>VXBC01010660.1:126903-200468 GCA_013399945.1 Ploceus nigricollis
AAAAGTATATTTTATAACTGGTAATGATTTGTTAGGTGGGAGATTGCATTCATTATTTTTCTACAATACTGTAGAATGAAGCTGGATTCAAAATATGATAAAGTTGTTAAATAAAAGACAGGAAAATAAAAGAAGTGGAGCAAGATGGGTTTTTGATCATTAAAAAAAAGTTCAGGTATAATGGGGCATTGTTCAGTGTCAGACTAATGACTCTCTGTGAAAGAGAGGAGAAAAAGAGAAAAATTCATCAGATATGAAGAGAAATAATTAACTGCTTTTCTTTCTGTCCTGTCTTGGTCACGGAAGCTGACATTCCAATTAGCAGCTATAGTATACAAACGAACTCTCCAGGTTTTGAAAAGAGGTTTTGTTAGAGCACTATGAAATTGAGGAAAGATGCCATGATGATATTTCTGTAGAAACCAGGGAAGAATAGATGTTGCCCATACAAACCGATTCCATTCATCTAGCCGGATATCTTATTAAAATAGTTTGCAGTCACAAATGATCACGATAACTGAAATGGAAGGTAGGTAGGTCCTGAAAAAGGCAATGAAGGAGAGAAGCAAGATATTTAGAAGGTGATCTGCAGCTAACAAATGGTAGGGGATTATTTGATGTAAAACTGGAGCTTTTTGAGAATACATATTTATTTTTAATACAATTAAGAGGAAGTTACACCTAACTTCTTCCCTTACCCAGCAAGGCAGACAAGCACACATGTGACTGTAGATGTCTATGACTGACACCATCAATGACAAGATTAATTATGGTTTAATGTTAAGTGTGTATGTAAATATCTCTTGAACATTTTTGGGTCAGCAATCATAAAAATGACATTTCAAAGGAATGTTTCTTCTAATCTATAGATTTGTAATGACACTAGTTTGGAGCTTCAAAGATGAAGCATATGCCTGCTCATATATTTGACATATAATTTAAAATTTTATAGTTATATTTTCATGTATGAAAAAATAAGGTAGAAGAAAGGTAGAAGAGAATGTTATTTCACTGGGGTTTCTTCAGCATTGTATCCAGATTGTGGTTTCTTTTTGTTGTTTCACTTTGCCCATAAACAATACCAAGAAAACATTACACAATAAGATTTTGTGGACACTTTTGAGTATTAGCAAATTATTTGCTTTAGCTATACCTGCTTCCTGAAGGTAAGCAATTTTGCAGCTGGACAGGAGCGGAAAGAGTGTCATGAACCAAAGGTGATGTGTTCTGTAAAGAAGGAGAGAATGCTTCCCGTCAGTGAATATTTATTGTTTCATAATTGTACATGTATTTGTTTACTGCAGGATGCTTTTAGGGTATAACAGATTGGTGGAACTCACAGCCTATGGTTTTGATAACAAGTGTGAACCAAATGAAGCAAGTATTATGGGAATGATTTGGAAGGAGCGCTTAGGAACAAAGCAGGCAATATTTAGTAGACAAGAGGAAGTCAGAATGTTTGGTCTTAAAAGGTGAAGCTTTGTATACTGTTTACCATACAGGACATCCAANAGTGTATATGGAGGAAAGCAGTAATAGGAACAGATAAAATTGTCATTCCTGTGGAAGGATTAGGAGCTTTATTCCTATACTGTAGTGGTACAAAAGGTCTCATTGTGAGCTACTGGATTTCACATGGCTTTATTACAACACTATATAAAATGTTTATATATATATATATATAAAAGTATATTTTATAACTGGTAATGATTTGTTAGGTGAGAGATTGCATTCATTATTTTTCTACAATACTGTAGAATGAAGCTGGATTCAAAATATGATAAAGTTGTTAAATAAAAGACAGGAAAATAAAAGAAGTGGAGCAAGATGGGTTTTTGATCATTAAAAAAAAGTTCAGGTATAATGGGGCATTGTTCAGTGTCAGACTAATGACTCTCTGTGAAAGAGAGGAGAAAAAGAGAAAAATTCATCAGATATGAAGAGAAATAATTAACTGCTTTTCTTTCTGTCCTGTCTTGGTCACGGAAGCTGACATTCCAATTAGCAGCTATAGTATACAAACGAACTCTCCAGGTTTTGAAAGGAGGTTTTGTTAGAGCACTATGAAATTGAGGAAAGATGCCATGATGATATTTCTGTAGAAACCAGGGAAGAATAGATGTTGCCCATACAAACCGATTCCATTCATCTAGCCGGATATCTTATTAAAATAGTTTGCAGTCACAAATGATCACGATAACTGAAATGGAAGGTAGGTAGGTCCTGAAAAAGGCAATGAAGGAGAGAAGCAAGATATTTAGAAGGTGATCTGCAGCTAACAAATGGTAGGGGATTATTTGATGTAAAACTGGAGCTTTTTGAGAATACATATTTATTTTTAATACAATTAAGAGGAAGTTACACCTAACTTCTTCCCTTACCCAGGAAGGCAGACAAGCACACATGTGACTGTAGATGTCTATGACTGACACCATCAATGACAAGATTAATTATGGTTTAATGTTAAGTGTGTATGTAAATATCTCTTGAACATTTTTGGGTGAGCAATCATAAAAATGACATTTCAAAGGAATGTTTCTTCTAATCTATAGATTTGTAATGAGACTAGTTTGGAGCTTCAAAGATGAAGCATATGCCTGCTCATATATTTGACATATCATTTAAAATTTTATAGTTATATTTTCATGTATGAAAAAATAAGGTAGAAGAAAGGTAGAAGAGAATGTTATTTCACTGGGGTTTCTTCAGCATTGTATCCAGATTGTGGTTTCTTTTTGTTGTTTCACTTTGCCCATAAACAATACCAAGAAAACATTACACAATAAGATTTTGTGGACACTTTTGAGTATTAGCAAATTATTTGCTTTAGCTGTACCTGCTTCCTGAAGGTAAGCAATTTTGCAGCTGGACAGGAGCGGAAAGAGTGTCATGAACCAAAGGTGATGTGTTCTGTAAAGAAGGAGAGAATGCTTCCCGTCAGTGAATATTTATTGTTTCATAATTGTACATGTATTTGTTTACTGCAGGATGCTTTTAGGGTATAACAGATTGGTGGAACTCACAGCCTATGGTTTTGATAACAAGTGTGAACCAAATGAAGCAAGTATTATGGGAATGATTTGGAAGGAGCGCTTAGGAACAAAGCAGGCAATATTTAGTAGACAAGAGGAAGTCAGAATGTTTGGTCTTAAAAGGTGAAGCTTTGTATACTGTTTACCATACAGGACATCCAACATACTTGCAGTTCTCTCTGTTTGATATTTGCTTTTTAAGGTTGGAGGAGAACTATGAGATTGCAGAAGGTGTTTGCATTCCTCGAAGTGCTCTCTACATGCATTACTTGGACTTCTGTGAGAAAAACGACACACAACCTGTTAATGCTGCCAGCTTTGGAAAGGTAAGTCTAAACTGCTGTATGACACCTTAAAATCTCACCTGGTTCAGGTGAATTTGTGCTACTGAAAAGAACTAAATATTTTACTGTTAGAGACAGAGGTGTATGAATGAAATGTGTGTCTTTGTGTGTTCATGTTATTGGACAAAGGCTAAGATTTTAAGTATTTTGATGGTTGGAATAATTTCTAACCATGGCTAGGCTCCAGAGGACGTCAGTCCCCAGCCTAGCTGATGGTGATATGGTAAAAAAAATTGGCAGTTAAAATTGAATTGGAATATGAATACAAGCCAGTGTAAATGCATCTGCATTATGACCTGCATTGCTTAAACAAATGTATAATTTTTAAAAACAGAAGGGTAAAATTGAATTCTGGAGTATGTCTGTGCTGTTCTTGTAAGCATAATATGGAGATCCTTGAATTAATGATATCAAATGATGTGGCAAATTCACGTGGTGGAGTACAATGCCTCCAGATGTGTAAGTCCAGAAAACATCTAGCTGCTTTTTGTGTGCACTGCAGGTACAGGCTGCCAAGCAATCCAAGTTGTCTTCTCACTGTGATTCCTTGTGCTTCCCTTTCCAATCCTGCTCTAATAAGAGCCACTCTGGTTAACTCCAGATTCACAGTGGAGATGCACTCCTAGCACAGACATAGCTGTGCATCATCTGAATGTGAGCAGTAAAGCTCTACACTAGTAGCAGATGTTAATAGCTGGCTAGAAGGTTACATAAAGCTTGTATTTTGGATTTGCTGGTCAGGTGATATTTTCCTCTCAGTGAAAAACAGGATAATATTTAAAACTGAAATTCTACCACAGAATGTATCACAGGCCTTTAAAACCAGTAGGCTGTGAAAAAACCAAAGTGTAGTTTGCCACTGTTCTTGAAATGCTTGCAAGCATGAATCTGAAGCCCATTGTCCCGCAAGCTGTTCTCTTTTAGTGTTTGCAACATTTGTTCTATAGAATTTCTGGGTATTCAAAGAAAGAAAAATGTTTCTAGGGTAAGTGCCTGTGTAAAGAGTAGGTGAAGGATGTATTTAATGAGGTGACATTTTCTATAGTGCATCTTTAGGTCAGGCAGTTTGGGAAGGAAAATAAAGTGTACCGTGTTGTAACATTGCCATGTTTGTTGTGTCTTGAAGACCTGCATAACTCAGTAGATTCTGTGTCAGGTTTCTGTTTAAATACACTGCAGAATTGTGAATGAAGTTGTTCATTGTACACATTATTGCTACCAAGTGATAAGTATAGTGGCAACATGTAATTTAGGAACAGTGAAAATAAGAAACAGATTTCATGCAGGCTCACACATTTTGAACATGGCTCAAGTTTACACAATGCTACTTCTGCTGCTGCTAAAAACTTCTGTAAATTGTAAGGTGTAAATAGTGCAGATTTTTTTCCATCAGAACATAAATTTATTGGGATTTTCACTATTTATCAGTATGTGGCAGTTTTGTTACCCTGTTTAATGCTTCATCCCCCTTCTCCCCTGCCTCTCACACATAGACCTGTTCATTGGTAGGAGTCTCTTGACCTAGCAGGACCGGTACTATGGTTTCCATCCAAAAATCACAGCATTCCAATGTGTTTTTCATGTGCTGTGGTCCAAGTATTTTCCTCTCTGTTGCAGAAGAGTTCTATAGCAGTGTTGCATGAAACTTTTTACCTTTTTTGTGGAGAGGAAGAAAGCCCTACACAATTATCATGGTACTGTTTCACGCTGGTACTTTGGGTGGCCATAACTTCTGCATCTGGGAACTGGCAATTCTGCACTGGTATGTCCAGGAACTTCAGACAACGGAGGGAAAATATTGAAGTGAAACCAGCTTCTCCATCTGCAGAACCTGAGCAGACCCCACTGTTTCTTTCCAGCTTGTTACTGCTAACAAAATGTACTGCATAGGTGTAAAGATATGCAAGGCACATCTGCATTCTCTCAATAGCTTGTGTCACCTTCTCCTTTGGAGCATGTACATGTATGAAGTTTTAGCCAACATGTGCTATCATGTGACTTAAATACCATATTGGCAAGGTGAGTTGCATAAATGCCTTGGAGGCAGTTGAAGCAGTGCAGTGAAATAGGTGCTATTTAAGGCATTCTGCACTTAGCTGCTGCAACAGAGACCCTGGACATGTTTGTCTTCATTGGGAAACATCAGGAGCCCTGCAGCTGTCATTTCCTCCAGAGAAAGGAGCTGGTTTTTCTGTGAAATTGTAGACAGTTCGCCTTTCAGTAGACCACACTGAATTTATAATCCATCTCTGAACTTTAGCTCTGTGGGCAATCTTAAATATTAAAGCTTTTTCTTCAACAAACTGGTAGTTTTTAGAAAGAGACGTGGAGTTCAGCACATTAAAACAAACTGTAATAAGTAACAGCATTTTCTGTTAAACCTCTAGGACATGGGCTGGACTTCAGACACTTGGTAATATTGCACTAATGAAACCAAAATTGGTCTGGGGAGTAGAGATTAACAGAGAGACAGTAACACAGACTGTTTTCTGAGGAAACCAAGCTAATAGCAATTAAAGGAATAAGAACAAAGAACAGAAATACTGTATAAATAAACACCTTTAAAAAGGCAACCTGTACTCCTAAGCCACATGAAGAATATATAAAATCAGGAGTAATCTAATATGGCTATTAATGGGATAGTAATATCATATTTTTCATATGACAAAGGGAGCTGTAACTTCGTTAGTCAAGATTGTAGTGTTTTACTCACTCATTTAACATGCAAAAACTACAGGCAGTTTTATCTATGCCAGCATTTGCCAATCTGCTATGCTACCTAGTCTGTCATTACAGTACTTTTTATTGTCTGCTAAACAGAGGAGCCAGTATTGTCTTCTATACCTTGACTAAATAGTAATTAGGGAGGGCCCTGTAATTCGGTAGTTACAGCTCAGCATCAGGTGCAGAGTCCAGCTCTTACTAAACTCCTGCTCTTACTGTAGACAGCCAAGCATATTATATTTTGATTTTGTGCAAAAGTGAGGCAGAAAAAGTAAAAATGTTCCATGGAACCAGTGAGAAGACAGGGAGATACAGTGAGGCAGGGCAGATGTGTCACTGAGTTATTAACAATTAAATGTTGCATATGAGAGCAAGCTCTCTCGCAGGGAACGTGTTCAGACTGTGAATTAGTCTGCAGGCAGGAGGAGTGAAAGCCCTGTTGCTGAGGTCACTTAAAAAGGATGGCAGCCTTGTGCCCCTCAGCCCTGTGCTGCCAATGCCTTGGGCTCTGCTCCGGGACCCTGGGGCTCTGGAGAGCAGTTTAAGGTGTTTCCAGCTGAAAGTTCTGCCCCTGCCTGCTGCAGGGAAAGTTGTGCAGATCTATGTTTCTTTTGGGTTTTATCTGAGCAACATGTTAACATAAAATGCTGGTGATTATTAACTATGCAAAGAATTATGGTGGATGATGACTCTGACTTCTCATTCTTACTGGGTTTAATTGCAAAAACTAAATCATTCTTAATAAGGACCTTCAGTGAATCAAAAAAAGCAGTAATGTTTTGAGCATTTCCAAAGCCCTCAGTAGCCATTGTATGGGGGTAGGTGCCATAAGGCTTTCCTGGCTCTACCATTCCTCCCAGCTGTTAGCTGCATTGGCAGTTCTTTGAGCTTCTCTTTCACTTTTATTTCCAACACGGATTTTTGTTCTTGTTTCTTTTGTGACCCTGTATGTGCACTGTTTTTTTAGTCAGGACCCTGGAAGATATAATCTTCCTCATCTGCAGCGATCTCTCCCATCCTCCGTGTCCTCACTTCATTGCTTTAAATTTACTGGGCAGTGCTAATTCCCCTGCCGTGCCCTGCCACATCTCTCCCCCAGAACACTGAGATTTGTGGTGAAACCGCTTTGCGTCCTCATGAAGCGGAGTTCTGCCCAACTCCCATGTGCCCCCTGGAGGATAAATACTTTCCTCTTCTGGTTTCTTCTTTTTTTCCTTTCCTTTTGGGGCTTTCCTGCCGTTCTTTTGACAAACAATAACAAATTAATATTTGAAAAGGAAAACGAAGATTGCTGGCACTTCTCAGGGTGGTTCTCCCCAGTCTGAGGTCCCTTTACATCATTTTGGCATCTTAAAGAGGTTTAACATGGAGATGCAAGCTCTCACAAATTTTGTTGCTCCCTGATTGGCTTTGCTGTAAGGGAAAATTACATTCCAATGAATGCATTTCACTAGATAACGGGCAAAGTCCACAATAGACTTGTAATATTGGTTAGGAAAGACCGATTTTTTCCCAGTAGTTTACTTTGCTCCAGGGAGGTACAAGCTGTACCAACCAGATTCCTTTTTCATCCCGATGCACTGTCTCTATGCCCAGAAGTTTTGCTTTCAGGACTGTTCCTCCAAGCATGACTAGGATAAAGAAGATTTACAGTTTCTTGCTGTTATACTATATGATTTTAAAGTTTGAAAAGGACAGAAAAGACCTTTATTGAGCCCTCTTTGGTAATGACATTGTGATGTGATTGCATTCTGATTTGTCTTTGTATTGAAATGCACTTATCAGGAAATTGCCTACTGTTGTTCGTAAGGAGATACTTCTGAAGATGTGTTTTTTATTTCTTTACTCTCGATTTTCTCTTAAGTAGCCTCAATAGTAACTGGTATAGCAAAGCCAAATTTACTCTTAGTGCTCTCTTCTGATGGATTAAAACAGCACTTGCTTTATTATGAGCAATTTCTACAACACTGAATACAAAAATAGAACTGGGGAAAAAAATCAATGTAAATGTGAGGATGTGGTTTCTCTTATTGCACTGAATGAATCTGTCAGTGCTATCTGAGCAGTCTCCAGTTTTTCTTCATCCCTTTTGAACAGCTAGGATTCCTGACTGAAGAATAGTTACCAGCAGTATGAGTTTTCTTCCCAACTCTGGATCTTCTAGGCCAAGCTCCTCAGATGAGACCATAATAACACAAGTCCTGCAGAAGCAAGCAGTCATGCTGGTGTGAGTAACAGTGATCCTGCAGTGTAGCTGGAGAGGTCTTTGCTCCCTTGGCTCTACTTAGCTGATTCTTGTATTATTGCAGGTTGCTGGACTACTGCCTTTTTCTTCTTGAGCTTGGGGAGTAAGAAAACCAGCGAGGACACCTCAGTTTCTCTGGAGTGACTTTTTCTTTCTCAATGCCCTACAGCAATGGGATTTTTAATGTCTTTGCCACTTCAAGCATCTGGCTTCCAGTTAGGCCTTAAGCATGGAGTGGCCCCAGGGCTGCTTTACCTCATGCCTTGTCAACACGTCCCAGAGGCTGTGCTTACAGCTCAGGGTCTGCCAGAGTGCAGGGATCCTGGCACTCAGCTTTTTCCCACAGATAGGCTGGGTGATGGCAGGCAGTGTGCTGGCACCAGTACAGAGCAGGGCGAGTTGTGCAGGGCTTTAGATCTGCTTGGCTTCAGCAAGTCAGCACCAAAAGTGGCTGCAGCTCAGCTAAGAATCTGAGGCAGAGCACTCAGTGTTTGCAGCTTTGTTGGGATGCAGTAATCTGTTTGATCATGCCTTAGGCTGAATTCTATCTGGCCAGAGGAACTGCTGAAGGAGGATATTGTTTTACATAGATGAATTTGAGGAGAGGTCTCACAAGCTTCATTGCAGTGTCTGGTTCAGTTGGAGTTCCTCACAGAACCTAATCTTCATAGCAGGCAGAGTTGGGCACAGACATTAGAGAAAAGGCCAGCAGGTTTTTCTGCCTTGCTTTGCAGGATCAGTTGAACCATATCAGTGCTAGAAACAAGTCCTTATCCTAGAGCTAGACCATGCCCTATTCCAAAACTTAGGAAAGTAAGTGGAGAGAAATGGGAAGGTAATTGAATCTTATCAGACAACAGATCTGTGGTCAAGAGTACTGAGCCTGTACATTGCAGTCTTCCCTCCTGGCCATGCAAGTAAACAGGCAAGGGGTAGAGAAGGTATAGACACAGTCATGCCTCTTCTCTTTTTGTTTACACAGTTTGGTGGATTTGAGAGACAGAAATGGTGTTTTGGGCTACTTTGATTATGCTCTTTCCTATCAATGGATGTTTCTTAGTGCAAATTTTCTTGACCATTACCTCAAGACAATATGATGCTGAATCAGCCCCAAGCCATTTTGAGCCAAAAGGAACCTCTTAACACAGGTGTTAATAATAACACCTGTCTCAGAGCAGGATTTTGAAAAGCACTGAAGCAGATGGGGAAACCCTGGAAAGACAAGGACAGTACTGGGTCAAAGACAAATGAACCAAAGACCCTTTCACTTAAAAGATTGAGGACATCAATATTGCTTGTGTTTCATAGCAGTGAGAATAAGGAAAGCATACCTCTGTGAGAATATAGCTATGTTTATTATCACTGACTTCTTTGCTGCTGCCATGGCAAAGAATATTAAGACTGAAACACCACAATAGAAGTTGGTAAATAAACACACATCATCTATACCTCACTTCCCAAAAGAAAAAGAAAAGCATGCTGTCTAGATATGGGACCTGAAACCTGAATTGAGAGAAGCAGAACCAGGGCCTGTTATGAAGAATTGTTATGGGAGGAAAGAGAATTTATACCATGGTATGTAGAATCTCTCTAGAACTCATAGAGCTAGGGAGTGCAGAGCCTGGAATCCATTTCTCATTCTGGCAGTGTGCAAATGCTGGGTTGCAACTTAATTTGATCTTATTTCTCTACTTTGTGAAGTTCTAGAAGCAAGGCTAGAATTATGTCAAATAGAAAGGAACACGAGTAATGAAGAATAACATCCCTCTAGATCAGGTGCATCATGCCTTTTGAAAAGCAGAAATTTAAATCATTTTAGCAAAAAGACTTTTAAAAGCCATCCTCTACCTGTTGCCCCAGGGTAAAATTTAATTATTTGACAAAGGAGGGAGGAAAAGAGTTATTTCAGAAGTTTCCAGTCATCTCTGGTTTCTTCTATCCTTATTTGTTTGCATGAAGACAGATACATAAGATGCTTTATAAGATTTCTTTTCCCTGATTTGTTTTGACATATCATAGATGATTTTAGATGGAATAATTGGGAAACAGAGTTCACAGTTTGATAGTGAATGCGATGAGGAGCGATGGGTCACAGCATAGTGGTGAGAGCAGAATGTCCATGCCCATGGCAGAGTGTTTGGAATAAGAAGATCTTTGAGGTCCCTCCCAACTCAAGCCATTCTGTGATTCTGTAATTCCTCATTTAAACACTGAGCCTGGATCTGCTTGTGTTGTAATGTTACAGTACAGGAGATGTGGGGAGAGAGGCAGTGGCAGAAATGACAGCTGGCAGTAATCAGGTTGAAGGAATGCACTCTTGCAGCCATTTGTGGGTAACAGAACAGCTCCTGCAGTTAGCAGTGCCTAAGGTTAATAGATTGTGCAGACTCTAATGCAGACCCTTACAGAGGAACTTTTCTAGTTGTTGCTCATGAAGTTTTCTGTGTTTTACATGGATGCTCAAGTAACCCATTTCATTTTATTGCCTTAAGAATAACCAAAAATATAAGTAACTAGATATTTAATTCAAGTTTATTCGGAGCCCTCTGCTAGGTTTGAAAAACTGAAGTGGGATAAAAATCCTGTTATCTCCCCATGTGATCTACCTGCACAGACATTCGAAAAACCATTTGTCAGGATTGTCTGAAGCAATGTTAAACAAATGCTGATCTGGATATACTAGTCCCCTGAAAAAGTGTAAACTTTATATATGTTCTTTTATGTAATGACTTCTATCTTAATCTTATGTATGCAGTAAGCACTCACTAGAAGAAAAAGCAGTTCTTAATATTATTGTTTTTAATCAAGAAAGGCATAGAAGATCTTCTGTTGGCAGAAGACAAGATCATGTCTTAAGCAGAGTGTACAGAGAAAATAGAGGGAGAACACATTGAAGTTCAGTAACTGAGAAAGAAATTGCAGGAATTTTTTTTTTTTTCCTGAGGCTAACATAGTAGGGACAGAAGCTATTTCTGTGTGAAATTCTTGGTCTACATGTGTTTCAAAACCAAAAACCAGGTAGCCTAAAATAATGCCCAGAAATCAAAATTGCCATGTGACTTAGGTGAAATTTAACTTGGAAAATGTAAAACCTGTACCTTTTTACCCAGCAGATTTTACAGAGCAGCTGGAATTATGGTCACTTTGGAGAAGTGTGAGATGAAATTTTAGCTCCACTGAAGGACAATGGTAAAAGATCTCTTCACTCCAAAATTCCCTTGGATACCACCCATGAGATCTTTTTACCACTGTTTCTGTTGAGAAGCCAGAACTGCTGTGAGAACAGGGACTTTCCATTCAGAAGGCAGCTCAGGCAGCGTGGTCTGGTTTTGATTCATTTGCTTGTGCAAACCTCACTGCAGTGATGGGAGGAAAATGATCCAACTTTGTTTTCAGATCCAAACCTAGATTTTCATGTCTGACAATTAGAACCCACTTCTCTCCCCTCACAACTGTAAAACTCACACATTTTGTCTGTAGGTCTTTAAAAGTTAATAAATATTAAACTAACAATGACCTATTTGTGCAGTAATTTTTCAGGTAGGTTGACAATGATATAAATTTTTAAAGACCACATATTTGGTTCTCTGCTTTTTCCACCGATTTCAGCACACAGTGAACTCTACTTTGTCCTGTGTGATCTGACTTCCTCTCCCCTTTCAGGGTAATCCTCCTGCCTTTACCAGTATCATTGCAGAGAGATTTGCATAAGCATAGCTGAATATAAACATTTATATGAACAGAGTTCTTTTAGTACTTGACTTGTTTTATTTCAAACACAGATGTTAATAACCATGCATGTGTGTACAAGCACCTAGGTTTAAGTATACAATTTTGTATTTTATATATGCAGCATTAGATAAAATAGTCCTGACTTTTTTTCCAAAGCTTTGCTTGATTATTCTTCTTTGTTTTGTTTTGTAAATTACTGGGAAATAGTGTTTTAAGTGATGCATACTTTTAAGATACATTCTGAGAGGTGTATCTCATTTCAAATGTGCTGGATTTGAAAAAGAAACAAAGAAAAGAAAAAGGAATCATCTGATCAACTGCTTCATTATTATTCTGTTTTCCTGATCACCTCTGCCCTGGTATGTAGAAATTGGCTGATTTATTTAAATCCCAGTAACTCCCACGGCATATGGTTCATAAAGTAGCATTTACAGTGTGCATTGTAACACTTCACTGCTGCTAGAAAGACTTGAAAGTAATATGGTTTGATGCTGTTCCAAGAGGAAAAATAGAGTGAAACTATCTCTAATATTAAATCAACTGCTGTAAGAGCAGCTTTTGGAGAGAGATCGTATTTTCTGAATGACAACTGACACAAAAAAAAACCCAAAAAACCAATCAAAAAACTAACACAACCAATCTTTAAAAAATCCCCTAGCCCAAAAAAACCATCCTCAGAAAGTAGTTCTTCAACACTGCCTTTTTTCCCACAGCCTTGTGGAGCCCCCAACCCTGTCTGCAGAAAATGAAAGAGAGAGGGGTGGGATTAATGTGTAATTAAAGGGAATTTGGAAGGCTGAGATGTTGCGGAATGTTAGATCAGTAGCTGGAACAGCATGTGGTGTTCTTTAGGCAGGCTTCATTGAATCCATACAAAAAAAGAAAGAAGGGCTGCTTGCCTGTCTGCTCATTTATCAAACAGCTAGGCTGAACTTTCACAGCTCCACAAAAGTGTTTTACTGTTTGCTGAAGTTTTGCTCCAGAAATTAAAGCTGAACAACCTAGCGACTCTGAGTCTTTGCTGCATTTTTGACATCAGCCACCTTGTGCAAAGCTCTTGGAAACCAACACAGGTCAATTTTTACATGATATGAAGGAAAGACGGTTGTACTTTTGCTAAAACCCCCCAAAAAGTACTGAAGAAATGGTCAAATATGTGACATTGTAATGTCTTTATTTATGTAGCACCTTTTGATCTAAATACATATTCCAAAGCTTTCAGTCATCAATCAGGATTAAATATTTATCATGGTGGCAAAATGGCTAATGGAGAAAAAAAAAATCTATATTATTTAGTCAATTTTAATTGACTTTGTTCCTAGTTGAACAGTTATATTCCATCTTGCAGGCTTGTTTTCCTTTAATATTGGTTGGTGTTGACCCCCAATGAGGAAGCATGTAGCGATTTATGTAACAAAAACACAATTAAAATGGATTACAAATTTTAAAAGGAAGGAACTCTTTTGCAAGTAAATCTTCAAGGCTTACTGCAGTTTTTGTTGCGTGACTGTTCTGGCAGAAAATGTTTCCTCCTACTGCAGACTCCAGTGAGAATCTGGTTCAATCCTGGGAGGTGCTGAGCATCTCCTTTCCAGCAACAACAGCAAAGTTTTTTCATCAGGATTAGCCTGGTTGATAGAGGCTCTGGTGACTTAAGGCACAATCTACATTCATTGATTTATTTCCTTAAATGGAACTGCCCTTGAAGAAGTTTTGGGTTGCAGTAGCAACGTTCTTTTAATGTCTGCTGACACACTAGAGTTTGGATTCTTGATGACATCCTGCTGTTTCTGAGATCCACTTGTTTTCCATAGAGGATAAATTGATTATGAGATATCTTTACAAATGCCATGATGAGTTTTCCTTGGTAGAAGTGATGCCCCTGTCGAACACCAAAACCTTTTTAGAGAATCATATTTTAGAATAAGAAGTGTTTAGTGGCTGTTTTGTGAAGGTCTGTAGAGAACTTTGTTGATCCTGCAAAGTGACATAAGTAGTAGGCCAATTCTAATTACAGTGCTCCTTAGTTTAGAGGCAGAACTGATCTTAGATTTTCAAGGAAATATGTTCTATTCCAGTAACTCCTGAAAGTATTTAAATTAATGGTAGTTAATGAAATTATAGTGAAGTTTAAAATCTTTTTCCTCCTTTCAGAAATGGAATAAATCAAGAGCTTTATTTCTGATTTCTCCTACCACATATTTTGTAGACATCACAGTAGAGTTTTTCTGGTTTTTGTCTTAAAAGTTCAAATTAAGCATTGGTAAGTGTGCATTTCCATTTGTCTTAATATCAGTTCTCTTTATTTGCAGATAATAAGACAACAGTTTCCACAACTAACGACAAGAAGACTTGGAACCAGAGGCCAATCAAAGTAAGCAGTGTATGGTATTATTATCATCTCTCACAGGGCCCCATCTGGCTCTGGCTTTACTGAATGGGGAATGAGAACAAGCAATCATTTGTGCAGTTGGGGACTTAAAAGCAACTTTGGAGGTTCTATTGTAGTCTTTACATTATCTTATAGATTTAGCAGTGATCCTGCAAAGGTGGTCTGATGGAACCTTTTTACTGTTTTGATTAGCAGTATTTTTCACACTGTTTTTGATCTCAACTGACTTTACACAACGTAAAGGACATTCACACTCAGGAGTAATGGAGCTACTGTTGGAGGCGGGGAAATAACAACTGGTTAGCATTATGTTTCTGGCTAGAGAACAAGTGTCAGAATGCTCTTTAGCATTTAGGTAGGAACATGCATTGACCTAAACTGAAATTGTCCATAATCCTGTATTTAAACACCATTTTTCCCATGTAATGAAATCCAACATACCTTTAGGTGATTAAAGAATTAACTTATTGCTTGCCCAAAAGATGGTATTTTCTGAAAACAGTTAATCCTAATTCCAGATTGAGAAACTGGTTCAGAACTTAAGTTTCCCAGGTTTCTGGGATATTTGACTTTTTCCAGTTGTTGATAAGTTGTGATTCTACCAATTCATGTAGAGGATACAGTGATGTTTTTATACTTTTTTCTGCTTGTGGACTCCAAGAAATTTTTCCAGGGGAGCTTTGAATCTTTTTGTGGCAAGCTTAAGGCCCCTCACATAATAAAATCTGCTTTTCTTGATTAGCTTTCACAGAATCCTAGAGAGTAGGAAAAGTGTAGTGTCTATAGATCACAAGTGAAAAACTGTAGAAGGGGATATGAAAATGTGAGATGGTGAGTTTGAAAAATTTTGTGGGTAAATCTTCTCTTTCAAAATAAAGCCTGTAAAACACAATATGGCTAAATGCTGAGAATGAAATATGCTGTTAGGATGGAGCTTACCTACTAAAGCTAGAATGACCTGCTCTTTAAAGAAAAAAAGAAACTAAGATACTAAAGAAATGCCAGATTAAAGACAGATTTACTGTGCTCTTCTAATAAGTGATCCATGCAAAGCAGTCTGTCTTTGATGGGACAAAATGTCCTTCCCCTCAGCTTGATATTTCCTTAGTTTTTATAACTAAGTTTTTTTTTTTCTAGAGCAGACATATTTAAGCAGCTAATTGAAATTTGATTTTGGGAATAGCCCCAAATGCAAAGTCAGAGTTGCCATAACATCACTCATCAAAGCCACCAGAAATCTCTCAGGTGGAAATGCTGAGCTAGCCCAACAGCATAGTAGGAAAGCATGATAGGACCATAATCAGAGTCAGGATTTAGAACTGAATGTAAGTTTTGTGGAGGCTCAAAAAGACAGAGTAAAAGTGTGTGCAAGTTGCTTTGTGGACACATTCATATGAGTACCCCCTATTGGCCATCAAATCATCCTGGCATCAGCTACAACTTTTGTTGCTTGTCCTTCCATTTAATGAAAGGAGTGAGCACTGCTCTGTTTCCAAACTGGAGCTCCCCCCACTCCAGGAGTCTCTCAGAGGGCAAGACACTCTTCATCTGCTGACTAGGGGTGTCTTGCACCTCCAAAAGCTATCTCTTTACTCTCACTGAGGCTTAATATTTCTTGCACAATTTCCCCATAACCTGCCTGCCTGTGAGAGCATTCAGGTCACATAGTCCTTTCATGCCACTTGTGCAATGGTTCTGCTCCCTATCGAGCAAATAAAGGGTTTCTGTCATACACACAGTGACTACCTGCATGCTATATTTTAAGATAAATACTCTCCTTGGTACACCCAGCACAGCTGTAACTGAGCTCTGGTTTTGTTTTCAGAAACATCTGACTGCGTTCCAGTTAAGTGTTACGTAAAGAAATTACTTTAGGCATTAACACTTCAGTCCCTTTATCACCAACTGTGCTGACCGATTGCTGCCAGTATTATTTTCGTTCCACTTCCCTGCTACTGCCAAAGGGAATTCAGCCATAGAAGTGGTTAAGATTATCTGACTTCACACTGTTCTGCCTTCAGTCTTTTTATAGTAGGGCTGCCTCGTAACATTACAAAGTTCAGAGCTGCAATGGTGCTGTACTCTTGCTCATCAGTTGAGAGCTTTCTGTTTTGCAGCTGGTTTATTGATGTGAGCATGCAGCTGTTCTCTGTCGCACTGAGCTTAGAAACAGTTCCACCACAGGTGAGCTGTGAGAAGGCAGCTGAACATAAAAGCCAATCTCTTTCTGTACTGCGGTCTGAAACTCTTCAATTTGGTACACAAGGTGTGAGTGGAAGCTACATGGTATGAAGGGAATTTTGCTTTTTTCTTTGAAGGAATGCTGTATATAAGATTGATGAGGGTAAAAAGTATTTCACTTTAACACAAAAACGATTTTGTTGTCTGCATATTATTCTTCTACATATCAAACTTTCAAGCCCTGTTTATTGAACTAAGTTGAGGGGTTTTTTTTCTGATAGAAATGCAAAAAATAATTGGAAAGTAATCTGTGTAAACTACTACAGTGAATTTTTGCACTTTGGGATAGTAAAATTAATGAAAGAAGAAGCTATGTAGAAAAATTTTGGAGTTAATTTTGATACTGCTGTTTATATGATTTTGAAGCTACATGGAAACCTCTTTTATGCAGTTTACTACCAAGTGAAATATACCAGGAATTAAACACTGCACAGTGAAATTCTACTACATTTTCCAGGCTTGCTTTTTTTTTCCCTTCACTGATTTAAGACAAAACTTGATACAAGACTGACCCCTGTTTAAATTATACAAACCTTTCAGTCCCACTTGCTCTGACTTTTTCTCTCTTCCTGCCCTTCACTGAGCAATTTGTGCTGCTGGCTCCCCACAGCATTTCCTTTTGGGTTTCCCTACCCCAGATGTAGCACACAGGCCATGTGTGAGTTTTATGGCCCTTATGTGTAGTGCTCACCTGGCAGCTGCCAGGGACCAAACTGGGCACTTAAACCAAGAGCTGGAGGTGTTACCCTTCAAGCTAAAAAAAAAACCAGCCAAACTTCTACAGCTGGTGTTGTAACCCCTTGCCTGTAACAGGTTAGGAGCACTGGAGCCTGGTTTCTTGTATGGAATGCATGTTTTGACCTAAGCTCTGATGGGAAAATTTGGAGCCAATACTGTTGCTTTCTCAGGTATTGAAGCTAGGAAGTTCCATTCATACCAAGTCAGTGGAATGTTTTAAGATATGTCACTTGGATTATTCAGTGTTGAGTTCAAGATAGCTTTTATTTTTAATGAAAAATAGGGAATGTCCTCAGTGGGTATGGCCAGGAACCATGTACTAGAAATTTCCTACATCACTCCTCTCAGCCCATGTCTGCTGATAGAAAAGTTTGGGCTTCCAGCTCTTTGCCACTATTTTGTGCTGGGGATTATGACATGCACAGATCTGTGGGTGAATGACTGTGAGTGGAAAAAGAAAAGTCACCAGTTAGTTTAAACTACCATCACTTACATGCTACTCTTTAATTAATTTCATTGATGACCGTTGTAGAACTGCCTCAAGTGAATTTGTGTCTGTTTGAATGAACAGATGTGGTGGAAACACTCTGAAATAGTAACTGACTGAAGAGTGAAAGAAGCATCCAGAGATGGAAGCTTCTTGTGCCATCATAGTGGGATCCAGAAGACAGTCTCATGATGATCTGATAGGCTTTTGATAGGCTATAAGGAGAGAAGTGGAGGATCATTGAAAAGCCTGTGTAGGATTTGGCGGAAGCAAAAGTATACCAGCAATGCAATCTTGTGATGTGTTTTGTAATCACTACTAATTTAGCTGATGGGTTGCGTGCCTGCAGGTGAGAAACTGAAATAAAAGTCAGGAAATTACAGAAGGACTAAGATAAAATCTCTGCTGCTTTGATGCAACAGTTTTGCTTGATAACCAGTGCTTCCACCAGCACCTATAACAAAGCTGAGTGGTAGCACAAACTTGTGCCACAAGGCCACCAGTCTGTTTCTATAGCACAACCACACTGTAATTCCCCGTGTGGCCTCACAGACAGAGTTAGTGCTGTGTCCTATCCCTCACTGATCAAAGCCCAGTGCTGATGCTAGGGTATGAAGCAAATAATTGGAACTGTACATTTCCTGCCATTCATTGCTTTCCACAAGCCTTTCCACTCCCCTCTTTTCATTGAAGTGTTTTCAATTTTTGAAACATTTCTGATCAACTCATTTGCAATAAAGACTTGTGCTTTTCAGGGACCAAACCAGCTCTCAATAGCCTGAGAATCAGGGAGCTGAAATAACAACAGAAGGGCCGGTTCAGAGGATCTGTGCCTCTGCTTATTGCTGAACTAAAGGAGCAGCTGCACAGCCGAGCTCTGCCAACAAGTAGCTTTAGGATGCTTTTTTTTTACTAAGAAGTTAAAAAAATGGAAGTACATAATTTTCCTGCCCTACAACAGAATCACCTTACTTTTGCCACAAGGAATGAAAATTGGAAGCTCAATATATTACCACAGTGTTCTGCTGCTGAATCAATGCTTGTTAATAATGTATAAACTATTGCTCAGTCTATTTTGCTGTAGAAATCATTTGCATTATCAGTTTTCCTTGCCTCCATATATTTTTCTTTAATTTTCAAACAATCTGCTTTATAAAATACACATCTCTATGTATCAGGTACCATTATTATGGGATTGCAGTGAAAGAAAACTCCCAGTATTATGATGTGATGTATTCTAAAAAAGGAGCAGCCTGGGTCAACGAAACGGGAAAAAAAGAAGTAACCAAACAGACAGTGGCGTATTCACCACGATCCAAACTGGGAACATTGCTGCCAGAGTTTCCAAATGTCAAAGATCTAAATCTGCCAGCCAGTCTGCCACAGGAGAAGGTAACACTTTGGAAATGTTTTCTCAGCTTGTCTTGGTTTCTTTTTTCCCTTGCTCTGGACGAAAGCTTTGTCTAATATATAAAGACTTTAAACTAGAGTAAGTTTAATAATGCCTTGGCTTGATTTATGGGGGGCTGAATTACTTCATCTAACAGGAAGAAATATCTTCCCTTAAAAAGGGGAGCTGACACTATCAGCTTTACAATATTTCTAATGCCTGTGCACGTTTTTTTAAAAGTTACATTACATACAGCAGGGCAACTTTTAAAATTATGTGATGCTTGAGGGCAACTTTTAAAATATGTTACAGCCCTCTAATCTGTGAACACGCTTGATTGCAAACTGACAAACAGTTCTAATGCTTTCTTGAGTAGAGAGTGACTTAGTGAATGTCTTCTTCTAGAGTAGAAATTCAGAGAATCCTATCTGCACATATGACAAAAATGCTCTGGCTCCTCTTGGCTGAGCTTGCTAGGTTTCTGGTTCTATTCACATGTGTAGTATCAATGTGAAGTGGACAAAAGAATAGGGTTTTTTAGTTCTTTATGTCCTAATTAGGGCCACATTCTCGTCTTTGATCTCGCTGAGGCTTTTTGCTCCTCTTACATTTGAAGAATCCTATTGACAGAAAAATCCATGAATTCAAAGGGAGAATTTACTTTGGAGGAGAAAACTCATCTTGCAGCTAATCTAAATACAATTTAACTGATTTCATTATTTTTGCCGTTGTGCATCGATAAGATAAGGAAAAAAACTTGCTTTTTCTGTGCTCTGTGTTCTGGTATTTTAAAAGTGGATTTCCTAAAGCAGAATGATCTTTTGTGTGTCTCCTTCATTCTTTTTCAGGTTTCTACCTTTATTATGATGTATAGGACTCACTGTCAGAGGATACTAGACACTGTAATAAGAGCAAACTTTGATGAGGTATGGTTAGAAACTGCAGTTGCAGTTTAATGATCCGTAAGGTATCAATGGATTTGAGACCTTGTTTTGTATGTTATATTACAGACTTAGGGGTTTGTGGTGCTCAGTGCTTTTCAGGAGCGAGGAACAATAGCTGTACTTGAGTACCTAATATGTGACTGATAGCACTAAATCTCACTTATAATGCTGGGTCAGTTGGAGGAACGAAAGCAATGAGAATGTTTTTGCCCTCTGTTCTCCAGCAGGATTAAGGTAGCAATATCCCCTTACAGGATGTTGAACAATCCAGTTCACACAACTTGAGAAGTGTGTCCACCACAACTTTTTGAAGCTTTTTGTTGGGACTGAGCTGTCTGAAGGAATTCCTCTGTGTGCTCAGCAGAGCCAGAGCAGGTGTCACAGCAGCAACAGTGGGCTCTGCTGGTCTGTTAACAATGATGCAGAGTGGTGGGGGGATTACAGCCTCCGAGATATCCCAGAGAGCCATAGCTGAAGTCTCCAGTTGCTCAGTTGTACTGCAGTGCAGCTAGGAGCACACACACACTGCTCAGCAGTTAATACCATCTCTTAGAGATGGATAAGGCCTGTACCTGTTCTTATCTGACTGAATCTTAGGGGTTGCTGGCAGTGCACGCAGACAGCTCTATAAATAGAGCTAAAAAATCAAATGTTACTGGAATGCAAGCAGGTTTATATTACATGAGAAGATGGCTTCCTATCTAGGATTACAAATCTGGCTACAGAGATACTGAGGACCTGATTAAAATATGATATTCAGATCCTGGAGAAAAAAAATCAAAGGAAATGGGTCTTTTGACTCTCTCTTCTGAACAATGGGAAAAAATTTGTTGCTTTTTCTGCTTTAATTCTCACCACATTCTTCTGGTTTAAAGCTAGTTTTGTGCCATTGTACTGAATCTAGAAGTTTCCATGTGAGAAAGATACTTGACACATTCAGGAAATATAGCTGGGCGAGTCTCAGAATAGTTTCTTAAGAGCAAGATGCTGTATTTTGTTATATTTATCAGGATCTATGGTAGGGAAGGAGCTGAGCAGCAAAAATATATAAATGGCAAATACTCTTTGCTTACATGTGGTGTGGTTACTTACTTCACTACAAATTGTGTGCAGGAAGTTATCATCCGTGAGTGCTGGTGTTCTGATGCCTGTGGAATTGATCATATAATTCTCTGAATAGCACCTTTATTTCCTACATTCAAATTTTTAGAGGTGTATTTTGCTGTGTCTGAAATCTCTCCCTTACTTTCATTTTTCTTTTGCCACTTTTTCTCTACTTTCCTTCATAGTGGAGGAAAGATAAAATCCAAAAGTGTAGTGTTTCTTTCCAAAGCAAAGATAGAAGATGGTATATTGACCCTTGTAAGCCATTTGCTATCCTCCTCTCCCTCCCTCCCTCCCTCCACCAAGGCCTAGATTGCATTCCTTTGTACACAGGGACAGAGTGCAAAGAGAGAGAAAAAGGCTTGACATGTGGAAGCCAAAGAGCTAAACTCATCAGCCACTGATGGAAGATAATAATACAGGGATTCCCATGGTTGCCTCTACTGCAGTGACACAAAGACTCCCTGTCACCAACCCTGAGTGTCTCCTCACCCTTTGGTTGATTATCCCATTTTGAGCTGTGTTACAATACGAGCCTGTGCAGTTAAGGAACATGCCTTGCCTGTGTTGCACCCCATTAGCCCACCTCTAAAACAAGAACTGTGTAATCAGGATCATTTAAAGAGAATGGTTATTTGTAGCCTTTGATTATTTTAATTTTAACATTCCTGCTTCTTCTCATGATTGCAGGTTCAAAGTTTTCTTCTGCACTTTTGGCAAGGGATGCCTCCTCATATGCTGCCAGTACTGGGTTCTTCAACTGTAGTGAATATAGTGGGAGTTTGCGACTCAATTCTGTACAAGGCAATTTCTGGAGTTTTGATGCCAACGGTACTACAAGCCTTACCTGACAGGTAACTGACCCCTTCTAGCTCAGCTGTCTTTGTTATATTTCTTTTCTTCAAGGATGACACCAGTTCTCGGAGAGCTGCTTGCTGCCACCCATTTTCTGACTTTAAATCACAGCGTCATTTGAAAGGAGTTGAAGAGCTTACATGTTCCTGAAAAGATGTTCAGATTTTAACAAGACTTGTATTGTGAAAGACTTGGAGGGTTGGGGGTTTTTATGTGATGAATGATACCACCTTCTTCTTGGTTTCTTAATGTTCACCTAAACCTAAACTAAATTCACTATTCCAATCCATGTGGTAGATTTCAGCTGGTCTCTTCCTACCTGGCATTCATGTGAGTCCAAGAATTCTTTTTCATAGAGGTAAAGCAGGACAGAGATCAAAAATCCACAACAAAAAGTGTAATCACTGAATGCAGTCAACATGTTTTCCCCTCTGGTTTTACTTGTGTGCTCATCAGGAAGCCATCTTTTTCTAAGTAGTCTTGTAGACCTTTAATATTATTTGACTGATGTGTTCTTGACATTAATTAATTTGTTAAGAATATTGCTCTAGGAGTTTTTTATTGGTACTGTGTATTTAGCCCTTAAGATTTTAAAGTGTCTCTAATCAAGGAAAATGTTTTCACGATGTTGTTCTGCTCTCCTATGTGCATTTCATGACTGCTAAAGTGAAAGTATTTTACACAAGACATCTGCTATAAGCATAGGCTGTTCTTGATAAGACATGTACATTTTTACAGGCTTTGCCCCTCACCCCCCCAAATCTATTTCATTGGAAGGATTAAACAGAACAGCAGTCCTTTTCTCAAGCTGCTTAGTTCTTTCATAGCAAATAAGGAGAGACTTGAGTGTGAATATAGACTTTTGTAATGCATATAAAGGGCCAGATTGTGGCTATTAAGCCATAGCCTGCACTGGAGGGGGTGAAGAAGGGTCTCATTGCAATGGAAGCTCCTGAAGGAAATCTTGCTGACTCAGCCAGAATCCTCTGAGATACTTCCTGGGAACAAATTCTGGCTATCCAGAAAAGGCACTTTTTAGTGAGCCCAGCAGTTGTCATCCATCCTCTGTTCTCTTTGGGTGTTTCTGTGGAGCAGAGCAGGCTGATGGCTGTGTTTATTTTACCACCTTGTTGTCCGTGCAGTGTGCTAGGAGTATAAACAGATAAAGCTGCTTGGTTGAAAGAAGGAAGTTCCTTGTATCTTTTCTCTCTCATTTGTGCATTTCTAGCATTGCTACAGGCAGTGCAGATTTGTCTGTCAGAACCAACTCTTAGGATCCTCTGCACAACACCTCACGCCTGTTCCTGGGAACTGTCATTTTTTACTGAGGTTTCCAATGAGAAGGGCAGAATGAGCTGCCTACCAAGCTTAACAGGAAGTGATGGAACCATCAGGAAACAGTAGCAAGAAAGAAGAGAGAAATTTCACTTGTCTGGGAAAGTTCCAGTCATGTGCAGGGCTAAGCAGGCATGTCCTGCTCTACCTCCAGTTCCCCCACCTGTGTGGGCTTGGCCTGAAGATTCCTCCCTGCCACCATCATCACTCACTAACTGGCTCTGGCCTGTGGCAGAGTTGGTTGTTGCTCCACTTGAATATCCCCTTGTACATCTCTATAAATGTGCGTACAACCGAGCTGAAATCCAAGCTTGATTTATTGTGATCTTTAAAGAGTTGTGAATTCATATTTGTAGAGAGTGGGAATGATTTTATTTAAAGTAAAAACACTGTTTGTAAGTATCAATGCCATGCCATACAGAGATGGAAGGCTTTGAACATGGTGATAAATTTTGCTTTTCTTGCAAAAGTTGTCAGAAGTTTCAGGAGTTTTTCTTCATGCCTACAAACCAAAATATGTTAGCAACTCTGCATAATAATGAGTTGTAAATAAATGATTCATGGTCTTCACACGTTCACAGCTTTTATAGTACAATGCATAGAGTAAACATGGTGTGATGTTGTGATTTCTTTTTTCAGTTTGACGCAGGTGATACGAAAGTTTGCAAAGCAACTGGATGAGTGGCTGAAAGTAGCTCTCCATGATTTACCAGAAAACCTACGAAATATCAAATTTGAGTGTATGTATTGCCCAAAGTCTCTACTGTTAAACTGGGAAGGACAATGTTTATTGATCACAAATTAATTGGAAGTGAGACTAGTGTTCTTTGAGGAATTAAAACCTGTCATCATTATAAATCTTGCATTCACTTAGAATCTCCACTTGTTCATGAGAACCAATCTCATTTAGTGAAATGAGGCACCGCTCAAAATGAGAATTTCTTTTCCTTTCTTGTGGATCCTGATAAGAAATTAATTTTGTTGATAGTAAGCAAACATTAAGGATGATATTAGGCAAAGAAAATTATTAAACAAACCTTTAGGCTAGCAGAATTTGAATACAGCTTGAGGCCCTTGCTCAAAAAAGTGCCAGAGTTAGAAATGAAGGAGATCAAATTACCCTGTCACCACAGGAAAGGGCACTAGTCCTTTTCAAACGTGCTTTGTAGATGCCTGCAGTGCACATCACCTATTGATAAAGCCTGCTTTATTTCACAGCTCTCAATTCTTTGCCTTTCATGAGCACTAAATTCCACACCACAAAGTTAAAGGGAAAAAAAAAACTAATTTAGGAGAAGGATTAACTATTTTGATCAGCGTGGAAAATTAGGTGTATATGTTACTGAGAACAGTCTGGATGGAAGTTGGAACAACTAATTTCAGGGTGGTTTGAACTGTTTACTAATTTGTTTTAAAAATTAAACAAAGTCTGAACTGAAAATATGCTTTACTACATCTTTTTTCAGTTCAAAAATATCGAGAACCTTCAACAGCAAAATCTTTGCCAATCTTACAGGCAGACAGAAGGAGATGGACAGTGCACTCTCTAGTCATTCTCAATCTGTATTTTTTAACTGCCTTTATGTACAGTATGGAGGGAAAGCTCACTCTGTGACCACATCTAACATCTCTTTGGATAGATCTGCAAATCTGGTCCTTTTGATATAAGAAAAATATTGTGTGCACCCTGCCTTTTACATGAGCCTTTGTTGCTTCTGCAGCTGTTTCCTCCTCATCAGAATTTGTGATAGGGTACACAGCCAGTGGAGGTACTGACAGGAGGAACGGCAAGCTTTGGTCATTCTTGCAGTTCCCAAGTCACTGATTTCAGACAAAGAAATGCACAATGCAACGTTTTAAAGCTCATTTTCCTAGAATAGGAAATATCTTAATACGAGGTCCATATCACTTGCAAAGAGCTGAACTAGGAACAGAGGACTGGCAAGTAACTTCCTGGACCATTTCAGCCCATAATGTATTAGTATGTCATGCAATTGCTTTCAGAAACTTTGATCAAATTCTACCTGAAACTGGATCAGACTTTAGCCCCTACTAGTCCAGTCAAAAGACTCCTCCAAAACTTAATTGCATGAAGATTTAGCAACCTTTTCTCATTTCCACACATAATGTAGCTATTGTTATTTTATGTGCACTTATTCTTGCACCAACATTTTTCTTTCTGTTTAATAGTTCTTTCTGTTCTCTAGCTCCTTTGTGTAGCAAGAGAAAATTTGCTATGCTGAACAAGCAAAGCTTTTCCATTGTCCTCTGTTTCTCTTGTCATGTCATTATTCACAGCATTTATAAATAATTGCTTGTAATATGCCTCTGTAAAATTGATTGAGCATCCAGATTTAAGGGCTTAGGTCAAGGTTTAATTAAGTTAAAACTGGGCTAGTTGAGTGCATTTCATGTAGCCACAATTTTGTAGAGGAAACTGGATATATATTTTTTGTTGTTGTTCTTGTTTAATTTAATACTTTCTGAAGTAATTATCCTTATTTAGCACGGTATGTAAATATGTATCTCTTCTTTCCTGCAGTGTCCAGAAGATTCTCACAAATACTACGGCGACAGACATCCCTAAACCATCTCTGCCAAGTAAGTATTTCAGTTACCCAGGCTTGATGAATGCCATTTTTACTGACTTTTCAAATAATTTTATGAATTGACAGGTTGGACTTTATTCGGAGGAGAAGATCACATTAGCAGTTTGTCTTCAGTATTTGTTGTGGCCACCTCTACAAAATCAAAAGCAATCACAGAAAAAAGCTAGACAGCTGGCAACCCCTGATCATTAAATTCAGGGTACTGTCATGAAACAAAATTATTATTTGATTTGAAGCGATCGTTCATTTCCAGGAAGTAAATGAGAGACATTCCATTGATTTCAGAGCTGCTTGTATTAGGCCAGTTGTAAAGCAAGAAAAATTTCTACATGCCCAACAATACATTCCAAGTTTAATTGTATATTATAAATGAAATGCAAATTAGTAAAAGGGAAAACAGCTGAACTGGGTTTTAAATAGTCTTGTTCTTGTAACCACAACAAGTGAATATAGAAGCTGCTCCAAAGTGTTTGGTTTTCACCAGTTTACATCAGAATTACCTTTAAAAAGTCACGAAGCCAAATTCTGTGTAGTATAAAAAGGGAGAGAATGCATTGAATTCATTAATGTTTCATGCATGTATTGGAGGGGATAGGTTTTTTCCCCTGTCACCTAAAAGCTCCACTTTTGGAAGGTGTATCCAAAACCCCAGGTTAACCCTGTGAGGGGTGAAGCCCACAGAAAGAAGCTCTAGGGAAATAAAAAAGACTCCTGCGAGGAATTTTTGGTAGGTTTCTTCTGCCATTATTTTAGTGGTGGAGACAGAGACACCTGTGCTGCCTTTCCCCAAATAGCATAGATCATCACTGCGCCCTGGAGGTCCATAGCCATTCAGAGGAAATCAAGATAAAGAAACCACAACCTTCTGCATCAAACCTGGGATCAAATCTCTTAGGTGAAGAACTCTTCAAGTGCATCACTCCCTTGGGGAAGCTGATAACCTTGGTGTGTTATCATCTCTGCATAACTTACAGAGATCTGTGTATATGACCATGGCCTTGTGTCACTTCCTTTGCTCTCAGTCCATCCTCCCCATTACCAACAGCAGATCCCTGTCTCAACCAGCCAAGACACGGACCTGATGAGGAGGCCTGAGGAGGAGCTTTAGCCTTTTCATGTGGCTGAGAGAAAAACACGAGTCTTCACAGACTGGGAGAGGGGAGGGTGCAAACCCGAGTGGGGTTTGTTTGGTATTAGTTTGATTTTTTTTGTTGCTTTTTTGTTCTGAACTGAAGCTTGAAATGAAAACCAGCAGAGCTGTTAGAGATTGAGGAGTCTAGCAATGGCAGCATCAGATTAGTGTTGCTCATTAGGGTTTGTGGTGGATGCAGTCAAAATACTTGCAGTTGATTAAAGTAGGCAAAATGACTGAAGAGTTCTCTTGTTAGAGGGCCCTGTTATATCCATAAGACATCAGTTTGGTGGGTGGGGGTCCATGAGGAGAATCAACTTAGTGAGCTCAGCTAAGGAAGCGTAAAAGGGGATAAAGCCTATTTTTTAACCTAATAAAGCATGAACTAATGAATAGATTGGATTGGATTACAGGCATCAAGAACAGTGATCCACAGTGCAGACATCACATTTCAAATGCTGGAGGACTGGAGGAATGTGGATCTGAATAGCATTACCAAACAAACCCTCTATACTATGGAGGACTCACGGGAGGAACACAGAAAGCTCATCATACAATGTAAGAGCAGAATCTTCAAATAAAGCCAGGTGAACTTGGCTTCCTGCTGCAAACAAAGCTCAGAGAAAGCAGTGCTGGTTTTGCAGCCATTGGTTTGCTGGAGGCTTAAGATAAATATAGAGACATTTACCAAAATGTAAGGCAAAGCCCTGTCAAGGTCTTACATTTTGGGGCATGGATTTGGGTACCGTTCCTTGATGCGTTCCTTTCTAGTACCCAGAACAGCCAATGGCACAAAACTTGCACCCAAATTCAGGAGGACTTTTTCCATGAACCTGAGCAAACTAAATCTTACGAGTTAACCATTGAATGTGTGAAAGTCCAATCTTTCCTGCTGTAGAATTGCAGGAGAATTGTCTTTTGAATGGTTTTGACACTAAGTGGCTATGTATTTGAGTCCCTTGTAAACTTGTTTATAAAACCCTCCTTTTTACACAGTGTTTTCATAACCAAGAGCTTTTGGTGGGATAAGCTTTCGCCCTGAACTGTTATGACTAAATAGAAGTCCCATATCAGACAAGCTCATTGGATAATTTAGCTTCTGTCTAGTATAGTGAAGGGTACGGACTTGAAAGTGACTTCGGAGATATTGGCAAATTGGTTTTACAATTAAAAATCTTTTGCAAATACAAAATATTCCTTCCATCATGCAGCAAGTGTTGCATAGTTAAAAGCTCAGGTGTAACCTGAAGCACACTGAGTTTTGTTGTTTTGAGGCAGCAGAGCTTTGTCTCTGACATCCTTCACATAACCTCACTTCCTGTGAACCTACCTGTTGTATTGCCATCTCTCTCCTGAGGAGGACCAGTCATCTTTTACCCAGAATCTGCCTGAACAGGGCACAACCCAGGCAACCACTTGTGGGAGCCCAGCAAGGGTAGGTTTGCTAGTGAGGTAACTCTTTCAGGGAGTGGCTGGGAAGGCAAGGGGTGACACCTTCACATGTACCCTGGACCCTACAAGGTTGACTTTGGCAGTCATCCCACTGTATTAATACTTGAATTCTTCTCCTTTGTTCAGGGATGGGCCTTGCATTCTCTGCTAGCTCTGTTTTCCAGGGAGAGGTTCTTGGTATTCTTTCCTCTCTTTCTTAACCCCTGATTCATTTTACGGCCCTCTTCCCTTTTAAGGAGATAGGAACTTGACATGGCAGCAAAGGAGGTACCATACAGTGAGACTGAAGTCCAGAAGCTGAGTAAATCCTTCTGTCATCTGTTAAGTTTTCAAGATCTATCCAGCATCCTACCACTGGCCGAAAAAGAGAGTTTTCAAAGTTATACTCCCTAGTAGCAGCAACATTTTTGGCTGCCATTCAGAACATCCTTAATGTTTAGGGAATCTTCTTGTGTGTGTGCTATTAGCATAATAAAACCAAACAGAATTTTTCTGAATGCTGTTGGATTTGTGCAAGTTTTTCCATATTTTAGGCCTATATAGTCCAATAAGAAGTTAGTCAGAAATGGTAAGCTAATAGCTCATGAGATTGGATGCCAATGAGGTGTTCAGATATGTATAGAGAATATTCCAGAACTTAGATTTTTCTCCCCGTGTTTGATGTTTATTCTACTTGACCAAAGATTTTTTCACTATGCCTTGTATGACTTATATAGCATCGACTTAAGGCCTGTTTTCATACTCTTGTTACTAATAATCAAGGAAGTACAATTTCAGCTACTATAACTAGAGGAAAAAAACGACATTTTTATAAGCCTATAAACGAACTTCGAGAGCAAAGAAAAATCACTGGTTATAAGAGAAACTCTTTCCTGTTGTTCTGGACTACCTACCTCTGACATGATTTCTGCTTTTTTTCCCTCATTCTCAGATCCTGTTGAGGTATTTTAAACAATCACTAAAGGCTAAACCTCTAATTTTCTCAAATAGGTCGTTGTACACGGTTGCATTGCTCCAGCAGCAAAGCAGGCAACTGATTTGTTTTTCTGCTCTTGCTCCCCTCTTTGCACAGCATATGAATTACTTCATCTGTTGTATCAGGCAGTTTTTGTCCAGCCAAATACTCAGGTAAGGAGACAACATTTAGATTTCTCTGTGATCCTGTTCTGAATAAAGGGAGGTTGCCCATTCAATAAAAGAATGAAAGAAGATAAGGGTGGCCCAAACATCATTTCCCATCTTCCTCAACTAATGTTTCTGGTAACTCAGCCTTTCCAAGTCTCAGTTAAACAGAGTTGTAGTCAGGTGTTTAGCAAATGCATTCCTGCTTATCCTCCTGATCCAGCCGAATCAGGGAGGTTGTTCTTTGCATTATTTTTGGATACCTCTCTGGCTCATTTCCTTAGCTATCATCTCTATGCTTTGCCTCCTCCACCCCCTTCACTATCTTTCCTATGGAGAGAAATTCCTTCCTCCTGTTATTTATAATTAGTTGTAAATGGAATTGCTTAGCACATTGAAATCATCCTGTAACACAGCAGGTAGAAAGTATCTTTCTTCTTGACCTACTGGGCCTTTTATCTTAGCTGAGTTGAAGAATTAGTTTGTTGAGGTGTCAAAGCACGTGATTCTTTGTCTTCCAGCCATTGGTTCCCATATGTAAATGAGACTTGAAGTTTTAGGGACTGCAATTGAATGACTTTTTAACTTTTTGTATTAAAATATTAGTATGTATACTTGGAAAAGATAAAAGTATATAGGTTGCTTTTTGCAACTCTTCTTCGTAATAAGTAGAGTATTTCTGCTCGCAATTTTTAGCTGCTAGTATTTCTGATAGCAATTTGTTTTGAAGAAGAAGTTTATGGACATTCTGTGTGTGTGTGTCTGGCATTGCAAATAGATGATTTGCAGCAGTTAAATCATGTTTTTGTAACTAAAGCATTATACAGATGAGCGCCCTATCAACAATACTCACTCACTTGGTCCCCAGAAGATTCTTTATGCATTTCTAAATCAATTTCATGCATGACATTTTTTCTTCACTGGGGTCAAGGCCTAGTCTCTCATTCTTCATAGAGAACACCATAAACATTTCACTTCTGGGCACACCAGACAACTTAAATAAAAACACTAATTTTTAAAAATAGGTTCTGATTGGCTTGCATTAAAAAAAACTTTCAATGGCTGCATCACTTTCAGTAGAAACAAAATAAAGAGACCCAGCAAACTTTTTGGGTCTGCACCAGGAAAGATGCATTTGTTTCAGTTAAGCCATTTATTATAAAAAAAGCACAGTAAAATTGTGATTATTTTGGTAGGCTTTTGTGATTTGTTTTTCTTTTGTTTGAAACAGAATCCAAGTTCTAAGGTGGGCTTTTTTTTTGTTTTGTTTTGCGTGCCAGTGTATCAGGAGTTTGATCACCTTTTGGAGGAGCAGTCCCCCATTGAGTCGTACATCGAGTGGCTGGATTCCATGGTGGACAGATGTGTTGTAAAGGTTGGTAAGGAGGAGTGAGTCACTGATGTGCATTATGATCTCTATTCAGGTAATACATTTTCAGAAAAAGTAAAAATAATTACCAAAAAAAAAAAAAAAAAAAAAAAAAAAAAAAAAAAAAAAAAAGGAGTTGGTAATGAGCAGGACTAAAGCAGTAGTGGGCAAAATCTCACCAGTTTTCATGGAGAATTGCTCACATTCAGGATTTTGCTTTATTCTGCTCTTGTTTATTTTATTCCAAAAGATGGTATTGAAAAATGAACAGGGTTGGGGTTTCCAATCAAATCAATATTTCCAGGGATATGGAGAGATGAATTCAGAGTCAGAGTCATCCTAGTGGTATAGTGCAAGGAAAAACATAATCTGGTCTTTTAAGATTTTAATGAAAAGGATATTTAAGCTAGCTAATTCATTTATATACAATCAAATGTAAGGATGAAAGTCTACATTACCATTCAGTGAAGGAGACATTTATGTTCCTTTTGAGCTGATATGGAGCACCAAAGACTTGTATTTTATTTTCATTAAAGTACATGCAGAAACCTGCTAACAAAGCTTTACCATGTATTTTCAAAAGGGATCTAGCATCACCATAATTTTACATAGAGTATGAAAATGTATAACTGGTTATTTTAACTTCTGTTACCTCTTTGTATTAGGATGTTCTGTTAGAATTTCAACTCTTCATTCCAGTTGTTAGGGCTCTGAATTAAAACCAAAACAAACCAAAATATGCTGCCTCTCTCTCTCTCTGCTGCAAAATAGCCATATAGGAAACAAATAATTCTCCAGATTACTTGAAATAATTTGATTGTTTTGGGGAACTTCTCTTCTAGTCAGTGGAATGCAATTTGAAATTCAGGCCAGAGCTGTTAATTTTAATGAAGAACTTGACATGAATTGTAATAAATAAATTTTAATAGCTGATTGGGTAAATATAATATTTTAACTCAAATATGGCTATAATAAATACATTTTTGAAGAGTTAATGCCTAAAGTGTGCTTTCTGAAAAGTATTTTTCCTAGTAAAATGACTAAGTGAATTCACAAAAATAAAAACTAGAAGGAACAAATAACTTTATATTCAATATTAAACCTCATTTGAAATGATAATATAAATTTGCAGTGTAGATCAAAGATTATTGATTATAAATTGCTTCCTTGACTAGGAAGCAAAAAGGAACATGTTAGTAATTAGGTTAAGATGAAGATCAGAGCAATTTTTTGCAGTCCTTTTATCATGTATAAAGGAGATCCAGTCTTGAAAAATACTTTATTGTTTCCTCTTTCTGAAAGTTGTCCATGGTTATAAGGTGGTTTTCAGTCTAAGGCCATTTTGAGTTTGGGTTTTCTAATTTGTAGTGTATATTTTAATGTGAAGATGGCGGTAAGTAGTTTTTCAGTATAAAAAGAGAAGGTGGATATATGCATCATTCAGCTGTATTGCTGGTAGAAATAAAAGTTTCTCCGTGTCAGACACATCTCTTCTTGCAGGTAGCTGCCAAGAGACAAGGCTCTTTGAAGAAAGTAGCTCAGCAGTTTCTCCTGATGTGGTCCTGTTTTGGCACTCGAGTGATCCGGGATATGACTTTGCACAGCGCACCCAGCTTTGGTACTTGGATTTTGTTGCAATAATTGCATGCTACAGTCAAAAAAATCTGTATGCCAACTTGTAATGTACATTTTAAGTAAAAACATAACCAGTTTCACCAGTGCTCTACTAAAAAATAGGTTGGGGCTATTGACATTTGGAAATAACACTTAGACAGATGTTTGTCTGCAAGCTGCAGGCAGGGGAGATGAAAACGTTGCTACTTCCTCCTGTTTGCTGTTAGGAGCTGCAGGGATCAGTCACAGGGCAGCTGGGGGAGTCCATTACAGGAGAATTCCCTAGTGCACTTCAGTGCAAAGTGAGCCTGCTTACCCAAACCACTCTAGCCACGTGTTGAGCCAAGAGAGATGACTTTGTGCTGAAGTGGATGAAAAGCTCTCCAGTGAAACACTTTGCCAGCTCTCCTCTTAAAGGACATAGCATTTGAAACTGGTCTTTAAAAGTGAGTGTGCTTCTACAACCTGGAGAAAGTCTCTTCCATTTCTTAAAAAGTCAGTGAGGATGAAAAAATAGATTTTTACTTTTTAAATGAAAAATCGTGTTGCTTTTCCACACTGTTTGAAAGGTGGCTTTGTCCTCAGATATAAAAAGTTGTGATTAAAATCAGTTAAAAGCAAGAATGACTTGACTGGTGTGCCATGAGTATGAACATTTAGTCACTTGGGACCAGACTTTGCATGAGGGATGCTTTTTACAAATACACATTTGTCTGAATATGTTTTTAGAAAGATCAGTAAAGAATAGTTTTATATGGGTATTGCATTGAACAACTGCAAGGTTTTCTGCTGCCTGAGCTTTGGTGTCCTTTATGCTTTCAGAACCATCTAATAGTATAAATCTGGATACTGTCAGTGAGATACAATATGATATTTTTAATTGTGTTTTATATATTTACAATACATGTCATATTTATTTATGTTTATATTTTAACATGAAGCTACTTTCATTTCCATTGTAAAAGAGTTTTCCAAACAGGTGCTAATGACATCAGGATAGTGAGTGTCTCCAGGGTGATTACAATTTTCAGCAAAAACCACAAACCTGTTCAGGTGCAACGCTAGTGGAGGCAGGAGGAGCCCTGAAGTTTTGAATATCAAAACCATATCCTTATCCTATCGGGCAGCAGCCTGGGTTATCCCTACACAAGTGTCATACATTTTATTTAGCCGTGGACACAAATTTATAATAATCTACATTAATGATGCTATTCTTTCACTGCAAAGCCATTTGACATATTGTTTGTGAATTAGAGTTGAGCAAGTTCCAAAAGAATAAACCCTGAATGTAAAAAGCTCAGAGCTAGATGGCAGAAACGTTGCTGCACCTAATTTATACAGTTCTTCTAGCTTTTCAGAATAATTTATCCGTTAAGTGAGTTCTATGGAGAGAAACAAAGACTGATTTACTGTTCTAAATATTTACATATTATATACCTTTGCTCTTAACTTAGATAAAAAGTTTTGCATTTTTACTGCATTGGGAACTGTTTCAGTGGACTGATTTTTAATTATTTTTCCCGCCTTAAACAATATGTAGACTCAGATTCTCATGATGTAATTCTTTTTTAAGTGAAATAATGTGTTACATGATGGGATCTTTGCTATGTACGGGACAGCATATTTTTACCTTTGAAATAGATGATTCCAAAAACTGATTGAAGGAAGTGGTAATACCTGGCACTGGAGTGACTGGCACAAAGATTTGATCTGCAAAGCTTTTAAGCATGGTGACATGGGCAGGTTGAAACAATCTCTGGCAGAAAAAAAAAAAGCTGCTCTCTCTCTTGCTCCCTCTCTTTTTCTTCTCTTTCTGCCTGCCTCCCTCCCTCCCTGCCTCCCTCTTTCCTGTTTATGCATATCAAAGGCACAGTTGGTGGCAATGTTTGGGTAATACACCCAGTGTATAAAGTAACTAATTAGTAATAGAAACTCATTATTTTCTCCAGATCTGGAAATCTCACTGTTGTTTTGCTACTTACACATAATTGCTGTATCTCTTAATAGTTGCTGATACTTACTGTGCCTTAGCTGGGCATTGCCATGATTTCTAACCCCTGAAAATTAGAGCCAAATGCTATTTATTGCTGTAACTACAGTCTCTTGAATGACTTCTTACCTTTTCCTAAAGAAGTGATTGATTTGCTGGCTACAACTGGATTCATTTCTGTACTTAAATATAGACTTGAAAGAACCCAACAGTTTCATGTGAGAAACAGTAGCTTGCAAACACAGAATAAATTATGGTACATTGTGCTGAATAGCCATTCACTGTGAGGCTGAAATGCATGCCCTAATATTAGTTTCACTCTATAGCTTACATGTCATTACTCAAAAATATAAAAATATTGCATTCATTGCACTCAGTACCAAACCTTGTTTGTCTGGTGTCTTTCACACAAATTCTGGGCTCAAAAACTCTATGCAGAGCTTAAAAATACACAGTGGGAGAAATAATAGGAGAGGAAGAGAGAAATTCAAAAGAGTGACAAGGGCACTGGAGTGTTTTTAAATGCTGCATTCAGTATTGCCAACCCCAAGTCTTCAAAATAAAGCGTTAGACCCCCCAAAAACAAAGACATTTTTTAAAATAGCAGATCTTGGGTTCTTGTTATTTGCTTGCTAGCACTACAGTGTTTAGAGTTCGCACTTCCAGATATTTTTATGAAAATACAAGCAACTTTCCGTTTTTTAAAGTAAAGGGTGAGTAAGTAGTTTGGAAAATAGTAAATACCCTGAACTTTATACCACTATATGAAGTTTGCCAGCATTTTAGCCTGTTTTTCTTACCTTGAAGTTACTTCTCAGTAGTAACTGCACTAGAGTCAATAGAAACTTCCCACTGAAAAACTGTAAAGTCAAGAAAGGAGTGAGCATTTTGTGGAGATTCTTGAAAATCTAGGTTTCAGCTGGGGAAATCCTGGGTCAGTAACAAGATGCTCAGCCATGTCTGCTGTCTTTATTGCACTGCTAAATCAAATAGGACTTTATTCAACAAGACTTTGAGCCCAAAGGATTTTTAAAAACTAGTTCTCTGCAGTAGTTAAGTGAAGATCCCTACTTTTTACCCTTGAAAGTCTTGGGAAACTTGTTACCATTTTGATCTGCTTAGTCACATGAAACAAAGAACTGGATGCTTCAGGTTCACCAGCAGCCAGAGATTTCCTCCCCATAGCAAAGGTGTTGCAGTCAGGTGTGTCCTGTTTCTGTGCTGTCTTGCCCAAGAGCACAGGGGCACATGTTCACCTCCCAGCTCGTATCAGTGACAACAAAACCATGCAGGCATGGAGGGAGAGAATGAAACACAAAGACCATCGGGGTCACAAAGAAAAAGAATGTGCTCAGAGTCACTCTGAAGGCTGAACTGCCAGCTAGAACTGAATAAGGGTATTGGGTCTTTCAAACCACTTCTGCCCTACAGCAGCATGTTTGAATACAGTAGTTGAAGTAGGGGTAGTTGTGCTTCATTGTGATAAAGACTAATATCGCAAGATAAACCTAACTTTCCTGTGACAAAACCAGTCATTATGAAATTCAATTGAATTTGAAACTTGTTTGATCTTTTCCCCATGAAAGTATTTCTCCTCAAATGCAATAATGGAATTTCCAAAGGAATACCTCCACATGAGGTACTGGGAGGGGGGGGGGGTTTGTCTGGCAGTAGCTGATCCCTATCTCAGATGATTACTTTTCTCTGATTTAAGTTTGCTGCTGGATGAGCTATTATTTTAACCTCACTGTACTTTACTTGTCAGAATTACTTAGTGACCTAAATGAACATGTGTTAAATACTCCGTGCAAGTCTAAATAAACAAAAGAGCTTTAAAAAACCAAACCCATTGTATGATAAAGTCCTGTCTGGAACTATTTATTACAGGTGCTTAATATCATGGAGTCTATTGCATAAATTGAACAAACTCCACCTTGATACTTGCCAGTGTCCCCCTGCAGATGGGTGTTAGTCCTTTCAGGAGGGCACAGCACAATGTCTCAGCTCTGATGTTTTGCTTCTCTTACTTTCCCCCCCAAATGTATCTGTGGTCTCTTCTTACACATCTTTCTTTTTCTTGTGATTTGTGATCTAGGGCAAACATTTCTTCACCATCTCTGATACGTATGTTTTATAAATTATGGGAGGCAACTCACTTCCTTTCTGTGCAGATAGTTCAGAAAATTCATACCAGGATGTGTCACTAACTGTCACTAACACACTGTTTGTGTTGAGTACCGTAATAATTGGTTTAATGAGTGTATTGAGACAGTCAATGGCTTTTTTTGTTTGTTCACTTTATTACCAGGGTCTTTTCACCTTATTCACTTGATGTTTGATGACTACGTATTGTACCTGCTAGAATCACTCCATTGTCAGGAGAAAGCTAACGAGCTAATGAGGGCAATGAAGGGAGAAGGAAGCACAGGTGAGTCTGTTCTTTTATTCATTATTTGTTGTTTTATCCCACTGGTTTCTCTACTTTTTATGTTAGGACATATCTTTATCTAACCTGCTGAGGCTTATCCAGGAGCAAAGCACTTCTATCATGATGTGAAATAAATTATTTGGGAGGCGTCACTGGTTAATACATTCTGAAAGAGAACTGCCTGCTTCACAATGTCACTCTGGATGTCTGAAACCCCATTCCTAAGCACTCACTTGGTGTTTCAGTAAGAAATTTTTGTACTGAACCTTTTATCTTAGTTAATCTTTCTAAGCCACCACTGAATTTCAATGGACTCAGTAAGTTCAGTGATATCAGTGGATTTGTACCAGTCTAAATAAGAGGAAGAGATAGCAGGAGTGAGAAAAGACAAATGGCAAAGCTGTTGTTTTGGTACACTTACATTCTGAGTGCCTGTACAGAAGGAGATTCTGAGTCCTGCTCCACCCCACACTGCCTTGCCAGAACAGGAGCAATCAAGGATTGCTTTCAGTTTTTTCTGCTCTGGGCAACCCCTTGTAATGAGAGGTCCTCAGTGATCTTCCTTACTTCCATCTCCCATTAATTTTGGCACATTAAGCCTCTCTGTCACCTCTGAAAGTTTCATTCTCCATTTTAGCTATGGCTTAATTTATTTCCCTGTAGATTTATGGAAAGAAAAACATTTCAGTGATTAGGGTACTATCTTCTGTATGGTGCAAGACTTGAATTTAATTCATTGCCCTGCCATAACCTCTTGGGGTTTTGACAAACAAGTTGCTTATTCTTGCATATTTTCCACATACCTTTAGCAGCTAAAACTATCCAGAATGTCCTCCTTTTTTAGTCAACAAAGAAAGAAGATCATGGCCCAAAGCCACAGAAATGCTCTGGAGACTCCTGTTTATTTCCAGTGTCTCTAGAAGGTGTAGGAATGCCTAACTCAGACTGGACTCCTAATTTTAGATATGTAATAGTACTTTATAGGAATATAACACTTAAGCTGTCCATGCACCAGTTTCTGCCTATGCAACAGGAAAAATTGCTCTTTCCTTTAAGAGGTCTTCTGAAGGTACAATGAAGGTTGTAATGGTGAATATTATAGAAGCACTTCTTTTAACGATTTGTGGTTCCTGCTCTGTATTTCTTCAAATACACACTACAGTACCTCTAACTGCTTGCATTATTTTTTTTAAGTTTCTCAGTGTTCCTTGACTCTACCTTTAGCTATGTTTGATGGGTTTTCTCTCATTCTGCAGCAGAAATAAGAGAAGTTATTCTCAGTGAACCAGCTGCTCCAACTCCCTCCCCAGCGCCATTCTCCCCAGCTAAATCTGCCACCTCTGTGGAAGTGCTCTCTGCCCCATCACCCATCAACAACCAGTCCCCAGAGTATGGTGGCATAACAGGTACTACAGGTAGGTTGGCTTCTGGTAGATAAATCTGCTTGAAGGTGGCTTTTGCACTTGGTCTGCTAAAACTGAGCCTCAGAACATAATGTACTGGCTTAGCAAGATATGAGAAGCCTTACCAAGCCAGAAATCTGTTCTCACTGTATCCACACATGATGTGCAGTCTACCAGGAAAAAGATCTAATGTTTGGATGTTTTATATGCCTGAAGGAAGCATGCCAAATATTTCAAGTTTAGTGAGGTTTGCAAAATCCCAAATCACTAGTGGTTCTGGAATTCCTAGCTGATAAAGTGACAGATGTGTATCTTTCAACATATTTAATATCCAAATATGTTTAAATAGCTGTGCAAGTTTCTCTTGGGAATCTTTTACACATTGCCGATAACTTTCATCAATCGATGTTAGAGATTAGGAATTACATGTCTGAAGCCTATTTTCAGTGTTATACTCTATTATGGCAGCTGATAAGGTATTCTGGTGTATTCTGGTGGGCCCACAAATTAAAAAATCTGCACTCAAGGGACAGCTTAAACTTGTGGGTAGGATTGACAGAAAACAATAAGCATAAAACTAACTCCTTGTTTGGGCTGCATAAATGGCCAACATCCTCTCTGCTCTAGAGCAAAACTCATTACCTTTTGGATGTGGGCAGGACAGTCTGTCTGTATGATCAAAAGACAGTGTTCTCTTAATTCATGGAAGGAAAGGCAGAAATGTGAGTGACTTTCAGAAGGCATTTCAGGCAGTGAAATTCCAGCTTTGCCGCTCCTCGTTGAATAGGATGTACAATCAGAATGTGGAAACTATCGCTTTTGTGATGTACTAGAAAAGTTACAAAATCTTCTTGAAAGAATGTCATAAAGTGATGATTTACCACACTAGAGAATTTGGCAGTAGCTAAATAAGTAATAAATCTTTCTGAAAAATGTTTTTCATGTTTTCAAAGGTGCCACAGGGAAGCACAATGCATGTTGTGCTGGAAAGGGATTTAAAAATATTTGTCCCTGCATCACAACTTAAGATTTTTCACTGTTGAAGGCAATGCAATAGTTAGGAGGGAAACAGGAAGTCATTATCCCTCAGGACAGTTAGACGAGAGACAGATGATTCCTAGACAGGGTAGGTGACCACACGGCTTCAGTCCAGGTGACACTGGTGGTGGTGAGGATCTTTGACTCTTGCTGAAACATTGGTGTTGTGTGGAACTTGACCTGTAGGCATTGTGGGATGGTTGTGATGCCAGAACCAAACTTAGTATGATGCAGGGCTGTATGCAGAAAGAAAGGACTGAAAAGAAGGGAACTGTGGGTTCTCCAGGGCCATTGACTGGAATGGAGGTCTGAGGGACTTGTATTTGTGCTGCAGATACCGTAACTCCATGTGACTGTCATATAACAGTTAACCAAAAGCCATTTGCCCTTGTCCTGTCACTACAGGTCCTTGTAAGAAGTCCCTTTCCATCTTTCCCTTCAGGTACTGAAAGACCACAGTTGTTCCCATACTAGTACTTTTGAGGCAAGAAAGCTATTTCTGATTATTTTAGTTCTTTTTTTCTCAGCTTTTAATTTTTAGGTTGTTTTAAAGGCTTTTGTTTGGTTGAATTGGATTTTACTCTTATGGTCTGGTGCAGTCTCGCTTTTGAGAGTGTGAAAATCATTTTTGTCTTGCACAAGCCAAATTTGTCAATTCAAGTGATGCTCTGGTTAACATTAAATATGAATATGTGGCTATTTGTTTTTTCTTAATTAGTAATACCTCTATTTCCCACGTTCATCATGTAGATGGACTAGTTTTAGTTTCCTTTCTAGTTTGCTAAACTGTGGAATGCAGTGTTTATTCACTTAAAGCAACACAAAATAACTGTGTCTCAGCTAAAGGAAATTGCTACACTTGAAAATAGGAGTGCTGAAGATGTATTACACACACTCAAACTACTTTACATACAGATCTATGGCATTATATAGAATATTTTGAAACAGGAACCTCTGTTCTGGAAATACCACACTGTTGATTTTCTTATGTGTCTTTATGAGGTAAATGTAAAATTCTACAAATACTTTGCAGATCTTGAGAACTCATTCCATTGGTCACCATTAGCTCTCAGTTCCCCAATTTACGGCATCATTAACTCTTTCTTGCTTGTGACATTAGCAATAAAAGTTAACTATTAAACTTGTATTTTAACCTTTTTGCTTCAGTCAGTGGTCAGTACAAAACCAGCAAATTGAACTGGTGCAGTGACATGATACTGAGCAAAAGAAAGGTAAATCCTATGTATCACTCTGTAGCATCTGTCATGGCACCAGTCACATTTTATTTAAAACTTTTTGTTAGGTTACTAGACAGTTAAAAGGCCAATTAGCGTCCATCCTTTCTAAACCACAAAGGCCAGATTAATGATTGATCAAACTGCAACAATATTGTAGTAAAAGTGATAGCTGTATGGCTGACTGTGCTGTTCTCTCTTAAAGCTCCTCTTAAAGCTCTGATTACTCATTTGCCAATGCAATCGTTTTTACACAACCCAAAATGAACTCTAAATTGTTAGTTCCTAATATCTTAGTAAACTACAGAGTTTGCTGTTCAGTTTTAAGAAACCTATGCATGAAATAAGTCATCAGGTCAGCCATAGATATTAAAAGTCACTGGGCTTATCAAAGTTCTGGGAATACTGGCACAGATCTAGCCCTTCTCATATTTGTGTGTATGAGTGGAACAAATTTTTGGTTCTTTTCCTAAGGCTTCAGCTCCTGAACTCATATGAGTATTTGAGAACATCAGCTCTTGCTCAATTCTCATAGCTGCAGAGTGCAGAACTCAAAGGTTTCAATTTCAAAAGGCAGTTCTTCCCTTCTGAAAAACACAAGGGCTTGTGTTTTTCTAAAGCTTTATAGGTGAAGTGATCTGTTTGTTGTGTGGGGACAGAATGGGGGTCTGACTCTGGATTTCTGACTGCTTGAAGTTGACAGTACTGCTGACTGTCAGACATAATGCACAGTGCTGGGAGTGTCTCACTGTGTCTTGGTGGTCGTTTGCTCCAGCCTAAAGCAGATATAAAATGCAGCATTGTGAAGCATCTTCTGGGTTTTCTCTGCGCTGATGTACGTGATGGCATCAATGACAACAGGGCTGTTGTAGGACTAATAGCAGTTCCATTTATATTTGGCTCCCCTACAGATCAGATGGCCTCTTGGTTAGTATCCTCAAAATCACTTTTTTTTTTAAGAGAAAAGAAAAAAGAGTGATAATAAATGAATTTTCCTATTTTAATAAAACCCTGCATGTTCAGAACACAAAGCAGACCAAATCGTTGCTCAATCACTATTGTTTTTGCTTATTTCAAAAAAGTAGTTCAGTTGGGTTCAGTCATATCTAAAAGAGACTTCATTTCTTGGAGTTCAATTCTGCAACCAGCTGAGGAAATTAATAATAAAGGACTGAGACCTAGGCAGGTATTAGAAAGCTAACTATAGAAACCTTTCACACTTAACTTGTTCCTCCTTTTCCACCCACCACAACATTGGCAGTATCCTGGTTGACCTCATATGTACTTACACCCAGTCTGCAAATCTGTTGCCATCTTCCATCCTTCCTCCCTGTATTTGTAATTAGGTCACTGAAAATAGTAGTATCCCTTCCACAAAGGCATAGAGAGGTGAGGCAACGGTAGTTTCCCCAGAACATTCTGAGAAAAATGTTTGCACTGTTTTCTGTAATTCTGTAAATCCAGAGTAAAACCCAACATACTTTTGTTTCTAAACCATAACCTGCACAAGAAAGGGAGTATTCCCTCGAGCAGCTGTGTGAGGTACTATCCTGTAGTACCTCACACAATTCTTGGTTAGGAGAATTAAACAAAGATATTTACAGCTCTCCCAGTGCAAGACTTACTTTCTACATTCTGTGACATGTGGACAAGCTCAAACCATTTATTTTAAAGTTGAACTGAGGTGGCTGACAGTTAGATTTGAATACCAGGAGTGGCATCTCTCATCCAAGGAATTTGACTTCCCACAGGGAGCACATGAAACAACTTGCTGTCCTGGACTCACTCATTTTCATCAGACTATGATAAGATCCCCACTATTTTTTGAAAAAAGAAAAGGAGATTGTCACAATGTCTGAGGCCAGTAAAATCACTATATTTGATAAAATGCAAAGGGTCTTTTGGCTCTGTTATTACTGCTTCTTATTAGAAGTAGGAAGGTCATGAGATTTTTGGATCAATGGCCAATTTTTTTGTTGGAAAAAATAAAATCGGGTCAAAGTAAAACTTTTGTTTTATAGTGAAGTGAAAAAGCAGGAAAAAACCCGCAAACAATAATGTTACCTAAAAATGAGCATTTGGGGTTTTTCACCCTCTTTGTTGTCCTTTCTTTTCTCTTTGTTTTTGTCTTTTGCATTTAGGCCTGTTTTGAAAGAGAGTTGCAAATTTTCTTTTGGAAGATAACTCTGGGAAAATATGTTGACCTTTTGAAATTGAAATGTTTCATTAAAATATTCTGTAGACAAGTTGTTGATATTTTCAAAACTCTTTTGTTTTCAAATGAAGCTCTTTGGTAACTGCATAAGTACATCTGGTCCCTTCCACCTAAACTGTATTTTTTAGTAAAGGCAGGCTTCTTTAAACATCTTCCAGACTCAAGGAACCATGAATGTTTATTTGTCCATGGCAACAGGAGCTAGCTTTTCTTCTTGGGGTCTTGGGGATCTCAGTGGTCCTCTGCATTGGGAGGAGATGAAGACAGAAAATTCAGGAGTCAGTGGCAGAAAATGCAGGCATGTGACAACAGACCTATCACAAATACTCTTGGCCATAACACATCCAAGGATTTGTATTGTAAGAGCGCCAAATCACACCCTGCTGAAGTATTTCAAGTTGGATTTACCTTGCAAAGCTCAGAATGCCTTCACTCAGTCACAGAATTAAGCATTTCCCACCAAAAAAAGAAAAAAATTGCCTGATTTTGCCAAATAAAATCACACATACCTGAAGAAAATTATGCAAATTTGAAATAGGCTTTTCATTTCCCAAAGCCATGGAGTGGACACAGAGCTGGGAGTACAATCACTTCCCCCTCTGAATTAAGCCCTTTCATGCTACAGGAAGTCCTAGAATCCATACTGAAAAAAACTGAGTCACCTCCTGCAATTCCTTTTAGCTGAAGAAAAAGAGTCAAGAATGCCCAGAGACCCCCAAACCAGTGTTCTCATTGGGTTAAATTCAGTGTTCTGGTCCTCATTTGCAGGGTAATCTCAGCCAGTATGGTCATGACCTCCAGCAAGAGCTATGTTATACTGGAACAATGGATCTGTCAGCCTCCTGAGTGAAAGGGGTGTGTGCAAAGGACAAAGGTTTCTCAGCAGCTGGCTCATGAAACTGGAGTTCCTGCCTGGAAGGGATCAGGATGATTAAAAAACTCAGCACCTTCTAAGCAAAATGGAAAACCCACTTCTTTGCTTTGCTCTTCCCACAAAACGCTCTACATGACAAAAATAAATTAAGTCCAGCCTCTGCTGCCACTAAAAAAATAGAAAGAAACATTATTTGCAGGAAGGAAATGACTAGGCTATTTCTGTCTATCTGCTTGTCATAATTTGGGGATCTGGGCTGGTACCTGGTTGGGTGGAACAGGTACAAACCGTAACAGGATTCAAGACATTTATTTGCGTAACGTTCATTTTTTTCTAATCCTTCATTGTTCTGGTCATACTTCTTGCCTCAGTCCAGGCCTCAGAGCTGAGCAGGCCAGCAGCCCCCTTCATGTGAGAGAGACCCCAGGGTTTGGTGCATCATGCCTAAGAAATCTTAGCACTGGTGTTCTTCCATTTCTAAGTCCTATTCCAGGGTTTTGGTTTTGGTTTTTTTCTGCAAAATTATTTCAACGCCACACTGGAAGTCCACAGTGTGAGCTGTTCCAGATATGTTTCATTCTTCTGGATCCTTGCATGCTCCAAATGATCTATATGTGCTGATATTTATGCCTCAGATACGACTGGTCTGTTCGCTTTGGTCAGTGCACTTTCCACGATCATTGCCTGTTTGGTTGTTTTCCTATAATTGTCTCAAGGCATGGCACCTCTGTGGATGACAGCCTGTGTTGACTGTGTTCCTCTGGCTCCTCTCTGTCTGCAGGGGCTATGCAATCCTACACATGGTCACTCACCTACACTGTGACAACAGCTGCTGGGTCACCTGCTGAGAATTCCCAACAGCTGCCCTGCATGAGGAGCCCACACGTACCTTCATCATCTGTCACACACCGGATACCTGTTTATCCCCACAGAGAAGAACATGGGTAAGGCACTTCCCAGTGTCTTGGGTTTTCCAATGTGTTTTTGGTGGGATTTGGATGAAATTCTGCTTAGGTGGTTTTTTTGAAGTACAGTAAAAGCTGTTTCTTGATGTAGTTAAGTCTGTATTGCAAAGATGCTGGTATCATAATTCTTTGGCTGTTGTTGCTATTCTATAATTATATTATGTCTTAGTTTTATAATCTCATTTAATTCTATTCAAAACCACAGTAGGCCTGGAGGATATTTTCTAAAAGAGAAGGCTTAAGTAGATTTCTTCTCTGATTCCTGTTTTCCTGTGCCATGTTTGAAAAAGCTAGAAGTGCCTAGAGAACAACCCTACTGTACCATGTGTCAGGAGAGGTGATTCTTCTCTTTTGCTCAGCACTGCTGAGACCACTGATCCATCTGGATCCAGTTCTGTGCTCCCCAGTACCTGACAGACCCAGGCATACTGGAGTAAGTCCAGAAAAGGGCCACTTTGATGATGATGGTGGGACTGGACCATCTGCCATACAAAGAGAGGCTGAGAGAGCTGAGGTTATTTAGCATCGGGCAGAGAGGGCTCAGGGAGGGTCTTATCAGCGTGTATAAATACCTGCTGGGGGATGTAAAGAAGACAGAAACAGGTTCTTTTCAGCAGTATTTGATGACAGGACAAGCACAAATAGAACTACAAGAAATTCTGTTTAAACATAAAACAAAAAACTTGTTTTACTGTAAGTGTGATCAAACACTGAGGCAGGCTGCCCAGAAAAGCTGTGGAGTCTCCATCCTTGCTGATGTACAGACTCCAGCTGGACACAATCCTGGGCAGGCTGCTCTCATGGACCCTGCATTGAGCAGGGGGCTTAGACTAGATAGACTCCACAGGTCCCTTCCAACCTCAGTGATTCAATGACTACTGTTAACCTGAAGATGAAAAATGTCCACAGTTTGAAGATACAGATTATGACCATAATATTCTATTATTTCCATCACCAAAATTTGCTCAAGGCACTCAATTAAAGTAATTACAGGTATAAATTTATGTAAAATTATTTCATCTGGAAAAACTTCAGACACTTGCTAAAACTCTCAGTGCTGTTTTCATTAAGCAACACTTCTTCTGTGCCATCCTCATTGGATTCAGTGCATAACTCACTGATATCCATAACTAAAACACCAGTAATAAACTGATGGAGAAGGAATAGACAATATAGCAAGATCAGCAAATGCCCAGGTGCTGCTATGATGCAAGAGGTTCAAAAGGTTTTACTGTGTTCCTCAGTGTTGTTGCAAACTCATTAACTTTGCAGAAGTGTTTTCCCAGTGTGAAAGACTCTAAACTGTTTGGAAGGGTATCAGTAGATTAATTTGAGCCCTGCATCTTCTTCCATCTTGGATGTGATTAGGTGTAGATACCTGTTTGAATGTCACTACTAAGCCCTTACTGGGAAAACCTGGATAAGGAGAAAGGGAACATCTTTCTTACCCAGAAATATGACTGTTAGGTGGAGGCAGAAACAGAGCAGCACAGAGGTTTGGGAGCTGAGAGTATTCAAGACTTGGAACAGACCACAGTAAGGCAGTGTCTATATTATATGTATGTGTGTATATGTGTGAGAATTTGTTGTTTCTGCAGGAATCTCTTGCCTCTGGTGTTGGATTATGGTGATTTGAGGAGACATTTTAATCTAGGTGACTCAGCTTTTCTGAAAGACAGCAAAGATCAGATGTTCACATGTTCACAAAACTAGGGAGAGTCCATGCATCTTCTGCTAGTGAATGGTTCAAACAATGGTGGCTAACAAACACTGACTCAGTCGCTGAGGAAACTGCTCCCTCCTTTGTCCCTGGATGTCCCTAGGCAGGAGTTTGGGATTCAACAAAGTAGACAGGTTCTCCAACCTCACATCCCACTCCATTACTGAGTTGGCTGTGCTAAAGCTGACCATTGTACGCTTCAGATTCAAACTAGTTCACTTCTCTCCCTCCCAAAAAAGGAACATCTGACTGCAGTACAAGGAGATAGCTGAACTCACTGTAGTTCTTCAAGTCAGGGCTTACTACACTTCCTCAGCCTGGATAGCAATTTACTGGGAACATGGCATTAGATAACAGTAAAAGGGAAAGACACTTTCTCCTCAGAAAGTGCAGAGCTGAGTCTGCAGTTTAAAATTAGTCAGAGAAACATGCTGGGTCTCTCTATTTGATGTTGTGCTGGACACACACTTTCACTAGTGGCATCTGCTTCCCATCTGAGTTGGAAAATACCTTTTTGAAAAAGATTTAAAATATCATCCTCCTATTAAAAAAATAAAAAGGTATGTTTCATAAAAGTTGTGGACTGATTAGTGGGAATAAATTATTGTGCATACTAAAAGTGCTTTTTGATGTATTTTAGATACACAGGAAGTTACAACTATGGTAGCTATAGCAACCAGCATCCCCATCCAATGCAGAGTCAGTATCCATCCTTACCACATGATACTGCTATTTCTGGACCACTTCACTACTCAGCTTACCACAGAAGCTCTTCACAGGTAATCTGCATTTATTACTTGGTGATAGTTGTTATAACATCTAAAATAATTCGGTTTTTAAATTTATCAGCATATTAGTTGTCTGAATCAATAATATTCTCTCAATAATATTCAATAATAATCAATCAATAAGCTGTCTAGATATCGATGGCTTATCTTTTTTTTATTTTCCAATATTACCTCGGTATCTTTTAATTTCAGTGGAGATCAGAAGTAGCTTCAGATTGTTAGTATAAAGTATTAACTCTAAAATCCAGCAGTCTGGATCTGTTTCTGTTTTAAGGAGTAGCTAAAGCAAAACCAAATATAACTAGTTGTATGATTCTTAGGTGTTGGGAGCAGGAAGAGATCCCTAAGAAGAAATAAAAGTGTTTTCATTTAGCTGAAGATGCAGAGGCCCTAGTGAATTCTTGTGGGGTCTCTGCTTTTGAGGATACCCATGTTTAGGAATTTGCCAAAACAGTGAGTTCTGCATATAGTTTGAATAACTTCAGGACACCACTGCAGAGGTTGTTTAATCTGTATCCTATGGTCTCCTAGTAAAATGTTTAGAAATTATATCAGTAACTCTTCCACCTCACAAAGCTGAGCCAGTAGGAGCCAGCACAGATGAGGTGTGAAGAGCAGACCTGGCAAGAGTTCCAAAGTAGTGCCACTGTTGGAGGGCTTTAGTGCCTCATGCAGCTGGTGCTTCCTCAGTGTAGGCAGCTGCTCTCTGGGCTCTCTGCTGGAAGACTGGCAAAGGGCAGACACAGGGAGAAGGTGATGACATCGGGGTATTCCACTTCCACTCACACAGCACCACTTAGCCTTTACCAGAAATTTATAAAAGTGTATCAGGGACTGCCATGCTTAACTATCATCACTGGACTGCAACGGTTTCATACCAGATGAAAATGAATTTGGTAGTGCTTTGAAACTGAGCACACAAAAGCTGCATCCCATTCTGGTCTTCAGAATCAGTCTGCCACATGACTTTAGAGGAGTTGTTTCTCCTTTTTATGCTTCATTTTCCCTAGCTGTAAGATAGGAATCATGGTATTGATCTCCTTAAAGCTCTTTGAGATCTGTACAAACCCAAGATGCTCATTTGGAGCAGCTCAGCAATGGCTCCCTGGCTTATGGAAAGGACAAGCTACAACTTCTCACCCATTTGTGTAGCACCTGGTCTGTCAGACTACATGAGGTGTCTGGCTTTGTCTGAGGGTTTTTGCAGCTGCTCTGTCTTCAGCAGGAAAGTGAATGAACATGGAAGTGCAGTGTCCTGGGACAGGTTTGTTTTCCTCCATTTTTCAATACAGGCCTTAGCCTGTTATCTCAAGAAACAAGTAAAGCAAATCAAGATCAACATATTTTTAATTTACTCATATCCTGGTTAACATGCTGTGTGCAAACAGTAGCAAACATTGAACTCAGGCAGATATCTTTCATACTGTAGTAGGCTGTCTCTACAAGTGCAGATGTCAGATCATATTTTCCCCTCTTTCTAGTCTTTGAACTGTCCTGAACACATATGAAGAACAGCTACGCTATAATGATCACTCTTTAAAGGAAAATTATTTCAATTTCTATGTGGCATGTTCTTTCTCATGCTGCTTATAAACTGAGATGGAATTGCACAGCAGGACACAGCCAAAAAAAAACCCTATCAATGTGCTTGTTCTGTATTGAGAGGAGCTACAAACTGGAACCTTACTTTTGAAAAATTATTTCAAAGTATTTAACAGTTTGATATAAAATTTGTTGACAGTGTTTTTAAAGCTAAGTTAACATCTGTAAAATGCCTGCTCTGATAATAAGTCCTTTCTTAGCTACTTTTAACAAAAAAAAAAGTTCATAAGATGTCCCTAATAAGATGTTAGGGAACTGCTCTTTTTCTAGTGGTCTTTGTGAGGGGAACACGTTGAAAGGAGTTGCAGTAGGACTCATGATGTTGCAAAATAAAAATACAGGAAGCCAGATTTACAATGAATATATCAACAGCTGCCACTGTACTGAAACCAAAGGGGCTGCAATGTGCAGAGCTGTGAGAGTATAATCAGCTGGGGGGAGGAGGCATTGACCATAACTTTCAAAAGAACTCTTTGTTATAACCTACATTCTGGCCAAATATAGAACTTTGGCTCAACTTTAGCAACTATTCTACTATGCTCTTTAGGACAGTGTCTGGGGATTAGCTCCTATGAAAAAAAACAAAAAAAAGATCTGTGTGTGTGGTAAACTTTGTACAAACATGGATTCAGGGAGAGCCTTTGTCCCAGACAAGGGTTTGAGCCAAAGCAGGTGGCATGTAGTTGTGGTGGGGTTTAAGCTGCAGCTATTAATAACTACTTTGGTCTTGAAGAACATCATATCCAACCTCTTTCTATGGAAGAGAGTGACACACTCCAGGTTTTATCAGCTACTTTGAGAATTTTGATTTTGTCATTGGAATCTTTAGAGGGAGGCTGTGCTGGGGAAGAAGTCACACAGATGTAGATATTTTACTATTTACTATTTTAATATTTATTATTAACTGTTACTTTACAGCTCTCAAAAAGTGCAGGTGGGGGTCTGGCAGTATAGGCTGACTAATTCCCACTGATGGCTAAGACTCTTTTTGATGACAGGAACAGTCTGTTCAAACCTTGGTCTTAATCCCAATTTTTTCTTCTTCCCTCACCATCTGTGAATAATTCTCTGAACAGTTCCTTACTTGTAATTCCAGGCCTGAATGCTCATTTCTTGACTTGGCTTACTGGCCAGGAGCCTGGCAGACAAATGAAAAATGATCTACAGATTGATCTGTTACTACCTAATTCTCTAAGCCATAGTGCAGGAGTGCACACAATATTCTGATGCTACTCCACCATCATATAGAAGGGGAATGTTTAGTGTGTGTGTACATAAACACATCTATACTGAGACTTTATTTCATCAGTTCTTTGTTTCTTCTGCTTCTGAGGTTTTAGGTACCAGGTGCCAGGGTTGCCAATAGGCAACAACTCTTGTCTAAAAGCCTCTGAGAGGTCTCATCAACCTCTGTTGAGTTTAGCAGAGAGTTACAACATCTTCACAAAGTCACACCTGATCCACCTCCACAGTGTAGGCTTGACGGCTTCTGAGCACAGCTTTTATCTGCAACCCTGGCTAGACAGGTCTTAATCCTCTTTGAGGCTATCCAAAGTATTTCAATTCACTTAGCTCTACCTTCTCCTTAGACATAAACTAATTCATGCTGCAGTAAATTTTCTTTGTAAATTTCAAGACTAACACTTCTAGTAGGAAGAATAATTAGAGAAATCTGCAGCAGTATACATTTTAACCTATCTGGTAACATACAAAGATGCACATCTTTAATTGTAAATATCCTAATGTGTAGCTGTAGTGAATCACACTGTAGGTTCAATTATCCAGGTCTTATCTCTAGCAATGACCAGAAGCAGGGGTGTGGAGGAAAAGTCTTAGAAGTAGGGTAAGTAGAAGGTAGTCCTTTCACCAGCATAGCTATGATGACTTTGGCAAGAGCTAACCTAGGGATATCCTGAGTAGGAAGCAGCAGTTGAAATGATGTTTTTTTAGAAACCACTCTCCATTACTCTGTCTTTGAGCTTTTTTGTACATACAGACTTCGTCAGGCATTGCATGAAACATTCTCTTGTTATTGCATTGGGTGCCCTAGGGTTTTTTGGGTGATGAGGAATAGTGAATATTCATTCTCTGTTTATCTACTCTCACCATTCAAGACATTATAGACCTGCATAACTCCTTCCTCACCTCCTTCCTCTCATCTCTTGCAGAATTGAGCATTATCATCTCTTCAGTTTCTGTTGTGACAGGTGCTCTGTGCACAGGAGTTATCCAAGGACTGCAGGGCAGGTGGAGTCTGGGGAGGCTGTGAATGTCCTGTTCTCTCAGCTGTGCTGAGCAGGGAACCTGATGGAGCTGGAGCTCCCTTCCAGCCTTTCTGTGCAAACCTGACTCTCAGAGTAGGTAGGAGGCACTCAGCAAAGAAGCTGCCACATTTACCACCTAGATCTGAGAATCCCTCCTTGATGCCACACTAAACACAGCCTCATTTTACCTTTTCTCCTTTGCCACTTCCAAAATTGAACAACCATCTCCAAACAATCAATCTCAGGTGACAGAGAGCCATAGAAGTAGCATAACAATGTTTCTCCTTTTGTACCATGCAGCTCCTACCTTAAAGACAAGAACAAACCTATTTGTTTGTTTGTTTGTTTATGCTGTCTTTAAGCTACATGTATGAAGATCATAGTTTACTTCTATTGGCTGGGCAGAACAAATCACTCTGGAAAATGCTGCAGCAGTACAGTCTGCTGTTCGCAGTAGATCAGGTCTGCACCTCTCAGAGGCCCAGAGCACAGTGTTTGGGCCATAGTTAAAGGAAATATAAGCAATGTTTTTACTCTGACTCTCCTGAACTGCTCTGGGGAGTGCAGTGGTCTCATATAACTTCCCAGGGTGCAGCATGCAGCACTACTCAGTTTTTCTGTAAAGTACTGCATGCCACAATTCCACTAAACCATGTCTTCCCTTCATATACCTCTGCAGCAGGATTTTCTAGAAGCAGCACTGGAAAACAGTAGTAACTCTTTTTTGTGACAATGGGGGAGCCAAAGAAATCCTCTCTCAGACAGAGCCCATGCTTCACTGTCCATTCATGTTGTTCTGGCTCATCTACTTTGGGAAAAAAAAAAGGGAAAAGTTCTTAATCTTCCAGCACATACACATTATAAACTCATAACTATACCAGTGCAGTAAGAATAACACCCTCCCCAATAACCACTCTGTCATCAAACAGCTGGTAATGACAGAAAGACAGAAATACTGCCCAAATCCCACCCATGCAGAAGAGTCATTGTTCCCAACTGTATGGCTTCATAAGGGCCTCGAGACTGTTAGCATGTAATTGAAGTAATTATGTATTGAATGCAACAGGAAACAGATGTCTTCTTTTGAGATAATTACAAATAGCATTTTCCAAAGGCTCCAAATGCCACTCCCAAAAGTACCAAAATCACTTAGATGGACTTCAAAGTTTCACTCAGCTTAATTAACAGATTCAATAAGGTTCAGTTTGTGGAGATAAGGGTAAATTTAGGGTGATAAAGATGCCTTTAATCAGTAGTTTCAATTATGCCATTTAATAAGATTTAAGCATATTTTTATGAAGTTAATTTATAGCCAGCTCTCCACAATTCAGTAGTTTCTGGTATGTGTTACTTGCAAGTCCTAAAGTAGTGGCTAACATGCAACATTAATTTACAGCATCCAGCAAAAGTGGGAGCTAATACAATGTAAAGTCAGAGCCACATTCATAAGGAAAATATTTTGCTGTTTGGACATTGAAACCTTTCACTTCCATTTATAATTGGTTGGTGAGGTGAAAATAAGGATAAAGAGATTATTCTCCATCCTTTCACTGTAGAACCTCAGCCTTCACTTCATGGGAAGACATGTATTTTCTAAAATAACACTAAAATAAATTGAATTAATTTTACTTTTGTGGGTAAGGCCTTAACAATAATCTGCTCAAAGTCTCACAGGCTTAAAGGGCTTCTTGTCTAGGTCTAATGGCAGCAGTAGTAACAAGTGTGAGTCAACCCAGAAAATGGTAATTTCCTGTCAAGAGTCCTCCAACAAATGTCGCTTTTATATCTGGCAAAGATCACTAGGCCCCAGTGTTTTGAGTTCAGCTTAAGCACTCTTCATCAAACCGGATGTAGAGTGTGAAAGGTGATTCAGGCAGCATGGGCAGGCATCCGCCCAGATGGCTCTGCTTTGGACACTCCAACAAGGCTGAATAGATGCTTCATTGCGTGAGTTAATAGTCAGGCAGGGGCCAATGAGTACTTTAAAAATATTGTCTTTCAATAGTCTCTTCACTGTAGGGAAAAAGAAGCCACTGAGTCATTTGCGATTCGCTGACCTACCGTTACAAAACTTTCCATCTTGCATTCAGTCATAACAGAATTTATTGTAAAATACTGGATATTTAGAGTCCATGTTATTTTCAAGCAATTATTCTTTTTACATTCATGACACATTCATAAACACAGCTGCATTGGGTGTGCTCGATGAAAAGGAAAAGCAGCACACTGTATCCTGTCCCCTCATGCAGAACCATTCTCCTGCCTTCTCAGTAAGCCTAAGCATGGCCTCTGTGCTGCACATTGGAGGAGGAAGATCTTTCTTTTTGATGCATCCTGAAGTTCATTCTGGGAGCCAAGATTTCATTCACTGGCACAAGTTTTGTGGTTCCAAATGACCAAAAAGACATAATGTGGCTTCCCCACGTATTGCTGTGTACAACAAGGGGACCCACCACAATATTCCCAGAGTTCATTCTCTTCTTCTTGATGATAGGTGAACGTTTTTACAGTCTACAAATTTTCAAATAGCAAATTATCCTGGCTGAAGATGAATTTCTCTTGGTGTTTGTAAGGGATATGAAAGCATGTAATTCCCCTGTTAGAAGTCACAACCTTCATTTCAAAACCTCAAAGGAAAATTGTACTGAGTCAGGATGGCAAAGGCTTCTGTTATGGTTAACAACAGAATAGATCAATTATCTCACTGTGAAGAAGACAAGAGACAATCACTGGTGGATTATGGCAGAAGTCTAGGGTAACCCTGTCGTAAGTACACTCTTTAGTACAAGAATCTACAGTGATTTCATGTATAGATCAATGGGTAGTAAAGGCAAAGACCACCATAACTGGTAAAAAGTAAAACACTACTGAAGACAAGGAAGAAAGGTTTTAGCTTGGGCCACATATTGCTTCAAAGCTTGAGTTTCATTGTTGCTGGTCATTGGAAGTTCTCATCTTCAATGAAAGCTTTTGGAAAGCCAACAAGTCTGAAGACTTGATTCTCCTTCAAAGGAATATAAGGCTTTTTACGCTCAGTATGTAAGCTCTGCTGAACTTTCCTACTGAAAAAACTTTCTCTGGGGTGAAGATGGAAATTTAGATGGTGTGGTATAGACCTGTTGTCAGTGTTGCCAGGACAAGTTATTTTGGCAGCTGGATTAGCAGAACAGTGTTGAAATGTCAGTGTTCCAGGGTGGTGCTGCAGTTTAACACCCCATTGCAGCAGCTGTGATGGCACAGGTAGATCCAGCCTGTGTGGTGATAAGAAGTACAGGCTAGATAACACCTTTGATGTCTTCCCTCTCATCTGCCTACTGGTCTGTCTCCCCAGGACACGCAGGGATGTGCTAAATCACTAACTACAGTATGTTGGTCAAAAAGTCTTCTTTTTCTCCTCTCTAGTTAGGAGTGGCCAGTGTGTGGCTCTGAGCTGCCTGAGGCTTGTGAGCTGTTCAAATCCATTTGCCAAGGCTGGCCTGCCTTCCTGGCTGTGGTCTGAAGGGAGACAGCCCAAACTCCTCATGGAGACACTGCTGCAATTGCCTTGGGCTTATGTAACAGTTGCTTATGCAGCTGATTAACCCCAGGCCCATCCACAGTGGGTAATGTAATGAGACTCTTGGGAATCTCTGCTACATCCCCTCCTAGGAGCACCTACTCCAGCTGTTCACTCCATAAGCCTCCAAAATATGAGGAAGGGGTTTTGCAGCCATAGACAGCTTTGGCATGCAGCTGCAAGGTTTGTAAGCATCAGAAGTGATAGTCCTGCTTTGGCATGCAGCTTTCTAGTTAAAGAAATACCACAGTGTCAAACAACCCAAGATATGGAAATTTTAAGTGTGACACTTTTTTGCAGAAAAGGTATAAAGATGTAAAATGTAGAAGCTCTGAAGATACATGGCTGGCCAAGAGTAACAGGGATCCTCACCATCTCCATAATGCACATGGATTATAGGGGGACACATCAGGGAGAGCCATTCCTCAGACACAGCACAGATGATCAGCTCCTGCAGGACAGGCAATAAGATAAATACATGCTAAGCAAGCCCTCATAAGTACAATTTACTTTCTGTTGCTGGGCAGTCTGTGGCTATAGAGGGCAAAAGCTGTTCTGTTTTCCTTCCCATCTTGTCCTTCCTTAGTGGAAGCCGTTTGTCAATCTTCTGTGATTCCTAGTTTCTGAGTGTCACTGTGAACAGCTGGGGACTAGAAGGATTCTCCTCCTGCCAGCCTCTTTCCATAAGTTCTCCAATTAGCTGCTGGTTCTGGGGCCAGACCACACTGTTTTCCTGAAGAAACTGTCAGGATGTCTTGTGAACACTTTAAAGGGAAGGCACCTTCCCAGAAAGAAAGATTCTTTTGCTCCTCTCCCTCAAAACTCACTTGAGTGAGGAAGAGTTGGGACATTTTATTTTCTGATTTTCAGTAAATAGCAAGTTTTTGAGTAAAAGTGGGAGAAAAAAAATTAAATTAATTAAATCTATTTTCTCCTCCCAGATACACCTAGCACTTGGATAAATTAACTCAATATTTTAAATCAGTGACTGTTTTGCAAGACATTCCCTGAAACTTTGGTTTACAGCAGACAATGGTTATCTTATATTTCACCTTCAGTATGATACCTTGTTGTTGGATAGCTGCTAATTCATATGATTTTGGCTTTTTTAAACACAAAATTGTGACAACACCAGCCCTTATTTTAAAATGAAGTATGTGGCAGATGATTCTTCGATTTCATTTTTTTTTTAAATTCTAGTACCCCTTCAATAGCCCAACATCAAGAATGGAGCCCTGTTTGATGAGCAGTACTCCCAGGCTGCATCCCACACCAGTGACTCCGCGCTGGCCAGAGGTCCCAGCTGCCAACTCCTGCTACACGAGCTCCTCCATGCACTCCACGAGATACGGCAATTCCAGTGACATGTACACGCCCTTGACAACACGCAGGAATTCTGAGTACGAGCACATGCAACACTTTCCCGGCTTCGCCTACATCAATGGGGAAGCCACTACAGGCTGGGCTAAATGAAGATGGCTGGTATCAGCTGAGCCCACACACTCACAAGAGTTACAAAAACTTCGTTCTGTGTGGGACTTTTCGTGGACGTTCTTTAAGGGAGGTGAAAATGGAAAAGATCCCGGACAGATAAATGTAGTTCCTCACGTGGGCAGATTGCAGACCAGTATGACTGAATGTTCCTGTAGCCGAAAATACTTTTGTGCTGTTCTAGACCACTTTTTGGGCCAATCGGTGCCTTTTTTAATTCTGGGCCAACGCTGTGTGCTCTCAGTTTGATTGAGCCAGTTTTACCCCCTCTCTTATTGACAAACGTTAATGAGTCTTACAAAAAAAAGTACTGAAACAGGACCTATTTATAATTTGAATTAAATACAGGAAATTTGCCCTCAGCAAAACTCCATCATCTCTTCTTTTAAGCTCTTAATGCATTCCTTAAAAACCATTCTGCCAAGTCATCACTTACTCATATCAAGTCCTCTGTCTGGTTCCTTAAAAGGACACATGTTGCTGTAGGTTTCAGTTTACACCTAACTTTGTATATTGATGCACCTTTCTGTTGATCCAGTAAGTTTGATCTTTACAAAAGAGAAGAAAAGACATGTAGCATTGAATTATACACTGCCTTAAGTTGACTGTTGTTCTTATTATATATGTATTTGTGTTGAGTTTGCACAATCTGGAAAAATCTAACTTCTCTGGTCAGTAATGACAAGGTAAGAAGGGACTTGGGGACTGGGAAGATTTTGGATTCAGAGCCACATATGTTAAATATGATAATATGAAGCAATTATATAAAGAAAATGACAATGCAAACATGATTATTTGCTTAATTATCTATTGACAGGTATGAAACTGTTCTCTCAATTCCTTCATGTGGTGATAATTCTCTATACGTCTACAAAAGCAAAATTCAAAGCTGTGCCTTTGAAGTTATTCTGTACTGTGTATGTGTGGAAAAATGTATTGTATTTTGGGGAGAATTTTTCTTAGACATTTTCCTTCAGATTTGTAGCTATTTGTGAGTTTTTGTTAGTTTTTATTAACATAGCTTTTTCTTCTGTATTATAAAACGCACCAAGCAATTATGGTGGACCTATTACCCTATGGGTAAGAAATAAATAAATGGAAATATGACAACAGGCATTTTAGTAGTTGTTTTGTAAATAAAATATTTGATAGCACCCAGTGTGACAATAACCATGTTTATGTCTAAAATGGACATAAGTGTTATTTGTACAGTTGTGCAAGATATATGAGGGATTTTCGCACCCAAATAAAGTTCTTGAAAGTAAATAGATGCCAGTTAAATTTACTTAAATACAAAAATTTCTACAAGCTGAAGACCTTCAAAAAATGTTAGACGTCATCATGCTTTTATCCAAGGAAGGACTGGAGAACAGGTACAATTCATGGCAGATGGGTGATGCACCTCCACTTGCCTGATGGACTGGTGATCGTGACCTGCCAAGGTCCCTCCAAGGACCAGATGCCTTGATGAGATGTCTGTGGGTAGAACTGACCAGTAACTCAAGGCTAGATCTTTGGAAGGATCAGGATGGTGGTGAGCCCAAGCACCACTCAAGGGAAGCCAGAAGCACTTCTGCTCTTTTTTATAGTAAATTTTTAAACCAAAAGAAGCCTAATCCCCACTGATTGAGAAAGAGGAGAAAATGAGACTATTTTAGCATACAAATATTCCATATCCTTCAACACCTTTGGGGACAGTTCTGTTACCCTGATTTCAAGAGCTCAGGCAGACTGTTCAGGGAGGAGGAGGGACATTGGACACAGTGTGAGACCCAGAAATAATAAAACCTTTCTGAGTGGAGAACTGCAACATCCTGGGCATCTTGGGAAAGGAAATTCTGACCAACAGAGCACCACAAAGCTTTTCATAAAAAAGAACCAAGAACATCATCAGTCAAACAGGGCATGGAAAGTCTTTTGCAAAAAAGCCTCCACAGTCTTTCTTTTTTAAATTTTTTTTTTAATTAATTTAGAAACTTGTGTTGATGCCTCAGGAGTGTGAATGTGCACTTCCAACTACCATTGAACTGCTTCCTGATGAGGGCTTTGACATTTAAAGTAGACATTCATGGGGGGCAGTGTATAGAATGGTGGAACAGAGGCCACCTCCTGCATGAGAAGAGCTGTGAGGTAAAGCAAGACTCATCCTGGGCCACTGCAGCTCAGACCCCACCACAGCAGAACAAACCATGGCAGCTTTCAGGTCACAGGCTGTGCACCAGGCCGGGGAGCGCAGCAGCTCGGGAGAGCACCATAACCTCTGGGCAGAATGTCTGGTGAGGGCAAGAATGTCTTAAATCAGCCCAGTACAAACTGCCAAACCTCCCGAGTCAGAGTCTGCAGGCTGTTACTTAATCCTTTCCTTTGACCATGGAAACTAAAAGTTGGGTTTTCTTGCCTAGCCAAGCATTTATGTGCATATAAAGTATGTATGTGACAATGCAAATGTTGCTGAAGAAACTTTTATACCACATTCTGAAATATTCAGTCTCAATTGTAGTTTCTCTTGTGTTATTTTTTTCCTGTCTTCTTCTTTCTCTTTCCTCTCTTTTTTCCTATTTTTTTTCTTTTCCTTTTCCCTTTTCCTTTTCTCTTTTTTTAATCTCTTGCTTACATTCTTTTTTTCCTAACAACAAATACACATTTTTATAAATATGTGATCTTTTTAATGGGCTAAGACATATAACAAATGATAGATATATAATATATACTGTAGAATAGAATCTAATATTATACATTACAGCATAACTGACATAACACGTTTAATATTTTTAAATAGATATACACACAAATATATATATGTATGTATGCCCATAAAAATCCATTACAATTCTTCAAGATTTTTCATTACCAGGTAGAAAAAAGACTCAGCGGGGGAAGAGCAGTGAGAACTCCATTCAGTAGCATGAATCCTGTTTTTGTCAAGCTACCTCTTGCTGCTAAGGTCACTACCCTTTGACAAAAATGGCCTCTGACCTCCCCAGCCCCACAATTCTGTTGTGACTGACCCTGAAACCCATGAAATTCAGGGGCAGACATTGCTTTGGAAGGTTTAGATAAAGCTGACTAACATGGGAAGGGCTCATGGTATGCACCCATCTGAAAAGGTCTGGCAGTTCTTTGGTAGAGGATGCAATTTATTCTGTCCTTCTCTTTCATTGAAATCCTAATCCTTCATATGCTACATAAAGTGGAAACTAAAACAAGCTTATAATGAATAACAATGTGCCTTTAAAGGGCAGTAACAGTTTCCTAATCTTTATTTTTCAGGTTTTGTAATTAAAAAAAAAAAAAGGCTATGTACAAGTAAAATGAGTGTTTTGCTGTGCTGTGAAGTAAATCTAAGTAGGCTTATACTTTATGATAGAGTTGTAAATCTAACAAGCAAAAGACTTTTTCATTGGGTTTCTCTCCAAAGCTCCATTAGTTTACAGATGGATCTGACTCAGGAGAAATGGCTGCACACTGGATGGCTGGATTTTGTTGCTCCTTGCAGTCCAGTGACTGTGCTGTTCTGGATTTATATCTCAGTTCTTGTGGCAAGAAACCCCTAAGGAGGAAATTCAAGTTCTGGTTTTGGTCTGTATCTTAAAACACTGCAAACATGGACCATCACATCTGACCACCTCCGGGCCCTGGCCATCTGCAGGTGCAACCTTCCTGGCGTTGTCCGCTAGGGAACCAGTCATTTGTGAGATGAAAGGTTTCCCTTTCTCACGGATTCCTGAACTGAAGGAATAAAGATTTCAAGGAGAGACCGGCCACAGCTCCGTATGAACATGTTCGGGAGTGGGGGGCGGGGCTGTTAACTTCAATATATAATTTTCTGCTATCTGGACAATGAATTTCGATTATAGGGCACCTTGAGTATGGAAATATTGTGTATGTGCTCGGCGGGGTTTAAACACGAGGTCTTGAAAAACCTTTATAGAGACACGGTTCACCTTTGCCCGGCTCTGCCGATGCACCTTCCCCTCCTGCCACCTCCTGAACAAAACGCAGAATTTTCGTGTACCACCATTGCTCTGGTGGGTTAGACTTGAGACTGGTTTTGCTGTCAGACGCTGTGGCGAAGCCCCGCTTCAGGGAACACACACAGACTTCGCCCGCGGTGGGAGCCCAAAAGCTTAAGCCTAAAAGCTTAAGAAAAAGCGGCCAGCCCTGGCTGTGGCAGCCCTTCGCCTTGTGACTGACACGGTGTGCACAGGGCAGGTCACAGAGAGCACACAATCGGCCTAAGGAGGAGGGAGGGAAGTGCCCTCAGTGCCCTGTGCCGCCGAGAGTCCCGAGAGCGCTACCGCCACTCTTCCCGGCGGGAGCCCTCGGCGCTGTGGGCACGGACTGCAGCACCCATCGTGCCCCGCGGCAACAAAGCACGGCGCACCCCGCCTTCCGCCGCGCCGTTGGGCGTGCTGGGAGATGGAGTCCTCTCTCCGCAGCAGCCGGCCGGCGGGACGGCAGCCAATAGGAGGNCCCCGGCGCTCACCGCTTCACCGCCATGCCCCCTGCCCCCCAGAGCCCCTGCCCGGCGCAGCCTCCCGCCGCTGCCGTGCGCTCCCCGCCCGGGGGCCGTGAGGGCACCGCGGCACTGCCGGGGCGGAGAGCCGGGGCCGTGGCTGGAGGAAAGCGGACTTCCAAGGGAGCACAAAGCCCATTGCCAGGCTCGGGCCCCGGCACCTTCGGTCTTGCGTTCTGCGCGCCCAGTGGGTAGGGTGGGTTATCGGTGATCGGCTGTAAAAGGAGCTGTTCGATAGCGTTCATTTGCGTCACCAGTCTTTTAACCTACGTATACCGCTAGGCAGGGGCCGGACAGAAGAACACCGAAGTCTCTTGGTACCTGCCCACCTGCCTGAGGTGCTGCCCTTTGCGGGCAGCCCTTTGTCACCGGGAATGGAGAGGGCTTTCCATCGCCTGGACAACGACCGTGTCAGTGTGCAGGGGCAGGGGGTGTGTGTGAAATAGGCTGACAGACCCCGCTTCATTTTTCCGTGTTTCTGGCCAAGCAAAGCGAAAGGGGAAGACAGCATAGAGCAGATTGAGGTTTCAATGCTGGCAGGCATGAAAAAGTAGTAAGGGTCTACTGCTTTTGCAGTCTGGTATGGGTATGTTCAGTCAAAAAGTGAAGGGGCTTCCTGCTGATGTAGGGAGGTGAAAATCAGAGTGAAAATAGATGTTGGGTGAATCTTATATTTCGCCCCCCTCTTCTGATAGGGGCATTTTGACACTTACATTGTAGTAGAGCAGCACAGTCCATTCTGAAAGGTTACGTCTCAACCCATCAGGTGTCTGCCCTTTGTATAAGTGCTTATGTGACTGGTGCACAAGTCTCTAAAGGTGATACTGACTCAGAGTTTGGCTTTGGCTGTAATTTAAATGCAGTCGTGTTGAACTAATTATTGACTGAAATTTAGAAATCTGTTACAGGAATGAACATTCAGATCTTTAGTTAAAGTTTCATAGCTTTGTGATTAGGGGAGAAGCCAAATGCATGTGGATGTGATGTGGCTATTCTTCAATCTCTAAGAGATGTCTTGAAATTCGCTATCTTAAGTGCAATGTTTTACACCTAACAATGGCAATAACTGATTTCTTCACTCAGACTTGGGCTTGTAGAAGAACCGTGAGTAGCAGTCTTGACATAGGCTGCCTTTGTGCAGGTGAAATTCAAAGGTAGAGATTAATGCAGCTGCAGGGCACTTTGTCTGAAGGATTGGTATACTAGGAGTCCATGGACACATCTGTTTTAACTTGCTGACCTCTGAGGTACAGAGGAAGGATTCTGATTGAAGGAACCTTTTGTCTCTGTCCTTACTCGTCAAAATTACTCCGTGTTAAATGTGTTCTGTCAAAAAGCATGCACAAGCATAATTTCTTAATTTTGCTGTACTGGACTTTATGCCTTCTCAGCAGCTTTCCCAGATGAATTATTTAGGCTTGAGTTGAATCCTCAAGGACAGAGTGAGAGCTTGTGCACCTTCTGTTCTGACATTTCAAGTATTTCCATGAAGTCTTGGGATTAAATGTGTGGCTAAATACTTCTTTTGGAGTGGATGAGAAACTTTAATGCTGTCTCAGTATGACATTGCTCTTACTGCATTTCTTGTTCAAACTTTTTAATCATATTTCCTCCGTCTCTGTTTTGTACACTTTGTTACTGACACTTTGTCTATGGGCCAGCAAAAACTGGGCAGAGTACTCTAGGTTCCAGAGCTTTAGGTTTCCTTATTTTTTTTTTTCCAAATAACAAATTAAATATGCTTTAATTGAAAAGAAGTGATGGATCAAGTGTAGTTCCAAGGTGCAGGTGCCTATAGAATAACCATAATGAGAGAAATTAATAGGTCTGTTGGTGCTTCTCTGTGCTGTCCCATTTGCAGTGATTATTCCAAATCTCTGTTTCTCTACTGCTTAGGCTTGTTCTCACTACATTGCTTTTGTAAACTTGGAAAAATGTTCATGTGCAAACATAAAGGTTGCATTCTCTTGGTCAATTGCTCATCATTCAATGCTCACCTGTTTTTGATTGGCGTGTTGCTGAACTCCTGTGGTCCAGTTGGGAGCCCCGTAAGAGAGAGGAAGGGGATAATATGCCTACTATTGAGAGAGGAGGGGAATGATTTTGCTAACATCCTCAAGGCTCTAATTCATGTTGGTAATCTTTGGTGGTCCAAGGCCTTTCTGTGTGATTGTGAGCTTGGGTCATGAAAGGTAAGAAGATCCATGAACGTGCTGTGGAAAGTCACTTTTGTTTTCCAGTCACTTGCATGATGTAGCAAGCTGCATGTTAGAAGTAGAAATTGAGATTTTAATTTTTTTGGAAGCTGTTCATCATGCTTGATCATTTAGATTGGAAGTTCTAAAATCTTAAAAGAGCTGTCTGGTATTAGTGCTGTTTTCTTTGTCTGATGAGTAATATTTCACTAATAGCATTCCTCAGGGTGCTAACATGGAACTAGTCCCAACTGCTATTTGAAGTGTTTAATAAAAAATAAGGGCTTGTAGTTAGACCGTGTCTATCTTTTGTTTAACTGTACCAGAGAAACAAATACCTTGGTAAGGTGTTTTGGAATCTGCCAGAATACAGAAACTGGTAGTTTTTGTAGCAAGGCTTATTTGATTTGTACTACTTGCTTTCTGGACAAGATGTGTGGTGGTTCTGGTTTGGAACAGTCAGAGCAGTCTAAAGCTTGTAAGCAAAATCTGCTTGGGGAAGAATGTGGGTAATGAGGTATGTGTAAAACACAAGGCAATCTCTCTTTTTTCACCTGTCAGGTGCCATGTGTGAGGTGGTTGATTCACATCCCACAGGTAGAAGCTTGCTCTGCACCAGTAGTAATTGTGAAACTCCACATTGGAGTCAGTCACTAAAGCTTGTGCTGTTGGGGAGGATGGGAAGAGGAGGGCATGGTTGTAGCCTCCTGGAGTTTTGAATAGTTTTGCAGGTATTACATCCTCAGCAGCTGCTGTGCATGTAACAAACACAAATTCTTGTCTTTACTTACAGAATCGGGCCACTTTCAGATTTGACCCTGCAGATGAAGACAAAAGAAAGGTGAGTAAAATAGGCTGTTGAGCTGTATACCTCAATGTAGAAGTTAAAAGACTAAAGGCAGTCTCTTAACTTAGCTGCCCTTGTGAAATGGTGCAAGCAGTGAGTATAAAGTTACATATTAATTTCTGCTTCTTCAGTCCAAGAGACATGACAACTACACATTCCCTTTTTTTTTCTGAAAGAGAAATTCCCCTAGCAAAGCCCCCAGTCTTGAATGAAAGTAGTTACAGAAAAGCCTGTAAATTATTTTGCTGTGTATGGATTTGAGATGAGGTGGAGGAATAAGTGTAAAGATACTCTTCTATATCTACTGAGGTAAAATTTTGCCATAGATTTTTCAATTTTCTCTCTTCTCAGCAGGTAACAATATGACAGATGTATTTCTTGTCTATGTGTGATGCTTAAAGAACACTAGGGATTAAGATGAAGGGATAAGTACAGAAGAAAGCTATTAAGCTGTAAGGAAGACAGGGTTGCAGAAGCCTATTATTCCAAAAGTGGCTGTAATCAGTGAGATGTGGTATATGCATGTCAGGTGTCAAAGCTGGGAAATGTGAATTGAGCTGTCCAGGTGTGTTAGGGCTCAACACATCCCTTGGGATCCATCCACAGCCTTGCATTTAGAGCTTGGACATGGAATTTTTTTTTCCCCCTGTTGTTATTTTTAGGGTGTCATATGTAATAACAAGCCCCTTCCTTTCTGTTGTGTAATTAGCTTTGGGGCTGATTTGCATATTTATTCAGAAAATGTTCATTAGTGAACGAGGCTGTATCTTTCTGCTATTTCTGGAATAAACTCAAAGCTTGAAATCAGAATTGCAAGGTTCCTACAAGGATAGCTTTTCTGAAATTGGGTTCACATGGTTTCATTCCATGACCTTATGCTAAATCTAAATATTTTAAGGTGTTATGTTTTTTTCCGGTAGAAATGGATGGGATGATAAGTCTGTCAGTCTTTTGCATTTGCAAACCCATCAGTTGTTTGTACTGTAATCTTCAGTTGCAATTCCTTGTTACACAGAGGACCCAAAGACCTCTTTGCTTTATCTGTGGCTTTACTGGAAGCTGACACTCAGTGATGTGGTCATGGACTCTGTGTGTTCCTTGTGATCTGTAGAAGAACTCAGCTGGGATCTGGACTTGATGTTCTTACCTCTGTTTCCTCACCATCCCTCCCATCCCTTTTTACACTGTGCTTGAGCGAATGTCTATTCTGAACAATTGATTGCCAACTACAGAACACAGGAAAGGAGAAGAGAGCAGAAGCCAAATTGGCAAAAGCCAAATAAAGACAATGAGTTTGGAGAGGTGAATGTAAGTTACGCAGTATAAGGATTTTTTTTTTAAGCAACCCATGCACACCAGTGACATGCTGAAAATACAAAAGATAGAAAGGCCAAAACTATGGCTTGACTAGAAGCTGGTTAATTGGACTGAGTAAATTGTTCTGCAGTGATGTATGACTATCAAAGCATGATGCTTTTAGGCTATAACCTAACTAAATCAGCAGTGAGTTTGTGATACTGAATTCCAGGAGGAAAGTGGGCTGTGTCCTCTACAAGACAGGAAGAGAGGTAATGCTATCAAGCTTGTCTATCTGAACATAGCTACAGGACTGTAGTACATCGCTGGGTGATAAAAACACAAGATTGTAATGTGAGCTGTCCTTGTATTTGTCCTGGTTGTTTGTTTAATGATGTATGTGTCTGCCTTGGCCTATCTGTGGTGAGTGTTCTGGATATAAATCAGATGGCAATCTATGTTGTACTGTAAGATCCACTCAGATACCACGCACATCAAGTCAGTGCCAATCCTTCTTAACTTGTTATATACTAATAAAAAATACGAATTTATGGAAGCCTGTTTCCAGTTTCTGTGTGTAAACAGTCTAGAAATTGCCAACCAGAGGTAAATGTGTTCTGGAATAGCAGCTGAAATAAAGGCAGTGGTGTTGTTTCTGAGGAGCTAATGAGCTTTTAGAAATCGAAAATATTTCTCTCAAGCAGTCAAGAAGTTTTTGACGGTATTTTGCTGGGAAAAGTTGAGTCTTCAGAACTGCAACACTTCACAGCACCGTGGCATGGTTGAGACAAACAGTTGGCTCTTTAGGTCTTTTCTGGAATCCACTCCAGAAAAGTGGTATCTGTTAATTCGACCAGGCAGTCACCTTGGAGAGAGTTGTCAGGTGTAGTGTTTCCCTCTCTGTGGCACAGCAGGTGCTTTGGACCACTTGATCCTTATTTAATAGCTTTGATCTCCATTATTTATACTTTGTTGGGGCCAAATACTGCTTCTGAAGTAGCAACACATTTGCGCTGTTTACAGACTTTAGATGGTAAGAAAATTACAGTACTGTTTGTGCCCTGGAAGTGTCTCTCAGCACTGCTTGCCTGGTTGGTCATAGCATTCCACAGCTGGAAGTTGCCACGGCACCATTTGCTGTGAAATAACAGATAAACTAAATCTGCCGAAGATGGCAAGTAAAGCTTTTTAATTTGGATGAAGGCACTGAGTTTGCAAGAGGAAGGGAAAAAAGGGGAAGCAGTAACCAAATGTAAGAATATAACTTACAAGCCATATTCTTACTGACATGACTGAGCTATTGCTTCTTCAGCTCTGTACCTTTCTGTCTGCTTCACCTTTTGTAGTACTGGCAGCATCTAGTTTCTGCTGTATTAGGTCCAGCTTTCTGTGTTGGGTCTCTTAATAGAAATCTTTATAATTTGAGACCAGTGTTCTTGAGTTATTGTCTAGGTTTGATTTGAACATGATGGATCTAAAACTCAGTGGGAAGAAAATCACCCAAAAGAGTCTTTTCCCCTTGCATTGCTGAGTGTTTTCATGGTGTTGAAATAGCTGGTAGTAAATCATATGAAATGTATTGTGGGGCTTTCTCTACCAGTTAAATTCATCATGTGGGGAGATTCTCTAAGTCTGGGGACAGTACCATATTTTAACTCTGGAAGGAGTGAAGTATGTTGATGGAGCAAGATGCTGTCGCACTCTAAGTCTTAGAAGAACTTCATTCTTAAGTTAGTGCTGTTGATGCTGTGATGCTTCAGGGAGGTCTGAAGGTTCCTGCAGCCACCAAGGCACAGTTTTCCTCCTCCCAGTAAATACGGGGTAAGCTTTTGAAGTCTATTAGTGAATGCCCTGTAACAATATTAAGCTCTGGTCCTCCTGTGGGCACACTGTGTGGTGTCTTAGTTGCTGTTGTTACTGTTCTGACTTCACCAAAACCCCTTAAGGGAGTACCAGTCTGTAAGAGGAAAAAAATACTAAGTATCCTGCATTAATACTGAGCATTTGTTCTAATTCCCTCTGGTCCTGCCCATTCCCATCCAGCATTTTTCAGCTTTTACTGAAACCTCTTAAGGTTCATGAAATTCATCTCTCCTTTTAACATCCTTCTTTCACCATGGGGTTACAGAGGATAAAAGGGTTCTCCCTTTCCCTGTCCAGTGAGGTGAGCAGGGGCTGCTGTGAGTGCAGCTACACAGGATTTCACCTTTCTGTGACTCTAAAGCAAATGTTTAATCCACCAGTTCTGACAAAAGGGATTGGTCAGTGTGCTCCTCACCTCACCTGCAGAACTGTCCTGCTCTCACATGTTCAGACCTTCAGCTTGGAGCTGTGCCATGTCAGAGCTGGCAGGCTCCTGCCAAACAGCCAACCTCCCGCTGTCAGTGCCGGCTCAACAGTGAAGTGCTCAAAATAAAGCAGGCTGAATCCTCAAGGAATGCAAGTATACACCTTCCCTCCCCACCCACATCTGTCCACAAAGACAAGGCAAAAATCTGGCACAGTCTTTTCAGGGGAGGTTATCTAATTGTCCTGTTATTCAGCACAATTGATGATACATGTTGTATAAATGTTGTCTTGACTTCCAGAGAAATGAAAGTTGTAACTAACATTTCAAATATTCTTGGGCTTACTTCCTCACTGCCATGGATGCTTAGCTCTGAAACCTAATAGACACATAAACATAGAAACTGAAGAGTTGTGCTCCCCTTTCCATCCTCTCTCCTCCCCTCAGCCTAATCAGCCTGTAAACAAAGATAGGGGAAGATAATGGAAGTAAAGAAGTCATATTGGCCCAAAGTCACACAGCAGGTCTGTGGCTGAGCAAGGGAGAAAACACAGGTCTCTTGTGTCTCAGGAGAGGTCTTTTTCTACTGGGGTGTGTTGCTTCTTAGCATCGAGGTTTTATGCTGTCAAGATAAAGGACCAAAGTAGGTTAATAGTTTCGTAAAAACAAGATGACAAATGGGTTTTTCTGGCTTTCCTGTTTTAACACAAGATTTAATACTACAGCATAGACAAAAGGAATGGTCTGCATTGTTCTATGTTAATCTTACTATTAGCACAAAAGCTGAGAAATCTTGAATTTCAGAGAAATGAATGGATTTTACAATAAAAAAAGGTTAAAACTAGAAACTGCCTTGAGTCTGTGAAAAAGTATATGAAAAATATTGTTTGCTGTAGCATGATTGATGAAAGTCAAAATGTTACCTGGATGTTGAAGGGATAGAACACCAAAGACATCTTAAAATCTTGCAGTGACCTAAAGGGTAGCAACAAAGGCCCTGAAACTTGAGCAATCATATGTGTTGTGAAAGGGGGAGGTACCTTCCTGTCTGAATTTTCACTTGCTTTCATTTCCAACCATATAAATGAAATCTCTGCTCCTTAGTTTATGCCATGCTGATGGTCTACAGGGTGGTAGAAAGAGCACCACCTAAAGAAAATGAAAAGCAGAATAATGTTGTTGTGGTCACATCTCTTCCTGTTTCTCTTCTCTCTGCGCATCATTTCCCTTGTACCATCAAAGCCAAAACAGAAAATGTGCTGTATGGCATTTGGTTTTAATTGTCTCCAAGGCAATTTCCTAATAGAGTGAGTCTCTCCATGGATAGCTCTGCAATTATAATCAGATACTCTAGCTTTTCCTGAGCAGCCAGCAGTGGTTCACTGTCACAAATACCCTAACTGATTGCTGCTTCCTCTAAAATCACTTTTGATGGCTCACTGGGTCTTAACTCCAGAGAACTTTGTCAGCAGTTAAGTTGTAATCAGGTTGCTAAATCTCAAAAAAAAAAAAGTTCTATTTAATATCTATCTTTAGTATAACTATTCAGAGTTAAGACTATTCTGATGCTGCATTTCACTATGATTTGAAGCCAAGAGATGGTTTTATATTTTTTAATTAAATTGCATGTCATTTACTATATGGAGGGAAGGTTAGACTTCCACCTCTCATAGCAAGTCAGCAGGACGTTGTTGCCCTTTGGCATCCCTCCTGCAGTGCTTTTGACATTTTCCAGTGACACTTTCATAACAGCAGGTGGGTAAAAGTTATGGGAAAAAAATTGTCAGAATTTGAGCAGTTTGGTCTCTTTGTAATCAAATAAGTGCTCAGAATTTGGATAAATTGTTACAGACCACCTTGTAGCAGCTGTTACCAACAAGGAAGACAATAACTGTTAAGTCTAGTTGAAAAGTGCTTAAACACAGAATAAACGAGCATTTTTCTGAAGTTCTGTGAACTGTCTGTTGAGTTGTGTGTTATTCCTCAAAACCAAACAGACTCCACACTTCAGCTTGCGAAGCAGAATTAATTGTATGGAAAACTCTCAGCAATAGAAAGTGAACACTTGTAAGAAGTTGAGCTGTGACCAGGTAATTTGACTGTGGATCTAGACTGCTCATTTTTTGTTTTGGACATTTTTAAAAACACTTCAAAGCTGCCACCTTCAGAAATATTTACTGCAGGTCTAGCATACCACACTTAAATCAGGGAGTTGTGCAGTTCTATGTGAGCAGAATTAGGTTAATGGTGAAGAACTCTGTACTTAAGTATCTTTTTCCAGCCACAGTAAGTACCTATATGCCTGTACAGCTGGTCACATGTGAAATATTTAGTGCTGTAGTGTCTCTAATATTCTGATAAAAGATTTCTCATGTTGCATATGTGATAAGAGGTGAGGCTCATTCCTTGCTTTCAAACTCTAACTGGATTAGTTTAGTCAGGGCTGTGGAAATGCAGTCAAGATCTTGGTTTTCTGGGTGGTGCTTTTGGGTGGGCTTAACCCCAGGACAAGCATCCTAGAAGTCATATTGTGAGTTCCTGCTGTTTGACTTTGTTTACACGTTTTCTTTTAATGTTGTTGAAGTTAAAAAAAAATAAGTTTAAGTCTTGGGTTGTTAGCTGCCATATTATTCTGGAGTATCTGTTCTAGATGTGCTTTAGATTTAATTTTTGTTCTTGGTTTTGTTCATTTTTTTGTTTTGACTTAAATTGTAAGTCATCACAGTAATAATATTGGTTTACATGTCCCAAGTGGAACCGTTGTTTTGAACTTTGTGTCAGGGTCATGGGCTTCTGTGCTCCTCACCTTTTCATTGTGGTGGTGATAGTGAAAGTGGAATTCCAGAGACCATTCACCAAGAACCATTTTATACTTTACTTGTATTCCTATGCTTTTTGTAATCATTTTCTTGACACAGACTACCTGAGATCACAATACGAATTTTGAGTCCTAAGTAGACTTCTGCACTAGGGCTCTTCCACTCAGTGGCTGCTCTGGCTTCTTCAGTAATTTATTCATGTTGATGGTCAAGACACCAAGCTGGGGAGGAGAGGAGCATGGAGGAAGTGCATGTCCTAGGAGGTACAGTGCAGTTTCTGTTGTATTGGAAACTTCTTTGTGACTATGCTTCTGACTCTGGTACCCATGAGTAGTAGTGTTGTCTTGAGCATAAGGCATAAAAACCCACTGGAGTCCTCTCACATCAAGCAGTCTCTTCTGGTCTCTCTTTTCTCCCCTTTGATTGATTGATTGTCCATTTCTGTCTTATAAAAGGTAAAGCTTCTGTAATTCAGATGTTACAGTTCTGACCTGCAGATTATTGGAGTGTTGTATTTTCTCATGCTGCATTTATGAGATTATTTACCCCTGCAGTCCTCTTGGTATAAGGAATCTGTGAACTATTTTGACATCAAGAACAATCTGTGTTGAAAGAGCAGCAGCTTTGCTGGTTTCGTTGAACTGTTACAGTCTGCCTTCAAGGAAAACTGCATTATATTTCTGTATCAGAGGTGTTATTTCTGAGAGTCATGCTTAAAATGGGAGAAATCTGTTGATTAGGTTGAAGAGGCCACACAAATTACAGCTGTTACCAAACATGCAATACTAATCCTTGTATGTTAAGTAGCATTTATTTTGGTTTCTTTTTCTCCCAGCCTCCTGACTGAAACAACCTTAACTTAAAATTCTGCAGGTGCTGTAGGTGTGACTGCTGTACTTGGACATAGTTTTGCTTTCACTTCTCTCTAGCTTTGTTATTCTTCTGGAGTTTTTAGTCCTGATACTGTAACTGGCAGTGGTGGGTAACAGCTGCCATTTTGGCTTAATGCTTCTGCAAATGTTGATGTATTTGGATTGTGTCCATGAGGAAAGCTGCTTTTGGTGCTCTCTGGAGGCCTTTGGTAACAGAACATATTTTAAAGCGCTAATGTGGAATACCTAGTTTCTCAAGTCAGATAAACCTCAAAAGTTATATGGAAGCTTAGCAAAGTAGTTTCTTATTGCCACCAATATTTTGACACTAAAACTGTTCCCTTTTTCTTTGTTGTGTTTGCCTAGAAACTGTGTGAGGGAATTCTAAACATCCTTGAAAAAGACACAAAAACTTCATGTCAAGTTGCCTGCCTGGAGGCCCTCCGGATTCTCTCCAGGGACAAGAAGGTTTTAGTGCCTGTAACCACAAAGAGGAACATGCAGATCCTTATGAAGCTAGCAAAGCTGGACACTGTGGAAGATCCACTGGAGAGAGTATCTGAATTTCCTGTGATAGTAGAAGCCTTAAAATGCCTCTGTAACATAATTTTTAATAGTTCAGTTGCACAGAAGCTCAGTTTGGAACTGAATCTTGCAGCAATGCTCTGCAATCTTCTGCAGAAATGTAAGGACCGGCAGCTTGTTGGTGACATTAAATGCTTTGATTTGCGTCTCCTCTTCCTCTTGTCGCTTCTGCACACAGATATTAGAGCGCAGTTGCGTCAGGAGCTACAAGGGGTGCAGGTTTTGACTCAGGCTTTGGAGAGTTCCCTGAGTGTAAGATGGACAGAAGAATATAAGGCAGCAGAAGATCGTGACAGGCCTCCTCTATCTTTGCAAGAGACAGATTGTGCCATTGAGGCACTAAAGGCTCTATTTAATGTAACACTTGACAGTTGGAATGTCCACAGCAAGGTAAGGCTTAGCTGAAGTGCTTTTTTCAATTGATTTTGTTTACCCTGCAAGAACCAGTGGGTAGATACACAGGAGGCAGTTTTTCCTGTTATGACTTGGGCAGAAAATCTTATCTGTACATTTTCTGTGTATTGGGAGAACTGCTTGGCTTGCCTAATGCAAGTTAAAACTGTAAAAAATACTATTTCATAAAAGTCTTAGATTTCCAAAAGAAAATAAATGTTGTTCACTAATAATTAGCTGGCTAGGAAAAACTTCTTTATCTAAGTGTACCAGATGGCTGCATCTCTGGAAGTTGTGGACTAGGGCAATAGATAGAGCTGAGAGAACTCCCTAGTTTTTCTCTGTTGCATGATAAGTACATCAACTCTCATTTTTAACAAATAACTCTCATTAAAGAGTGCTGCCATTGTTAATATCTTTGTCCCATCCTCCCAACACCAGCTTTGGACTTAAATATTATTTTTTAAGAGGAGATCAAGTACAAAAACCAAATAGACGTCCATTGTTATGTTTTATGACTAAGGTTTATCTTGGTTTGTTTTTGTTATTATGTCAGATCTCTTTTTTTTCCTTAGATAAATATGCTTCCTATGTGTTGCATTCTTAAATTTATAAACAGAAATTACAAGGGTAACTTTGCTGAATAACCTGAGTCTGTGCTAAAGCAGGAGAATTATATAGGTAACCTTTCTTTTTAGTCCGCATCATAATCTCTAGAACGGTGTTATTTACTTTCCACTGGACATGGTAAATATGCAGCATATAAAGCTGATCAAAATTCTACAGTAGTTAAAACTTGCAAGTAATTGTTCTCTTTAGTGCATTGGACTAAACACCAAATCAGACATTAATTGTAACTTTAAGGAATGTAAAACTTGAGCAAAGTTGAAAGTTTATTCTTTGCTTTAATGTCTCAAGGATATGCTGAGTAAGAAATCCTGAAATTTAAGATTAAGTGTTGGAGGGGTCAGAGAAGCTAATATTTGAGTTTCAAGGAAATACAAAGAAAGTGAAGTTTCTTTCTTCTGTTTGTATTCCTGACTTAGACCCTTATTAAAAGTATCTTTAAGTTTGTCAAAGTTCTTTGTATAGACAAGTGATTGTTTTGGAGGTAAAAAAGCATGTAACACAATTATATGGAAAGTTGGAAAAAGAAACTGTATTACATGTTCACCTCTTGAGAGATAAACTCTTGATATCTGGAAGTTTGTTTACTCTTAGAAAATACTGAATCTGGAGAAATGTAAAGCCCAGCTCACTGTCTTTTCCTCCTTAATATCCCAAGCATGCGTGCAGCTTTTTTTTTTTTTTTTAATGCGAGTTTA
>VXBC01010660.1:200497-244653 GCA_013399945.1 Ploceus nigricollis
ACATCTCAGGACAGAAGAAGCTTATTTGCATTTTGAGATAAAGCTTAGATAGTAGTAACCCTTTATTAGAAATTCCTAAATGCAGAGCACTTTTAAATTAAAGAACTTTTTAGTGGCTGTTACCGTTACCCAGATATGTTGAGTGACGTTCTGCTTAGTGAATATTCCAGTGACAATTTTATTGGTCTGGAAGAAGAGTGAAAGGCATGTTAATGAAGTGGGCTGAAGGTGCAGAATTTGAAGAGATTCCAAACAGCAGAACACATGGAAAATAAAAGGAGAGCAGAGAGGTTGGGCATGTGGGTGGAAAGCTAAACAAGATCTATCCTAATGTGGAGAGAACCATTTGAAACACCAGTATTTAATGACTGGAGATGGTTTCAAAGTAGCAAAGCCAGACAAGAGCTGCAGGTGGTACAGCTGGCAGATTTTATGTTGATGCTACAAAAGATGCATGGGGTGCTTTGTCAAACACTCCAGAACATATGATAGATGCCAAGAAGAACTGTTGAAAAAAGGATGAGGACAATGATACACAGTTAAATGGTTGCAATTACTGGTATACTATTATGTGGCTGCTGTCTGGTGGGAGACTGGAAGGGGGGATTGCTTGGAGAGAGGAAAAGGTAGGGCAGGTAAGGTTGCTGAGAAGTTATTAATGGAATGGAGGCAAGGGAGCAGAAGCAAGGGAATTAAGAGAAAGAAACAGACTGGGTGGAGGGAATGAAACTTGGCAGCAAAAGGCCTAAATGAGGAGAAGACAAATTAAATGAAGAACATGCATAATCTAAATGGATGAAGAGGTGGCCTGGTGCAAATACAGGAAGTAAGAGAGTGGTGTGTTAGGAATAGTGGTATGGAATTGAGCACTTGTAACCTGGTTTTCTACTAATGAAGGCTGATTTAACTGGAAAAACCTCCCCAGTGAGTTTTACAAGGCCTGGTTCAAAGTCAGCTTCTGAGAGTTATGTAGCATTAAGCATTCATTGAACACTAAGGTACAGTCCTTTTATTGATAGGGATGGATGTTATGATCTAATAGGTATTTTCCATCTTTAACTTTTATTATTCTAGTGACCTGAAACCCTTACTTGCAATCTTCAAAATGAAAAAATATCTTCATAATTTATATTTATATAGAATGAATCTCATCAATTTCGTTACATGGCTGCCATCCTTCGACACTGCTTATTAACCACGGGCCCTACTGAAGAAAAAACTGAAGAGTTGCACAGGTTGGTAGAATTGCAGAACCAATCTATGTTAAAAGGTTTTTTGTTTGGTTGGTTTTTCTAAATAGAGATTACTTTGCCTAAAATCTAAAGTGGAAATCTGAGAAACAATGAAAAATTAATTTATTTTGAGTTAATATTGTTAATCCTTTTTTTGATGAAAGCTGTTTTCCTCAAACAGTGTTTAAGCATATCCAGTTTTCCAGAGGGAAGGTGGCTGGCAAGATTGTTATTTTCTATCACTGATAATGAAGCTCACCTTTTTAAAATTCTGTTTTTATGTTCACGTGTGTGTGTCTGAGGATGAAAATACATATAGAAGTTTTAAGTGTAGTACAAATTGAAGTGAAATGCAACTTCTGTTGTTTTGCACAGAAACTGATGGAAACACTACATTTTGAGATTTCTGTATGTAAGTTTTGCAATTCTAATGGATTGGGGTGGAAGTAACAAGTTGATATTTTATCCCAATAGTTCTAGGCTGCTTTATTGGAAGTACCAATAATTTTCCTTGGTAATAATATTTTTTTCAAAGATGACTGAATCACACAGTTTCAGGTGTGTGGTTTGGGTTTTTTTTCCTCAGTCCTGCACCCAACTGTTAAGTATTGGCAGCCAGTAATTCAATCAAAATTCAGATTATTTATGGTGAGGTGCTGGGTCTTTGTTTAGTGTTACTGTTCTTTCTCTGTGACACCCTTATTTTTACCTAGTAGGTCAGCTGTTCACTGGGCCTGACAGTACAGTAGCTTCCTTCAGCACTGCAATGTTGCCATTTTCTTCTTCAGAGATGTCTGTGTCTGACTGTAGGATCTTTTGAACGTCTTCTGAGCCAGTCTCTAGAAAGAAGGATACAGCTTTTCATACCCAGCAATCTTGAAAGTGTTAAAGGACCAAGATTAAAATTGGAAAGCTCTTAGAGATCAACAGTCTTAGGAGGTGAACACTAAAATCCTACATCAGAGCCCTTCTCAGTTGGTGCAGACTAGTTTGGAATAATTTAGGATACTGCTGCAATAGTTGCCATGACTGAAGTTAGTGCTGTGTCCTAAAGGGCAGTTAGTGTTTTCTTTTTGCTGCTGCTTGTGGTGGGTGCTTTGTGCTCTCAGTCTCCTTTAAGAGAGGGACTAGCAGGAATAAAATCCCTACTGCTGGGAGATTTTAAGAGTTTTGGATAAAATCAACAATTACAAGAGAGTTACAAGAATTATTATACAGCTGATGTTCTTCCCAAGATCTGTTCCCTTGTCCAGAAATCTGACTAGTCTGATCACCCTGTTAAATTTATTGCCCTGTAAAATTTAATTATCTTGTGCTGTTGCAAAAGGATACAAGTTATGCAGGTTCTTTTGGTTTTAGCTTTTGCACACACTTGCAGCTGAGATCCAGAAAGGGCTTTATATAAAGTAGGCAGCTGTGAAGATGATGTAGTGTTGGTGTGATTTCTGTCCTTGTTTTTTTCAGTGTCAGGGGAGGTTTTTTGTAGCAGCGCTGCCCACATGGGCCTTATGGAGACACCAAGTCAAAGCAAAGGTTCTCCATGATTCTGAGAGGGGGAAGCAGGAGAGAAATGAGGACACGCATCACTGCCTTGTATCACTTCAGCTGTTCCCCCTTCTCCAGCAGACTCAGTGTAGCCCTGCATTAGTCTTTCTGCTGTGCTGAGAAAACAACTTTGTCTCTCAGTTAGCAAACTGTAGCTGGTTAAGTTAGCTGAAGAGTAAAGAATGCAAGTATAGCATCATTGCTTCTGGTATTTGATCTTGATTTACATGCTACAAGAGCACTGTTCAGGATTTGACTGCTGCGATTCAAATATTTCAGCCTTTTTGCTGAACCTGAGTTTTGTCTTTGAATGCTGCAAGGATGCAATAAAAGCTGAATAATTGAATACACTTTTCCACCAAGACTGTTCATCACAAGGCAGCTCTGGAACAGAAAAGCTATACTCAGATGTAATGCCCCTGCAAATCCTCAGAGGGATTGGGGCCTGCATCAAAGGGCCCACTTCAGTCTGCTGATCTACTTGGGCAAGCACAACTCAATTCCTGATAGGAGCTGCATTAACAAATGAGTAAACTGTTGTTAGCAGTATGTAGCTAAAAGAGAGAGGCCTGTGTCATCATTTGGGCCATTCAGCATGCTGGATTCTGACTGTGCAATCTTTATTGCTACAGATGAGGTGTGAGTTAGAGAGCAGAGCACAACTTCCAGCTCTGCTTTCCTCCTGGAGCCTATCACTAAGGCAAATATGAAAACTGTGTTAAAAATAAAAGGAAATACAAACAGTGGTGAATGCAGAATAAACTGTATGAAGCATCAGGGAGATATCAATGTATTTCTTAAGACTGCTGATCACTTGCACTTCCCTAAGTTTGTAAATCTGCAGAACCTAAGATGCTTCAGTGTAAGGTTTGGGCAGCCTGTTAAAGCACATCGTTTGAATGCCTGTGCTCTGAATGTGTAAGTTGAGGATTTATTTTAGGTGAACACTGAGTGTTGGATACATGCCCTGAGCCACGATGTGCTGATTGTCACTGTGACTATTTCTAATAAAAAAGCAGAAGTTAGCCGTAAAAATATCGTAACTACTTTAGTACCCAGCATTGTCATTGTGGTTCTGTTGTGGCATTGCTTAATGTTTGAATATGAACAACTTAAAGTACCACATATTAGAATGAATGCCATTTTTGCCCACTAACAAGGTTTTAATCAAGGCATTCACTGGCTCTAAATAGACCTTTGCTTCTGAATTTGCATATCAGGAGGGGGCTGGGAGCATGAGTGGGTGGATGTCATGTCCCAGTGATTAATGATCTCTAGGAAGCCAAAAAGGGGAGAGTAATATACGCAGTATTTCTACCCCCTGGAGTAGGAATGCAAACACTATTGTGCATATCTGTGCATAGTCACTGACTTCCTGGTAGCTGGAGAATTTCATACACTCCTCTGCCACAAATAAAACTGTCAGTGGAGTGACAAAGATCAGAAAGCCGGGCTTCATTTATTGAAAAGAATAGCTCAGGCACAGTGATCCAGAAAATTAATTTTGTAGGTGTTTGGGAACTTGGTTGTTTAATAAGAAACTGGTAAAAAGAGAACTTTTGATGAAAGGCCTGAAGCCACCAAATATTTGTTGAATTTCTTCTGTTTTGTTTCTGACTATTCCTGAATTATTGGAGAGGAATAACTTCCCTGATATAAAAGACATATCTTGAACAGGATTTAGAAACGAAACAAAGAGAACAGGCGTTCCCAAAAGTAATAGTGGTCTGAATTTCAATTACTAAAAGAGCAAAAAGGAGATGGCACAGTGTGGAACAGCCACCCAGTCTGATCAAACCAGAACCAGCACATTTGTTAGAAATCCTGTTATGGTCTGATGGCCATGGTTTGCTTTCTCTTTTGTTAATTCTTTGTTAGAATTGTATTAATAACTTAGAAACAGAGGGCAGCTTCTAAGTAGATGTTATTAAAAGTCTTAAATGAAGTTGTTTGAAAAGTTTTCTCCATTCTTGGAACACTTCACCAGTCCTTGAAAGATGAGTGCTCATTGGTTCATTGATAGCTTTGAGGGCTGCAAGGGTAAACTTGAATAGTTTTGTGCTATTTCTAAATACATCCGTTTATAAGTTTAGTTGGACATCAGCAAGTAAATAATGACAGCATTCTAATTTTTGCAGCATCTGCGTAATTTCTCCCAGTGTTCAGGAACAGTACAAGCCCAAGTCTGTACAGTGAGAACAGGGTAGATAGCAAACTCAAGGCATGTGTACCCTGCAAGAGACTCTTGCAAAGTAAGTCCCACCTTACTCCATTGAAGAGGAGGGAGGGACCCTGTGGCCTAATTGAAGTCACTTAATGGCTCTTTGGAAACGCTCCTCTTTGTGTCCTAGAATGAGAACACTGCCAGTTGCTGAAGGGTAGTGCTTGGTAAATAAACCTGAGTCTTTTTTAATGTGTTAAAAGCCTTCTGTATTTCATGTATACTGCAAACTAAATAAAAATTAAAATATTTCAAGGGACCTAAGAAAAGGCCACTTTGCCCCCCTGTTACAGCAGGAGGAAATGTTGTCCATATTGTTTTTAGCCGCACTAATGTTGGTAATGTGGATGTATGGTAAAATGTTTTAAGTTTCAAGGAGGAAAAAACTCTGACTACTGCAAATCAATGTGAGAGTTCCCCCTGCTGTCCTGCAAGATCAGCTGCTGTAGCTTGCTGCTGGAAGCTGTGCCTTATCCATGGGATGGGATACTGTGGGGGCTGGAACTAATCCTGCACTGCTGCTTTTGGAACTTTTTGTCTTGCTTTTTCCTTGTTTGTTCCAAGAGCCAGCACTCAGGCGATAATGCAGGCCACCTTCTTTAAAACCCAGAGAGGAGAAAATAAAGCATTGTTTGAGTTGTAGGGCCTCTTTTTGATTGCAGTTGTACAAGCAGTTTATGGTGAGTTGTACTCTGGTTTTAATTCTTTCTTCCAAATGAATAATGAATTTTTAAAATCTGTTTCAGCAATGCAATAAACCTCTTAAGCAATGTTCCTGTTTCTTGCTTGGATGTTCTTATTAATCCATCGTCCCAAGAGGAAACAGATATAAAATACAATGGTATGAATATGGGAGCTATTCAGATTTTACTGGATTTCATGGAGAAGAGAATAGACAAGGTATGGACTGCAGGGATTTTTCACAAAAGGGGCCTCTTTCACTAAGGCAAAAAGTGCACATATATCAAGTTTTATATAAAGCTTTTAGCCAGTACTTAGCACAAAAATGAATGTCCTACTAAAACTGTGAAACACCCCCAAATTTCTGTGAATATCTGAAACTATTTGCTGTGTGTCTGAGGGTAAACATTTGCCTCTTTATGTAAAGTTCATATTTTGGCTCTCATATAGGACTTTATTGAAGTTTTCATAGAATTTGAAAAGGAAAGTTTGCTCTTAAAATGTTTTATTTGTATTTGGTTTTATTTTAGGGAAGCAGCTACAGAGAAGGTCTGACTCCAGTTCTCAGTTTATTAACTGAATGCTGCCGAACTCACAGGAATATCAGGAAGTTTATCAAAGCTCAGGTAAGTAAAATATTCATCGAAATTTGAATATGAAGCTAGTAATGAACTTTGAGGTTTGTACATCAGCGCAGGACAGTGCTGTAGAAATAATTTTTCAGTCATGTAAATCAATAGACATTACGGCCTGAGTTCCATGATACATTTCGTAGAGCTGTTAAATAATAACATCAGGGATATTGTAAAGCTGTGTCAATGTGAGTCACCATGGATCCTATGGGACAGGTAAAAAACTCAGTAAGGTCTGCTCCCTTACACTCAGCAAATAAGAAACATATCAGTGCAGTTAATTAGACTTTGCAGAGCTGTGTGGCAGCAAGTGAAAATACAGGTGTTTTGATGGGTTCTGCTTGAGGTTTAGTTTTACCTCAGCAGGAAGGAGTTGTTTGGATTAAGACTTGTGTACCAGTGTGTATCAGCTGTCCTGTCAGAGTAGAAGTGTCCCTGGACAGAGGCACACTTCATCACTTTGCCTCTTATAAGAGCTCTTTATTACAGTATGAACTGTGGCTTTTAACAGGGAAGAAGATTTCTGTGCCATGGTTGAAGACCTAAAGGATCTGTGTAGCTTGGTGGTTGAGTGTGGTGTTTTTTATTTGTTTTGCTGCTTTTCCTGAGGTAAAGTGGAAAGAGATTAAAAGATAAGCACAAGAAAGAAATCACTCCTCTGGTTTCTGCTGTCCTTCTCCTAAGTTGCAGTGACTTTTGAGTTGCATCCTAGATGCTGCTCCCAGATCAAAGCTGTGCCTGAATTCATAAATGGAATTTAAAATGAAAAAGAGCATATATTTTCTGCCTCTTTAATCTATACCAGAAAAGTGTTTTTGAGGAATTTAAGAAACTTGTTCTTGTTCTTTGTTTGTTTTTGTTCACAGCAGTTAGTTTTTAGGATACTTTGCTGATCTGTTAACTTCTGAAAAAAAAAAAATAGTTGCAGAGCCAAGTGTTCAGAAGCTAGAAAATGAAGTTGTCTGCATGTTTTTACGACATCTGGGCATCCTAATGTCAGGATATAATTGCATGCTGACTCCTGCCACAGGACCACTGCCTCATATAGTGCAGAGAATGGATGGATGTTGCTAACTGCGTGACTGAATGTTTGATATTTTGAATTACCCTCATTGTTAAGTTCTGGCCTTGGGCTTTATTTATTGTGTGCTATTCAAATTGTGATCTGAAGACAGGATGATTGATTTCCTCATGGACTGTCCTATGGCACTCATCACTGTATTAGTATTAGAGTACTCTAAAAACATTAATTCATTCTTACAACACACTGGGAAATGGCAGTCATGGTACTATCCCCATTGGGGGGTGTAAGCCGGGACAAAGTAAAATGTTTTTGCTAATTGTTTGAATACTTGGTTTGAAAAAGACAGGGTCTGTTTTATCAAAAGCAGTCAATACTGTAGCATTTCATGTAAGGATAAGTTCCCAATGAGTCCAATTTCAGTAGTAATTGTGCTGTAATTTTGCACAGGACATGACACTTTGTTAGACACCTAGAAAACAAACGACTTGCAATTTCTTATGATAGTGACACACTTTGTTTTATTCCCTAATAAAATATTGAAGATATCTGAAGACTCTAATAATTCTTATTAGACTGGGAGGATCATTAAATATTTCATATTATGGCCCAGATTTGTTTGCAGATCATATAATATATCCTTTGAATGTGGAAAAAATTTACATAGATTTTGAGTCTGAAGGCATCCACACAAGGAGGCGCAAGTTGGTTTGCATCATTTGTGCACTACCTGCCTTTCTTGAGGGTTGAAGTTAACAATATTAATGACCTCTAATGAGAAAGTAGTGTATTTGAGGAAATGTTAAATAGTGATTTCTCCAAAATATTTCTGAAATTTAGATTGAGCTTTTAAAAGTATTTTGTGGTTGAAGTATGCGTTTCCTCTATATGTAGAGCCCATTTTTGAAATTAGTAGTAGAAACTTGTAGTAGAACTTGCAGTGTACTTATTTTCTTGCTTTCTCATTAAGCACGTCATTGTTCTGTATAAACTACACAGCATTTTTAGAGTGTAAGTTTCCCTAAACTGGTATTTCTAATACTTTTACAAGAAACATGAGGAAAACAGAAGAAACAGAGAACATGAGGTTATGGCTGCCTGTTGACCAACTCTCCTGAGACATCCATTTGTGCTCATAAACTCCTAATAATTGTATTTTTAAAGTCTACATTTGAGACAATATTTTTCTGCCCAAAATTACAGACCAGAAAAATTAAATATATTAAGAAGCAAGAGTCACTCTTAATGCATGTGGGAATAGTTGTCTGGTTTTTTTTGCCTTTTTTTTTTTTTTTTTTTTTTTTTTTTTTTTTATGAGAGATTTTTTTTTTTTTTTTTTTTTGGAAAGAGTATTTTTTTTGTTCTGTTGACTACGTTTGTTTTTGCAAATATTGGTTTTGCAAGACATTTCCATGCATTTTATGCTGTTCTTCCCTTTCTTTTGTGTTGCCAGGTACTGCCCCCATTAAGAGATGTCTCAAACCGTCCTGAAGTTGGCACAACAGTGCGGAACAAACTCGTGCGCCTTATGACACACGTTGACCTTGGAGTAAAGCAAATTGCAGCAGAATTTCTTTTTGTTCTTTGTAAAGAGAGAGGTAAGAATTACTTTTTCTTCTCTCTTTTGTATAAGGTCTTGCTCTAATTGGTGTATTTGCCTCTTGCTGTAACTCTCAATTCTTGTAGCACTCTGGAGGGGTTTGTTTTGTAGCTGAGTACAGCTGAATAATTTTCTGTATCCTCTTTGCAGTCGATAGCTTGTTGAAATACACAGGCTATGGTAATGCAGCAGGATTGCTGGCAGCCAGGGGCCTGCTAGCAGGAGGAAGAGGAGATCATTGGTACTCAGATGATGAAGATACAGACACAGAAGAATACAAATCTGCAAAGCCAAAGTATAGTATTGTTTTCAATTTCACATATCCTGTTGCATTTTGGGTTCTTTTGACATGATTTGGGGTTTTTTTACCTTTTTCAGAGAGGCCAGTTTTGGAATGATATGTGCTTATATTAACTCCTGTCTTCTGCTGATTTCATGGTCTAATTATTGAGAAACCAGCCTCTAACAGTGACCATCATGTAGTCAGATACGGTTCCAGGGGAAAAAAAGTTAGTATGTGAATGATTTAACATCTGAATAATTACTTAAAATTCAAGTGTGGAAAGAGATTTTTAAGGAAGTGATAGGAAAAAAAAATTAGTAGCAGACTTAGCAAGGATTGGTTTTGTACCAGATTTTTGAGGAACTCACATGAAGTTTGCCAAGCTGCTAACTATTGTTTGTGTGGTATATCTCTGTAATGGAGAAAGTAATGGTGTCAGATATGGCTAAAGGTTTTAGCCAGAACTTTGTTAAAAAGGAGAAAACCAGTAGGTTTAGGTTTAGTTTTGGTTTTGACTGAGTTTCAGATTGCCTGGTACTAAAATTTTCCTGAAAAACCAGTAGGTCGCATATGTAAATATGGGAGGAGCAAAATAACTTGTATAGAAGTCATGCAGCAGGAATCCAATATATTTATTTGAAGAATTCAGTGACCATGTAGAAGCTCTGTTGATTTTTATTAGTTGCAACTGATTGGGTGTTAGAGGTTTTAGTTTGAAGTGTTACATCTAAGATTTGATGCCATTTTAAAGACGTTCTGAAATTGCTGATAGTGGACATCTGAAGTGTTAACATTATTCTTCTGTTTTACTCTGTTTTCCTTGAGTTACACAGACATGGTTAGGTATATGGTGGGTGCTTGTGGTTTATTGAGAGATTCCTATTAACACACATGAACAAAGGACAGGATTAAATGTATGAGATTAGGAGTTATATTGCTTCTATGCTAAGAAATTAAACTGGGAGGTTTCTTTTTATTTCTACACTTCAGGATATTTTTCTTGCTGTTTCCTCTCTGCTCTTCTTTCAAAAGCCTGACATTCAGTTATATGCATATAAGTAAAACTATAACATCCATTTAGTTTAAAAGCTAACACTTACATGAAACATTCAAGATAACTGTTAGGTAATTTATGCATCTGATTTTCTGTATTGCTGTTAAACATCTGTGATTAAAGGATAACGTGGCCTGAAAGTTTTCTTTAAAACTACTTCTCTGCTTTTGTTACCATTTCTGTATCACTGTTCACTTGTATTAACAGTGAAAATAAAGCTGGCTTTGTAAATGCTCCAAGTAAAGTATCTTAATCTGGTTTGAGCAAAAAATCATCATCATGGAAGGGCAACAGTTAACTAATTTAATGGAAAATTAACTTGAACCTGTCTGTATTTCTAAAATTAAGCCTGTACAGAATTAGTTTCACACATGTATCTGTCATCCAGTTCCCTATTTATGTCATTAGTACTAATGACATTGTCATTGTTGCCGTCATCATTCCCCTGGTTTCAAACTGTTCCTCTCTGGGTTCCAACAACAAGAACTACCAGCCTGTGCATTTTTGAGCACTGACAAGACATTAATACAGTGAATCCACACAAAGATACAGTCACGATTCATGAGAAAATACAGTATAAATATGAACCCTGTCTATTTATAACAAAACCTTTTATGTGCAGTTCAGACAGTTTTAGTCTTGATGGTTTCTGTGAGTTCTTCCTGTTTCCTGCTATTAAGAAGATAGAAAATGTACCTGTTCTTGCAGAAATATAAACTGTGTTGTTTTTTCACCTCCAGCATTAACCTTATCACTGGTCACTTAGAAGAACCAATGCCTAATCCAATGGATGAAATGACAGAAGAACAAAAAGAATATGAAGCTATGAAGCTTGTCAACATGTTTGATAAACTTTCCAGGTACTGTGTTATAGCTGCTTTTGAGAGGCAGCTTGTAGCCTGGCTCTTTACTAAGGTCTAGTGCTTCAAAATAGTGCTAGAATCGACTTCTTTGTAGGATTAGGACCACTGTAAATTCAGAGAAAATGTTTAGCACTTCAAAGAAAAGAGTGATATGTTGCAGGACTTTGGAGGAAACCTCTTTTGGAGAGGATTGGACAGAATTGGGAAGATCTGGTGGTATGGGGACCTGCCTCCTGAATAGATAGGCTGATGGTAATGAAGAGAATTTCTTCTTTTAAAGTATGGGACACAATCTAGGCCTAAGGCAAGCATGGTTATTTTCCCCAAGTTAATGAGCAGCATCTCATTGTAACTACTTATGCCTGCTGCTTATATGAAGAGCAAATACAGTGTGAAAATAGTTGTTGTCAGAAACAATAAATTGTATAATGGAGCAATTAAAAGGAAATTTACAGTTAAGTGTGGACTGGATTACAAATCAGCCTCTGTAATTTGTTTTATGTGACGAAGGTAATGCCATGAAAGAAATGGGTATTTAGTGTGACATAATGATGTTAAAGTATTGATACAGAGAGTTGATCTTCAGTTCATAACTTTCTATGTACAAAAGAACATAGACCTGTGCTCTTATCAGTAGCTTTTTTTCTCTTTGGCTCAGTATGCCTAGAATTTACTGGTTTTTCTTTCCCCATACTTCTAGCCATATTGGAGTGATTGCTTGTATTTTTTTTAATTCATAAGTAAAGTTACATTCTTGAGAAGCACTTATATAATACTAATTTGCCATTGAACTGAGCTGTAGGAGGTAAATATTTAAGTGAATCCATTCTTCAAATGTGGAAAAAACTCAGCAGCTAGAGATGTGCTTGTTTTGTGAGAGTCTATAGATAGTCAGTTAACAAGATCTATCGAGAGAAATTCAGCAAAACAAGTGTTTTTACATCTCTGTTAAGGATTAGAAATAGAGCAAAAGATAGAGGAGAATCTGGATTTTACATTAGCTGTCAAAAACTGAATTACAGGCAGGATTGAAAGCAGGGAAGGAACTTAGAACATCTGATCTGAGACTGTCAATGAAGTAATTGGATATTTTTTCACATTATTTGCATGGAAGGCAAGTATACCATGTCATAGTCTTCTTAGGAAAGAGAAGAAAAGGCAATGCACATGTAATCTTAATTGAACTATTCTGTAAAATTGAATCATTGCTATGTTAAGCTAGAGAATTAAGATGCTGAGCATCAAGGGTACCACAATAAAATGACTAAATGGTCTAAAATGTTCTTTGAAAGAAAGATTGAGGCTGCAGACAAGCTGAGACTGAAGTCAGTTGCTGTCACTGCAGCAGTTAGACAAAAACTCCCAATGCTTACTCTGGCACAAGAGCCCTTTCAGTTTGGAGGTTTGGAGGCACCTGCTGCACTGCCTGCCACAGGCTGACAATGACTGAGCAGCTGCTGCCCTGTGTCACCACTTATCCTCTTGGCCAGCAGCATTGCTGTCACCTTGGGCTTTCTGTGCCCCTTACACCCACCTGCAATTTCTTTTATAGCACTTACACTGCTTCAGGGCTGGCACTCTGTGGTAGGGTTTTTGTTTGTTTAGTATTGTGGCTACTGTGGGACAGTGTTGTTGATGTGACCCCTTTAGGTGCTGTGATAACATCAATAAAATCATTTCACTGTTCTTCCCACACTTTTTGTTTTACTAAAAACAGGGGAGGAGGAAATGCTGGCAGGAAGGAAAAAGAAAGTAAGACTTGGAATGGGGAGGTCGTGGGATGTTTTTCATGAATGTAATTGAGTGCAATTGTGGGCCCTGCAGATGTTAAACAACATGGGAAGTTGCCAGTCTTGCATATAAGAAGGAGTTAGTACCATGCTGATAGCAGTGGGAGTCCCTCCATGGTTTTGGAATAGGGCACTTGTGCTGCCTCCAGCTTGAGCCCTTCAGTGCTCGGAGTTTGCAGACTTAAATCTACATGGAATGCACTTCTTACCCTTGGTTTGCACCCTACAGATGCAAAGCAGAGGTTGCTTGGTTGGAGTTTTTGGTTGATTCTGGGGTTTGAGTCTTCCTTTCAGGCAGAGTGCTTGTGGCAGGTTTCCTGCTTCTGCTTCTCTCTCTTGTCATCATAGGAAGGGAAATGTGCCATGAACAGTTTCAGTTTAATGCAGTGCTTTGCTTACCGAGGGGAGGAAGTTGAACAGGAACAAACAACTTCTCATCTTGAGCAAGTTTATATAATTTAATGTAACCTGAACAGGAGCTTAGAGTAAACTTGTGTGATGTACAGCAAAACAGGTTTACTTAGTTCACTGGTATTGTCCCAGCAGTGGAAGCTAAGCTTTAAAGAGCTGCCACACTTTTTCTGAAGAAAAGTATGAAAAAAAAAGTTGAAGGACTGACAAACTTTTCAACTTCCCTCCCTGACTGATGAGAATAATTAGGCCAGTTTGTCACTGGGGCACTCCAGATTTGACTTTGACTGGCTGAGTATCAGAACTCAGAAAATAAATTTTCCAGGCAGTACTACTTCATTGGGAAATTATAGCCTTCGTTAATGGCTGCTGAATGTTTGCACTGTACCATTTGTAAGAGTTTATTGAAGCTGTAAGTACAAAGGGACATCTTTTTCCTAGTTCTGTAATATGCCAGTGGATTTTTGCTTTTCAGGTTTCTTTTTATTTTCAGCACTGGCACTGAAAAATAGAAACTTTTTGAGGCCATGTAAAACTGATTGATGCTATTGGTCATTTCAGGTCATACTTCCCAAGCTTTTCAACTCTTTTAGGTTGTTGGTGTTTGGGCCTGTTCATGAGGTAATCGACCATCAACGAGGCTAAATTAAAATTAATAACCCAGTTTTGATTTCTCAAAATACCCGTAGGAAAGCTGAATATTGTTATGAACCCATTTCCCCTGTGCCAATATTTTAACATAGAGTCAGATTCTGCAAAAGCTTTTATAAAAATTAGTATTTTGATCAAATTTGGCTGAGTGAGATTACTTTTTAAAAATCATTAAATATATACAAATTATAAGTATAAATGAATATGAGAAATCTCGATTACTGCATTTCTTGGGAGATGTATATACTACTTAGGCTGATCCTGGATGCCTGAACTTGGCCCTGATGTAACTCTCTGGGTTTTGTCTGCAGTAGTGTCTTGTAGGTTCTTTGAGAACTGTTTGGTGGCTGTAAATGAGTGTTCTCTGCACATGATGCACATCTTTGAGCTTTGAAAAATTCCCCAGATCTGCAAGGATTTAACTCAGCCTTCCATTTTTTTTGCAAAACATCTAGGTAGCCACCTTAAGTCAGTGTTGTGTGATATTCTGTCTATATAATAGATTATTGGAGATACTCTGTGTTAATTAAAATGTCTGGAAAAAATGCTAACATTTTTTCTATTATAAATGGTAGGTAGAATTGTTTATTAATTGACTAATTTAGAATGTCAGGATGCTTTTTCCAAGCCAACCTTGTATTAATAGCAAGAATCCTTTTGCTGATAAAATGGTCTCCAATTATCACAGCTTGGGTTTTGTTGTACATTGAACAAAGTCAACAAAACGAGTAAGAGAACCTGTCTAAATAAGGTACCATACTCATTAAAAACACAAAATTAATCATAGGATCAATGAAGAAGGCAATGCTACATAGAGTTTGTTTTTTTCTTTCCCTTTTTAATCATAGAACAAAATAATGTTCCGTGAAAGGATCGGAACTATTATGTGGCACTCAATTATAAGGAGGTGAATAGGTCCCCGAGACGCTGTTTTATCAAAGGGGCAGGCTGGTGTTTGCATGATGGCTGTTTGATTACAGACACCATCATTAATTCTGTGTGGCAGTGCTGCCCTGCAGCACAGGCAGCAGGCAGGAGAGAGTCACCCTTCAAAACAAGGCAATGATTTTTGAGTCGTTAGCAGGCTAAATGGCAAGCAGGAGGGCTGAACTTGTATGGATATATTTGAAGGGACTCTTGGGAGATCTCCAAGTGGAAGAAGAGAATGCATTTTACCAACTGTTTAATTATGGTGTGTTCCTAAGTACACTTAAATAGAATGCTTTATTTGCATTAGAAAAATGAGTGTTACAAGATGTGTTTGAGTATGTGGAAGGTCACCTAAGGATGTTCAAACATGTATAAATACACATATTGTGTGCTTGTATGGAAGTTCAGAGATATGGAAGAAGTCCCACTGCCATCTACTGGGCTGAGGCCAGTGATGTTCTGCCCTATGGATGTGCTATAAACATCCAGTTTCTGAACAGTGACATGCTTTCTGAGGCTCTGCCTGTCAGTCCCTGTGGACAGTGAGCACATCCTCAGGTAGCTCAGGGTGTCAAAGCACAGTTGAGGTCTAGATTGTGGTTAGAAACAAAACAGGCTGATCCTTGTTTCTCCTTCTTCCTTTGGTGGCTTGGCATATTTCTGTCTTCACACAGTTCAGTTTTACTGGGTAGCTCTTGCCTGAGGAAGGATGTGTGGAATTCAGCCTCCTAATGCAGAGAACAGCAAACCCCTACCAGCCCTCTCCCATCCTGCTCAGGGACTTGCAAAGCAGGAAGCTCAGGCAGGAGCAGAAAGGTACTTGATAAGCATCCTTGTTACTCCGTGCAGTGTGAGCTCAGCCTGGCTTCCATGGTTAAAGCCTAAAGCTAAAGTGGGATGTGAAAGTGAGGCTGGAAAAGGGAAGCCTCAGAGAAAGAGCTTTGCCTTTATAATTGAAAATAATGAGATAGGACTTCTTGACAATATTTAGAGTCCTAAGAATTGTTGGGAGGAGAGGGAGGTCCTCACATAAAGGGACCTCGGGACCTTGTTTTCCTGTGTTTCTTTTCCCTTTTTTGTGAACAAATTCTTTATCCTTTATTAGCCATTATTATCCATTTATTACCAAAAATAAATGGTAAATGACTGGAAAATTAAGTGATTCTTGACTTCTGGCTGCAGTATTAAATGTTGCAACTTAAGAGTACACTGGGATTTTTAAAACAAAAATCTAGGATCCCTTCAGCTTTATTAAAGGGCAAGCAATGGTGATTCTGTTTTCCATGGCTACATTTTTGCAATTTAGAGGATACTTGTTTTGTATGATGTTTTAAGTTTGAAAGCCAAAAAGACCTTAGATTTGTAGGATTTTTTCTCTGTGGGAAAAACAGTCTTTACTGTTAGGCACAACTCCAAAGCATTTCAGTTTTGCCTTTGGGGGACCAGTACAGCAGGCAGGGTTCTGGTTCTCTTTGGACACCAGATTTGCAGTCTTCATGTTTTGAGCCTGTTTGAATCTGATTTCAAGGACTCAGAGGTGTCGTTTCCACACATCTCCAAGAGATCCTCTGAGTGCTGTCACTTGGGCAGAATCTGCACACTGTGGATTGCATTGCCAGGGGGAGGGGACTACTGGCAATCCTGAAGTAATGGCAAGCTCTCTCCAGTCTGTTTAAAGATGGATCCTACTCTTCCACACACACTGAGGGAGAGCCTGGCCTGTGCTCTTTGATCTGGTCTGGCAAACCTCCTTCCCTGGCCGCAGACTTCCCACCAGACCTGGTCAGCCAAGCCACAGCAATTGTTTCTCATGTGGCATTTGTGAGTTTATCATTGTAGGATCTGATTGTCACATCTGCACAAACAGCTGCATTTATCTTGCTGGTCTCTTGAGATTTGATTTAACTGCATCTTGATTGTACAGTGTCTGGCATATGCCTGCCATATGACTCAGATGTTGCCTTTCTTGCTGTTCCTGTGGTTGCATCAAGGTTGGATTGATTGCCAGCTGTGTACAAGGAATTGTTGTCCCTTTTTTCTGCCAAGGTAGTAGTGCAGACCAGGCAGAGAGCTGGTGAGATGTCTTAGCTTCCCCACTGAGTGATGCAGTTTTATTGTCCGTGGCTTGGGAGGATGGTAGATGTATGTTAAATTGACAGTTTTACTGGCCTGCCTTTCAACCAAGGAGTAAATTAACATCAAAGCTCTGCTCCTTTATTTAAGGTGACTCCTGAATATTTAGAGGTATTTTCCCTTTTTTTTCAGCATAAAATCAAAATGTTATCTTTGCCCTTACAGCTTTTGCCATAATCCACATATAAATGAGGTGATAAAAAGTAAAGATTAAATAAATCTTTGCTAATACTTTTTGATTGGCTTAATCAATAATTAATCATCTCTTAGATGAGGCTGTAGCTTTTGGAGTAGATATAATTGGATTAACCACTGAGCAGCCTTTGGAGCTTTGAAGAGATTAAAATGGCTGTAAATCCTGTAATTAAACTGCCACAAACAAAAGCAGTAGTATTAGAATCAGTCAGCTATTTTTAAATGAATCAGCAAGTCCTTAACAAACCCCTAGTAGTGGTGTAGGCAGAGTCTGTTCTCTTAACTGATTTATTTCCTTCAACAAGATGAATATATATCAGATACTTGTTTTAATTGCTTGGGCATATATTAGCCAGAATGGCAGGTGAAATTTTTAGGAAGTTTAGGAAGAACTGGCTGTTAGAGAACTCTCTGAAGAAAAGCTAGATTGTGTACCCAAAACAGTGAACCTGCTCCTTGTCTTGAGCCTATTAGGCACTGACTTTTCATGGTGTCTTTAATTTGCTAAGTAGGCTTGGCCTACATGAATGAAGTCTTTATCTGTCCTGCTCTTCCCCTCCCACCTATTTGGGAAGGTTTTTTGTGCCTTTTTCTTCAAAACAGAGGGCTTTAGCAGGAATAACTTCCTTTTAGAGGCTCATTATGTACCGAAGCATATACTGTATGTGACTGTATTATACACATGGGAATTGATATGTGTGCACATGCTAATATGGATTCTTTTTTTCAATCCCTCACAGAGATGAGCTCATAAAGCCAATGGGAGTGCGGCCGGATGGGACAATGGCTCCTTTGGAGGAAGCAGTCAGCCAGTACCACACCAGCAAGCAAGAGAGCTCAGATTCAGACTAAGGCATCACCTGCTTTACTTTCAGTTCTTCTCTAATCCACACTTCTCCTTAGAGCCACATCTTTTATCCTCACATTAGCTGGCATCACTTTAACTGTTCTATTATTGGCATATTTAAATGATGGGTCCTGTGCTGTAATGTCTGAATTTTTATTATGTCTGTTTAGAAAACATATCAATTTATTAGTTTATGATCTTTATTAATTTAAAATTAAATGTGTTTCAAAAGGATAAAAAGTGAAAGCCTACAGTGTAAAATAAATTCCACTTTGATTTTCCAGAATCCTGTTTTCTGAACTCTGTAGGTTTTCCCATTCTTGATAACCTTTTGTATTGTCTTGCCAGTCTTCCTCTTTATATAATTGTATTAATGAAGTGTGTTTACTTAATGGCATTAGGAGCAGAGGGTGTTTAGACTTAGAAGTCTGATTGACCTTGTGAGGCTGCTTTAGCTGGCATTGAGCAGTGATTTCAAAGCTCCCATTTTTGAAGTGCCCTGGGGTTTCTTACTGCTACAAACTTCTCCAGTTAAGCTGCTGCTTAAGATTTTAACAATGTGCCAGTGACAGACTGCTTCTAAAACTGCCTTTAAATTGGGAACAAGTTGATGGATTTTGTATGTCTTCCCTCCCTCCCTGGTTAAGACCACACGAATATACCTCCTCCTCCCCTTTTTGGTTAAGTAAAAACATCCCTATTGAAAATGGTGTTCAAGAATTGCACTTAAATGATGCCATGAATGGGAGGGAACTGGAGTGCATGTGCCAGTGTTTCACTGAATTGGGGCCTACTTTTGGAGATTAACTGCTATGCCTCACTTGAAGGGAAGTCAAACTAATCAACAAAGAAATATTTCCTCTTAGAGAGAACTTAGGAAGCAATGGAATAGAGAATGGGAGGGTGGAAAGGAGAAGAAAGTGTCACTTTCAATTCTGTACTCTTTAAAAACAAAGATTAAAGTTTTAGGCGTGCTGCACTGCTCTTGTTGCCTCTTTGCCTGCTTGGTTTCTTTTTGTGTGTTTCTCCCAGCATGAATTACGTGAAGAATAATCCATGCCCTAGTTTCGAATTCCATATTTTGTGCAGGAGCTTAAACATGACATTCATTGGGAACATTTCAGAGGTTGGTGTTGGTTCTCCAGTTTCTTTGTTTCCTATGACTTGACACTGGTTCTCTGAACTAAGGAAGTTGGTGTTCAAAGACCCTGTAAAGGGGGATTTGGTATGAAATTGTGCTGTGGTTGCTTATGTGAGGAGCTTCTACAGATGTAGAAGATGTAGATGTAGTCTTCCAAAAGAACTGAAAAGAAAAAAATAATGCACTGCTGTCCTCTCAATGGTTCAGTTTGTATTTCCAAAGGACACTGCCCAGCCACAGCAATGTTTTTCTTGGTACGTATGTAATATGTTATGTCATACCTCTTCTTTATGACTCCAAAAGTGGAAGGGACCAATTGTCCAAGAGCAAGAAATGTGCTTGGCTGCATCTAAGCTGGGTCTCAAAAATGTAGTTCTGGGTTTAGCATCATATACTGACTACTCTGAGCCCAGCACAGGCAAGTATTATGTACCCTACAGGTGCAAAGATTTTGTGATCCCTCCCGGAAGAGCAAAACTTCCCTGGCCCTGTTAATGAGGAACTGTCTTGGTGTCAGCTGGGGCTGGGGAAGGAGTTGTTTCAGTCATGGGCTTCTTGCTGTTGAGCACTAAGTACAGAGCATGAAAAAGAGAAAAATCTCAATTGCTGCTGTACAAGCTGTAGAATATGCTCCTACAATTAGCTGGCTAAAGAGATTAATAAAACAATAATGGCTCCAGGGACCTTGTTACAAGCAGTATAGCACGAGGCTCTTGTGCTCTGCCTCCTGTCATTTGCCACAGGGCAGCAACGTTTGCAATAAATAGTTCTGTTTAGTTTATCTTGGAAAACAGATGCTTGTAGAAGGTTCTACAGACATGGATGCTGCTTCAATTAAAAAGAAAAAAGTGAAGACCAAGCATAGGTCTGAATCCTCCAGCTCAAGAGTGGCTGTCATAGCTGGGTTGCCTGTAGTGCAGGTTAATGTAGACAAATGAACAATTTGCACTAGTGCAAGAGTAGCTCTTACTCCAAGGGGATAGTTTGTGACAAGGTTGCTGCAGACTTTTTGGCTTATCTTTGCAATGTAACGTAGGTCCAACCTTAGCTACACTGGCTGGAGATCTGGGAATATCTTGGGACAAAGATCCTTCATATCAGCAATGCTTCTGCTTCCTTTTGTGCTGGCTGGTGTTTTCAGAGTAACTGAGCATGTGGTAGGGTTTCTCTTGGATGAGAGTCTGGAGAAAAGTGAGGTTAAAAAAAGGAACTCCCTGAAATTTTTTGTGTACTGTGAAATTTTGCTCCTGAATTTATTTTCAAAGTTGAACCTCCAAAACTGGAGGCTTGGGCAGCTGAGTCTTGCTTAAACTGGCAAACTGGGCAGTGTCAGGAAGGGTCTCTAAGTGAAATTTTACTCCCTTCTGAGTAAAATGTCAGTAGCTTTTCTAGTGGTGACCATAAAGGTGTTACCCAGTGGGTTTTGGGGACATGTACCTTTCACTCCCAAAAAGTCTTCCACAGTCAGTCCCAAAACCAAAATCTTGTGTTTCAGTCTTTACTTTGCGTCAGTAGTCCAAAGCAACACAGTTCTCATTAAAGCGCATCAATGATTTGGAAGCTTTGCTTCTCTTTGTTTCCCATTAGAGTTATGAAACAAAAGATGATGGGAAATTGCTGAAATTTGTCAGAATACTTTGTTCTTTTGTAAAATAATACAGACATATTTGTTTAAATGTTTGTGAAAACTTCCTGGCAGGTATTCCCAAATGCTAATTGAAATTTCATGTGCCCCAGAAGTGGTTTTCAGGAAAAAGGGTCGTTTACAATCTGTTAGAAATGGTGTGATATAATTACCAGAACTCTAAAGAAATTTGCCAAAGAGGAAAACCACATTAGCCTTGATGTTTTGAGTGTCCAACATTGCTGTATGTGTGTGTGGCCAAAGTAGATTTTTTTACCTTATGTCTTGAGTTTTTCCAAGTACCTGAAAATCTGCAAAAGCTTTAAAAAAACCCCAAAAACCAAAAAACCCCAGAACTACTTGGCAATAGCATATTTTTCTGACAGTTCTTCAAATTGTAAATTTCCCCTACCTGGGTGAAAAATCAGTTGTCAAAGGTGGCTTTAAGGAAGAGAACATTACAATAAAGCTGTAGCATTAGTGGGTTGCTAAGCACCCTAGTCAGAAAAAAGAAAGTAAACCCCAAAGTACACAAGATCCCAAATCTCCTGAAGGAGCATTCCACAACATTGTACTTCAACTTATTACCACAAAACAGCTAATAAAATCCTGTGCTTTAATAAGGCTGGCTGTAAAAAGACTCTTCCACTGTTCAAACAGTTGAGAGCCAGACTTTGCTGGTGTTTGAGGAGCAAGTTAAACAACTGCCCAAGTCAGATCCTTTTCTGGTCAGGCATGGAAAAGCAGTGATTTAGTAGTAATGCAAAGATGTGGCTCACTTTTAGACAAAAAAAAAATCTATTTAATCCTACAAATGAAAATTATTCTTACATTAACATCTTAGTTACTTGCATGAATCTGGCCGTTATGGAAAGTGTCAGGGAACATTTGTTCTCCATGCAAAACTTTTGCTCATCCTGAAGTTGTTTATCTTCAAAATACGTGTTATTCTGGTGGTGCAATATTTAGACCCGGAATTATGGGGGAAATCGTTATCCTTTTGGCTTTTCCATGTATCCTCCAGCTGTGCCTGGAAAGCAGCTCACTCAGCACTGGAGGAAGAGCCTGGGAGGGAGGGCTGGAAGTCCTTCCCGTGCTTGGGGTGAGCCGGGACAGGGAGCCCGTCCCGCTTTCCCCTGCTGCCGGAGGGAAGCAGGGCAGGCATGAGGGTGCCGGGAGGCCCGGGTGGATATGAGGCGAGGAAAAAGGTGGCGACTGTAGCAAAGCTGAGTGTTTTTCAGGGCTCCTCCTCTCACCACAGCAATGCAGGTGAGTCCTGTTAACCCTCTGCTTTTCCCTGTTGCTGTGGAAGGCTGTGCCTGCCTCAGGTTATTGCCCTCGGGTCAGGCCTCAGGGGCGCTGTGGGTGTTGCAGTCAGTCCCTCACTGGGAGGTGCCCGTGCTGCGGTGCCTTGCTGCCCTCCCTGCGAGCAAGCCCCTCTTCCTGGCTCTGTGGGAGTGAGGAGGAGGAGGAGGAGGAGGGAGTCCCGCAGGAACGGACCAAACCAATTTCTTGGGAAGGAGGTAGGAGCAGCCCTGTCACCTCTCTATGCAGCATTGGAGCCACTTTTAATTCCACCATGAGGCAGCTCCGAGGGCCAGGCTGACCTGCAGCTGCTGCCAAGCCAGTGGCCTCTGGCCAGGCTTGAGGACAGCGGATACAATCTGTCAGGTAGGGAAAAAACCCCAAACCCAAATCTGATCATTGCCACAAGCAGTCCTACAGCAACATGTGACAGTACGAGGGTCAGCTCAGCTTTCTGTCCTGGCTGGGAGCTACAGGGTCCAACAGGACCAGGTAAGTTCCTCGAGCATCCCAGCTCTCTCCAGAGCAGGCGAGAGCACAGATCACTGAGCTGCTGACGTGCCTGGAAATCGATCCCTCCAACAGCATGCCAATCTCTGTGGGGTACCTAGGCAGGCTTTTAGAGGTTGGTGGGGAAGGAATTATTCAGACCACCCATCTTAGCTGGCTAAATTACCCGGGTAGTCTCTTCTAACTCCTTTTCCAGTCACGGATGAGAGAGAGGACAATTCAGAGTAAGGCTCATTTGGGTGCACTGAATGACCCTCTGCAGGAGCTTTGCTTTCCCTCCCTCGACTACAGAGGGAGCCTGGGGAGACCAGCTGGTTACATTTAACTGCTAAATTGGTTGCCAAAAGATGGGTGGTGAGAATTCCTTCCAGTTTCCCCTTTGCCATGGACCACACTCTTCCCACAGCAGGATGCTCGCTTGCTCTCTCCTGCAAATTTGGAGATTGCTCAGTGCAGTGGGATACAGGCCCCCCAGGAGCCACCACAAGACAAAGGCTGTATCACATCTCTTGGCAGGTACTGTATAAGGATGTGTGCAGGATTTCATGGGCTTCCTGCTTAAACAGGTTCTTTAAAGCAGCTTTGCTTTTGGGAGCCTGTTTAACAACTTGCCTTGGTATAAGCCAAGTTTTACATACGTTCTGAAATTTGAAAACCAAAGTGAAACCTCCAGCAAAAATTGTAACTAGAGAGGGAAAGATAACAGAAAAGACTTCTAAGTTCACTCCAGATGTAACAAATGGAGAGGAAGGTGAAGCCATTCAAAATAAACCCTGCTGAGATTGCCCCTTCCTCTTTGCCTGATAAACCAATTACAAATTGAAAGAAAAGCAGCCAAGATCGTCAGGCTTCAGGACATCCATTAGCCCTCTTTTACGTTTTAGAGCTTGTAACAGATGCTGACTGTGGGCGTTAGTCCTTGTCTAATCAAAAAGCCCAATTCTTCATTCTAGAAACTTAAAATACAAGTTTCTGCCAACAAGAATTCAAACCTGAACCTAAACTACCAGGATTTGCAGGCTTCATGATTATTTTATGCTCAAGAAGTGAGCTTGCCTGGTAAACCACAGTGCTGTGGCACATCACACTTCTAAAGGCATTAGAAAAAAACAGTAGTTTATTAGTGGGTTTTTTTCCTTTTTGAGAAGAGACTAGTGACTGTCTGGATTCCCTCCTGTTTTCTCAGTCCCTAAATGTTCATAACACCCTGTTGGGTAGGAATAATTCCCATCCAAGTTGTAAAACACACTTATAAGTAGATGAGAAAAGCATGAACAGTGCTGTAAAGAAAACAAAACTGCCAGGAACAAGATCTTATTTTGCATGCTTCTCACTGTTGTATTTTTGTCCCAATTAGCATATTTTAAAGACAAGCCTTTTTAAAAAAAAAAAAATTCTGCTATCTGCCTGGACTGTTCTCAAGCTTTGAACTTTTCCATCCTTTCTATTGATTATGGCCAAGTGACCCATATTTAAAAAGCATTTACAATAAAATTATAGCACTTTCTTTTGTGCTGCCGGCTTTCCCAGTGAAAAGCTAAAATGTTTTAAAATTGTCACTTTTTGACGGAGGTAATGGCTGTAATATATTTAGTCTCTTCCCCGTTGTTGTGCTTAAAATGGCTATGCTAATAAAGGGCACAGCTGTCGATACTTTATGGCCTGCTGGGGGGAAGAGGGGGAACGAAGGCAAAAAACAGATTGACTGTGTGTCAACAAATGCAGCTGGGAAAGAAAAAAAGAAGCCCCTTGAAGGCCCCTGCAACTTAAAGTCCAAGATAAATGATGTCCCTATGCTTTAAAAAAAAAAAATGGAGGTTGGAATTCAATAAAGGGGAACTGAAAAGGAAACTGCTTAAAACTGAAAGCCTTTTCTCTGCCTCTAGACAGCTTACAAGAGAAATGAGCAAAACTGACCACAGAAAGAGGGTGAGCGGCCAAGAAAGAAAACAAAAGCCTATCCTGGAAAATATATTGCATCAAAGAATTATCTGAAGTGCACTGCGGCCGGCGGGCGGAGCGCGTACAGTTTAATGGAGATGCAACAACTTTTACACGCCACCACCTTTGGGGGAGCAGGCAGCTTTGTGCCAGGGAGGGAAAAGGGGAGCTGGAATTATTCATATCAAAGCAGTAAGAGTGGGACACAAGGGCAGTGGGGTGATGGTGGATGTCCTTCCCTGGGGAGCCGGGCTGGGTTGTCCCCATGGCTTGTGCTTGGCCAGTGAGACTCACGGCTGGGGCCGCTGCTGAGGCAAGGAGAGAGCCACAGCAGGGCTGGAAGGGGTGCAGGGATGGGCAGCTGGCATTAATGCAGTGAGGAAATGGCAATATTGGGTGCAAACCTGCAAGAATCAGGCGGTTTTCATTCCCCAGGTCATGAGGCAGCTGGTTTGCATAGAGGCAAACTCCAAACAAAATAACAAGTGGCAGGGAGCCATTTGTTCATTGTCATTTCTTGGACAATTATGGAAGATGTGGACAGTTTTTCCCAGCCTAAGGCAAAACGCCTCTGTAAGTGTGGCTTGTGTTTCCCAGAGGTATCCTGAGAGCGTGGCCTGGCTGCAGCAGTGCCACCAGAGCTGCTGTATCCACCTGCTGAGAACCAGGGTCCAGGCATTCCCACTGCCTGTTCTGGGCCTGGAAAGAGGCTTCCTGGAAAATAAACCCTTGGCAGCAGGCAAGGCCAGGAGGGCTGGTGAGCCTGCAAATAACCTCTGCTTCTGTAGTGGGAGGAGATGCAGTCTGGGGTGGGATATCCTGCTTTGAGGAACTGTCTGCTCTTCTCTTTCACTTTCCCACTTCTAGCATACTTTACTCCCACCACTTTTTTTAAATTTATTTTTCATTCAAGGCCTTTTTTTCCTGTTGTGTTGTTCCCATTCAAGAACATCTGGAAAAGGTAGTCAAATGGGTAAAAAGAGTTATCTGTTTTCTCAGTTCCTCAGTTTTTGCATGTGTGTATGTACTCCCTTTAACCTCTACAAATTCTGTAAAAATGGGAGGAAGGAAAAATAAGTAACTGAAGACAAGGCAAAATCAGGAAATTGAAAAAAAATCCTGAAATTAAATGGAACGGTCGTGTCAAATTTTTACTAAAGCAGCAGGACATTAAAACGGCATAGAAAGTTCTCAGTTCCTTCTGTAATTATTTGAAAGAGTTTTAAAAGGCCATAATTTTTACGATTCTTGCTAGATTTCACTTGGTAAAACTCTTGTACCATTAGAGATCAATACCTCCCAGTGATGCTGTGTTTCTGGGACAACCAGTCTGGCTTTGGTTTTCTCCAGAGAAGAGTGGAATTTGGCATAGCTGATCCACAGTTTTTCAGTTTTTTTCAAGAAAAACTGAAAGGTTGCTGTGCCAAGAGTTAAGAGATTCCCCCACCCACAACTGGGACTGACTTTGGGAAGCAAACCTTGCCTGTGACAGTGACTCATTGTGTGAGTCCCACTGCTTCTTTGTAGTTGACAGCTGGGAAAAAATGTTGAAAAAGAAGAGAGAAATACCTGAACTTTGAGTGTGTGGTACAACTGGTGTGTTCACTGGTGTGGGCTGGGGGGATTCCACAGGCAAAGGTTCTCCTGCAGCTGGGCTGAAGGTGGGAACACATGAGCTCTGCTGGACTAAGAGGTCATGTTATGAGAAGTAACACTCAAGTTGGTGTGGCACATGTAGCATGACTGTAAAGTAACTCAGCAGTATCTGAGCAGGAGCTGCTGTTGGAGAACACTCTCCAAAGGAAAAGGTCCAACAGGGTTCTGTAAGACCTGTGGCCCTGGGGGACTTGGTGTCCCATGTACCTGTGATTTGGGAAACAACCTGAAAGGGCTGGAGATATCACAGAGCTGGTGTGTGATGGTCAAAGCCAACAAGTCCCTGCACAGGAGTGTGTGAAAGTGCCACTTGTCGTGCGGAGATTGATCCCTCCATACAGTGCTGGAGAGACCATGGCCGTGGCCAGCTCCCTGCCCATAACCCACGGATCTGCAGAGGCCTGGAAAACCCAGGCAGGTGATTTACAGTCGTGGTGCTCAGCACGCTCAGGGGAAGGCTGAGAGGAGGCTGTGTGGGAGCCAGAGCAGATGGGTTTTTGTAACTTTTTCTTTGCAGACCAGCACAATTTTCCAGGGGAGATGCAAGCCCGGGATAGTGGCTGTTGAGCTCACAGACTTGCTTTGTTTAATTATCATTTGCAGACTGTTTAATAGGGGCCTGGAGACCCCAAGAACCACCAAGAGCCAGAGGCTGACAACCACCAAGTATCTCTGTAGGAAGAAGGTATGTAAAACTTTCATTTATTTAATGGAGCTGAAAAGTGCTCAAAATATTATTTCATGCATGTAATTGGCCATTGAAGTGACAGACTCTGAGTTCTGGTTGGCTTTGCTGTCATCTGAAGCTCTTTGGTTGGTCAACTCACTTTTGAACCTGGGCAGCCCTGCCTGCTGCTGCCATTGGTGTTCCATGTCCTGTGAGGGGTCTGGAGACCCTCAAAATGTCTGTGCTTTTGACCAGCTACTTCTAATGCAGGTTTTCATGTTAAAGCCTTTCACATATGGTGTCTCCCACAGTCCTTCTAAACAAATCTCAGCAAGCAGCAGGTGAAACTTTACCTCTTGTTTTTAATATTTATTTATAATTTCGGGCACTTTTGGTTGTTGTCCTCATTTCTGGGTCTGTCAGTTTTAGTGTTTAAGGTTGTCAGTATATTGTGTCTCAGCCAGAGCCTGACCTTTCGGACTGGTGTTACTTCTCTTATTTTCAACCCACACGGTGTGTGGATGCCTCTGCCTCCCTCCAGGCTCTGCTGCTCTCTGCTGGTCTCCTTCCACTGCAGGTTTCTCAGAGGTGACAAGTCACCTAAAATTTAACTAAAGGGTGCAGGGATAGGGGATGGAAGGGTTCAAGTATGCCCTTTGCCTTTATAAAATGGGAAAAAGGGTTTGGGATCAAGCTGGTACCTTCTTATGTGCTATCAGGACCTGGGCACAGATTTGTAGGAAATGGGTTTTGGTTATTCTTGCGTGCAGGAGCAGAGGGTCTTTTTCAACAGCTCCTTTGGTAATTGTTTCATCCTTCTAATAACACCAGCACTGTGTGGAGGCACATGGGTGTTCCTTTCCCTTTGTACCTTCTGGTGGTTTTAAACCTGCTGGCCAGTTTAAAATGCATCTGTCAGCACACTGAGGGTGTCAGAGATACATCAACCCCACGTTTAATAAAAATCTGTGGCCTAGAAGAAAAGAGTGGTGCAAAATAGGGCCCCCTCCAAGGGAAAGGCTCCAGTACATGCTTGCAGTTTGCTGGAGAATTCCCCATGCAAATACCCCAGCTCAGCCAGCCCCCAGGTCCCCCTAAGACAAACATCTGCAGGAGGCCGGATGTTAATTAACCCTTCCAATACATCACAGTAGGTTTTCTCTACTTCCTCCCTGCTCTTTTTCATCTCCCTTCTCTCCCACGAAGACAGTCACTGGCTTTACCTTGCCAGATGATGTTTAGAGGTGATTTTAGGGATGCTTAGAGGACATCTGGGGGATGTGCTAGAGCTCAGGGCTGCACCTAAGGCAGGCTTCTCCTGGTTTCTTTGCTCTAGAAGGCAGATCAGCCCACCTGGGAGACCTGTCTTGGGAGGAATCACTCATCCTCCAGGGCTTCCCATCTCTACACTGACTCCAGAGTAACCTGCAGCAGATCACAGACCTGTTTTTCTGACAATCAAACCCTTGAGTTTAATTTTAATACTGCCTCTTAACTCTGGTAGTTAGATCCTGAGGCCCGCTCCCAGCAGATGTTTTTCCAGGTGAACAAGGAGGGCTGTTCTGCCCCGCTGCAACCCCTGAGCTGCCTGGTGAGAGGCTGCAGTCAAGAAGCCCAGAGTGGCTGTGCCACCCTTGCCATGGTCACCCTGTGTTTCCAGCTGGGAAGGAGCTCCCATACACAGCAACCTGAGAGAGATACACACACGCGTGCACACGTGGGTGCCCAGGTGTATTTTCAGCTCTGCTGCCAACCCTTCAGAGCGAGTTATGAGATGGCTGAGAGGGATTTGGTCCAGACTTGTGTCTCTGCCACAAAGCCAGGCTGTGCATCAATGCTAGGCAGTCTCTTCCACCCTCAGCTTGCCCTTAGATGGGGAGAGAGCAGCTGCAGGAGCAATCTGTGGTGTGAGTAACTGCAGCGTGCAGCTCTGGAAATGCCTTCTGCTTGCAGACCCTTGTATCGCCCCAAAGGAATCTGAGCAGATTGTCAAGGGAGGATGTTACAGTGCAGGATCCCAGAACTGTGAAAGGATTTAATCCAAACATTTGAAGGAGTCAGCCAGTTGGATCCTGACAGGAGGGACATTGGTGCAAAGCTCTTGCTGGGTCTCTGATGCTCAGAAATCTTCCTAACAATCCCCATGTCATGAGTGTTTTGGTAAGGAACTATATAAAAATACCAAAAAGTATGTTATGCAGTAAGGTGTTTGGGGTCACAGGGGAGACTTGCAAATCTAGCCATGAGGTATTTGTATGTAAAAAACCCCAAAATTAAAAAAAACCTTGTAGCTTCTTTCAGCTGCAACCTAAACTTTGTGCTAAGTTAAATCTCCCCAGCCCTGGGCTGATCCCTGTAGCCCCTCCAGGGTTTTCAATGCATCCAACAATGAAAGTGAAATCCAATCCCATCCAATTAGAGGAAAATGAATGGCTCGTCTACAATAAATGGGCTCTGAATAACAATAAGCCAACAAGAGAGCAATGAACTGGAGACAGAGTACAATCTTCCTGAATGTTAATCGACAACTAACTCCACAAGCTTCTTAGAGGTGGAAAGAATTGGAGGAAAATAGATTAGGGAGGCTTTAGAGCACATTGCCTTTTAACTGCTTAGGCCTCACATTTTTACCTAAATACAAGAATGTTTCTAATGCTGCCTTTTGCAGGGTGAAGGGTGTGTGTGTGTGTGTGTGACGGGGTGTTTGTTCTCAAAGTTAAATGTTTTCAATTAATTTATAATTTGACATGGTAGGTCCTACTGTATTATTTCAGTGTTTCACTTACTCAGAAGGCCATTTTTAAAATGGCAAAGTAAAATGGCAGAAGCCTTGGAAAATGCTTTCTGTAGACCGGAGGAATGAGGCTGAATGAATCCAGGAGTTAGCCTGAGACTGAAAAGAAGCTGGAGAGGTGAAAGGAGAAGGAAAACCCTGCAGTTCAGTGGCTGAAGTGCTGTCTGTACCCACAACTCCCCCAGTGCCGCTCGTTGGTCCCCCCAGACACCTTTTCACCCCGTCAAGGCCTGAAACACCTGCAGAGCAGCTCAGCTGCTGCTTTCCACCACCCTCAGCTCCACAAGTACTTTTTGTGAAGACAGGGAAGATGCCAGGTATCCTGACTCATCACTAAGAAGCTCCCACAGCCACGCAGGCTCCATATCCAAGGCAACAAGGTTTCACCCAGCTGAGCTGCGTTGCCCATCCTCTCTACTCAGTCTATTAAATCCCTAATAACCTCTGGGTTTTTATTCAGACAGGCAGAGAGTTTATTTAGCTTGCCCAGCACTAACATCCCCTCCTGCTTGCCCTCATCCACAGGAGCCAACTCAAAGGCTATGGAGACCAGGTGAGAGAAGACTCACCTCACTGCAGGCTGGGCACCCACCTCAGCTATGGGGGTAGAGGGTTGATCCTCTGGAATGCAGAGCTCCCCAGCACTGGTGCTGCCACTAAAGATGGTGTGGAGAGGTCCATGCAGAAAACAGAACTGAGTAACTTTTAAGGTGAATGATATTTTAAGTTGTATCTTGTAGCAGGGTTTCATGTGTTGTGTTCTTTATCACAAAGGTCTTCGCAGAAGCAGCTCCTAATTTGCTGTCTTGTGGTTTAAAAAGCTGGCAAACAGGTCCATAGGAAACCAAACTCTGTCCTTTCTCTGCAAGATGGGAAGGAAGAGAGGAGCCATATCCCCCTTTCCCTCTCCTGATCGGCTGTACAAGCAACAGTCACTTATATTCTTTCAGAGCAGTAAGAATTTGATAGTCATACAGATAAGCTATTAAGTAATATGTATGGAGAGCTAAAGGGGATTTGGAAGGGAGAATTATTAATTTGTAAATTAAATTACAGTTTTGTCTCAGCAGCATTAAAATAAATTTCCAAAGATCATTGTCTGCTTGAACAAAGAAAGGAAAGGAACTGTTAGAAGCAATTTACACAGCTCAGATATGAGGGGTTGTGTGTGTAAATAAGACCAGTGTTGGTACTCAGCGTGAGAACACATTTGCTGCAGCATGCCAGGCATGCTCTGGCCAGCACTTGGGAATAACAACACACCCTGCTAAAGCTTAGCATAGAGAGCAAGAGATGCCAAGGGGAATTTCAAGTTTCACAAATGCATTTTTTCTAAAAACTGACTTTAACTGTGGGACAGGACAAGGCAGTGGCCAATAGAAATGCCTGGGTTTGGCCATTTTGGGCCAAAATACTGTTCCTTTCCCTTTCAATATCCTCAAAGCACCGTCATCCTTCCCCCATCTTGCCTCATTCCCTCAGCAGTAAACACAGAGCTTTTGCTGGAGTCTCCCACCTTGTTTTGTTTCTTGGCTTTGGCTGCCACTAACTGCAAAAGTGATTCTTTAGTTAGTTGGGGATTTTTAATGCAAGAGGGTTCTTCTGCAAGTCCTGGGAAAAGTTAGGAGTGCTTTGCTCTCCAGATAAGGTGCAGTATAACATTTAGACCAGGCCCTTAAGAAGCATCTTAAGAAGCATTGAAAACCTTAGCACTTCAGCCTTATTGTGCAAAACTGCATGGCTTTATGCTCATTGTATGACAAAAAGGGAATGACACCAACAGGTTAAATTGTTGTTCTATAAAATCAGATTAGGGTAACTCAGTTTACCCCAAAGAGCAGCATCTGTCCCTCATGGTTGTGCCTGTTGGGACAGGGGTACTGCTTATGTAACAACTGCTGCTCATTGTGGGGTGTCACACTGAAGCTACAAGGTAAGGACAACTGATGAAAAAAAACCAATCGTCTGTGAGAGTTTCAGAGCAGTCATTATCATTTAGAAGAGCAATATCCTGTGAAAAAAAAATCCCTTTTCATAGGTGCTTATCATGTTTTCATTTTTTGGCAGAACCAGCTCCACTTGCCCCTGTGACTATAATACCTCCAAAGCACTGCAGCCCAAGGGCTGATGTCCATTTTCTTTTGGCACTGGACTGCCTCTCCCATGAGGATCTGCACCAGGAGCTCGTAGGAGGCTCCTGCCCCTCCTTCACACAGTGGGCAGCTGAGATACCCAATGGATGGACAACCTTCTCTGAGTGCTTCCCCACTGGTGACTGCAACATCAGCCCTGGGGTAAGGTTGGCTGTGGTTTGGAGGCTTAGAGCTGTCCCCATCTCCCTGTGACCTGTGAGTGGCAGCCTGGCCTGCAGCAAGCGGGCTGTGACATTGGCAGTAAAACGCTTAGCACTCATTTACAGCATAAAGCTTAGCCTTGCTGGGATACAGAGAGAGCTCTCTGCTGAGATCTCTGCTCGTGGGACCGATGTTCTCTGTCATATTTTGTATTCCCAACCTACTGAAGAGGCTGATGCCCAGAGCAGAGAGTAAGGCCAGCACTGCCCTGGCACTCTCACAGGGCTGCTCCCCTTGGAACAAAGCGCTGTTTGAGACCGGCTTGGGCGGCCCATGGCTCCCTATGGGGATCTTGTCCATTTCAGAGAAAAATCTGGCAAATCTTTGCCTTTTCTGTCTTGACATTTGTGACTGTTCCCACGTCAGGAGGGGTAAGTCAGGGACAGAACAAGTTGGGTCCTGCAGCTCCCAGCACAGTGCTAAGGCCAGACACCTTTCTCTTGATAAGATTTATGGATGTTGCATAATTTGTAGATTAATAACTAACTCCTCCTATGTGAACCTGCTTTTGCTTTCCTCTCTGTTGTTGACTGGGAAATCAAGCTGGGTGAAAAAGCATTATAAATAAGGAAAAATTGTGCTTGGGTAGTTCTTGGAAGAGATGGATGATCAGATGATTTTTCTAATACTGACATGAGCACTTTTACTGACACCAGTAATATCAGTAGTCTTACTTAGTAGTCTTCTTACTGAGAAGCATATTGCTTGCTAAGTACTACTTAGAAAGAAAAGGATCTGTTTTAGAACAACACTGGTCTGGATGGAGGCTTTCTGTGCTGAACTGCATTATACACATGGGAATAAAAGTGGCCTTATGAGGATGGGAGGTACTGCTCTACCATGAGGGCAGTTGTACCTGTCATGGCATCTATGCCCAGGAAAGCCTGGGGTTTAACATTTCTCACTTGAGTTATCCCTCTGAAAAAAAGGAAGCGCATTTCTGTCTCTGATTCCCAGAGGGCTTTACAAAGGGAGCCAAGGCTCAAGCCAGAGATGTCCTTTTGGGCTGAGGTGTAAAACAGTCCTTGTAGTGCCCAGCTCCTTTTTTAACTTCAGGCACTCACCATCTCCCACATTTGTCCTATAAACCCATGTTGTTTAGATTCAGATTTATTGCTGATACTGTCTTTCAAAGTCTCTTGGTAAACCTGTCTGCAATCAGCTCACTTTTATTTGTGTGACTGACTCTATCAACAGTGGCAGACACCTGTTCCCTTGCATCTCATAGGGGAGTTCAGCATCTATATCCAGTGTGTCCATCCCCCTCCCAAAGTTCAGGAACTACCATAATGCTGTAACACTCCTACAGCATCACCATCAGCAGGAAGCTCAAACTCAGCTTTTTTAACATGCAGCTCTCTGCTGCATCTCTATTAGCTGTAGCACTGAAGGAAGGAACATCTCAGATCTTCATGTGCACCTTTTCTCTGCTCAGCTTGCCTGAAAAGAGAGATTTTAGAATATCTTTGTCCTGGGGCAGCCAGGATTTAGTCTGCAAGCTGCTGCTGCTGCCCCCTCCACTTTCTGAGGTGTTGCAGGCCTGCCACATCCTTAGAGGCTGCCAGAGCATAGCACAGTTCATTTGAATTTGAATAAAGTACTGAACTTTATTTTGAGGCCTAAAATTCAAATCAGAATGCGATGAGTGCACGCCTGCAGGATGTGCATTTTAAAAAGAGCCTCTGAGCTCTTTTTTAGAGCTGTCCATGTTTCCTGTTTCTCTGGTTTTATCATGTGGAGAGCAAATACTGAAAAAAACCCCCAAACCTCTACATTAAAACATTTCCCAAAGCATAGACCTCACTGACAGATTTTCACTGGCATTTTTCTGTGACAGGGAGAAAGTGACTCCTTAGACAATATATTCTTGTTTCTTTTTCATCAGAATAAAATTTTGGTTAACTCAGAGAGGCTACCCTAAATATCTTAGGTTTAAGAAAAAAAAGAAGAAAAAAGAGGGAACCCTTCCCCACCCCCCAAACCAGTAAAGTTTAATCCCAACTAAGATTTTGACAATTTGGGCAGAGTATGTTATTCTGGAAACTCAGTCAAAACTGAAAATTTTCTCAAAGTTTGCTATAGGAAAATGGCTGCCACATTTAGTGGGTGCCACAAAAAATCCTCAATAGCTCATTAGAGAGAGAGAAAAACAACCAGTCTGTCCCTGGAGTTATCCAGGGCTCCAAATTGGCAAGACTCACCAGGTAATCCTTTTTCAGCAGAGGTATGCAGTGAAACTATCAAGGCAATCCAAGAATAATAAAAACGTTAATTATAGGCTTTGTCTCCCTACAGAACATGTGGACCTTAATGCCTCTTGCAGGGATTTATCACACATGAAAATGTAGTATATTTTTACTGCTCCTTCTTGCTTTTACTCATCAAATACTGGAGTTTTCCAAACATGATGCTCTCAAAGACTAAATCCTTAACTGGTAGAAAATGGGATCATGCAGCTTATTCCCTCTGCAGCTATACTGATTTGCACTGGCTGCAGATCAGTCCTGTTATCTTACCTAGGCATAGTGTAGGGTTGCTTTAATTCTTTATTCTTGTTTGATTTCAATTTCAAAAATAAAACTGTCTTACGAAGTACATGTTTACAAGTGAGTCAAAACCCATTACATGGAAACTATTTAATTGTAAGCAGGTTAGATCAACTTTCCTATGATAACATCTTCTGATATTGGTGTCTCTTTCTTGTTCAGGCTTAAAACTTCGCTTGCAAAATCTCCTTGTATTCCTTTGAACTCCCCTGGGAGATTAAAAAAAAAAAACCCTCCAGTTAACACTCCCTCATTTCATTTTTAAAGGTCATGCTTAGAGCTGGCAGTTGTTATAGGAGCTGTCCTCTGTAAAGAAAAGTCTTAACTAGCCAGGCACAGACTTAACCTCAACATGGAAAAACTAACATTGTCACTAGGATATGGAGAAACCATGGTGAAGAGCTAGCAACAGCCAGACCACGGCAGAATGAGCAGTCGGCATCTGCTCGGTGGGCCTTTATCATGCAGTGTTGTATGTACGATTCAAAATGCACAGGACGATTGTTGAAATGATGTAGACAAATTGACTCAAATTAGTTTAGCATGGGCCATGCAAAGTTTAAGCTTGTTGAGCCCAGACACATAGCAACAGCTCCGCGAGGCCTCGCGCTCGCAGCACAGGCACACAACGGGCACCGCAGCCCGCGTTCGCGGCGTTTGCTTTTGTGCCTGCCTGCCTCTTTTCTTTCCATTTTGCCTGGCTCTAGACAGTCTTGGCAGAAGCAAACCCTGCTGAAGACTACGCTAGCACTGATAATTTTATAGAAGTACTTGTGAGCTTTAATGTCATTTTATACTTCCTTAATCTTTTGACTGTTACTTAATGACAAACAAATCCCCAAAGAACTGGGGAGGTGGGGGGAAGATTAAAAGGATTTTGAGATTGTATTCTCTGCTTTCAGTCAAACTGTCCCAAATCCTGCCAACACAATTCTCCAGTGCCCTATGACACTCCTCCCCAGACCACCAGGAGTGAGTTTCTTATTGTATTTACAGTAATCTAATTACAACAGTTCTTCAATTCAAAGCCAGCTTTGGTATACAGACTTTAGCAAGAACTCTCCTCTAGTGCAGATTGCAAACTTTAATCTTTTAAACTAATACAGAACACCCCCTTCCCCCCAAAAAAATTTCTGAAATGCCTGTGTAAGCTACTAAGATGTATTCCCCCTCCCACACCCGCCAACACTTTGCTCATCTTTTTGTTAAGTTTCTTTTGTGCCAATTTACTGCCTAAGGTAATAATAGAGTTCCTGAGAGATAATATTCTGCAAGGTTATAAAATGATGATACAAGCAGGTTGCCTGCCAGAAAATTCCTTTTTAAAAAGATATTTCTCTAAATATGTATAGTTAGTTACCTTAATTTTTTAAACTTCTCTCTGTAGGTAAAGAAACAGCTATGTAGAAAAAATATAGACTGACCATTTTACTTTAGAATTAAATAGTCTCGGCTTCACATTGTCATTATTCAAAGCCACTTGATGCAAATCTTAAAGCTGATTAACTTTATTTAGAAGAAACAGAGGACAAAAGTAGATGGAATTTGTACATAATAAAAATGTCAAGAAATGAAGACAGAAAAGATTGTTTTACATGAAGCAAAATACAAAACAAAAGTACATCCGCGATGAATTAGCAAATCTGGACATTCTTAGTGTGCCACTGCAGCCATCTAGCTCTATACACAAGTATTGCACTGTTCGCTTTCAGTTCCATCACAGGTTTTCCATTTAGGGCTTTTACAGTAACACTAGGTTTACCAAGACACATCTTTGGTGAGTTCAAGGCAGCTTTTCTCTTTTTCCTGTCTGGCGTTTGACTTTGTGAGTTGTGCTCGTATACAGTCTAACCTGGAACTCACTAAAGTTAATGAAATCTTCACTCCCCAAAAGATGAGAAATAATTTAGGTCTCCCTCATTACTGTGTTCTTTTGAAGATACACAGAGGGCGGAAATAATATATTCTCATATTACATTTACGAGTGTTTCAAATACTCAGTTTGTCCTTTGGAATCTGTCTGGTTTCTGTGACATCCATCAATCATTTTGCTTTCTAGTATATTATCAGCAGGCCTTGTCATATCAAAATTGTTTTAATAAATTCCTCTTGTTGAGATTCATTGCTCTGCAAGTGGAAATCAGCTGGCCAGTCAAACCTCAGCTATTTCCTACTGTTTTCTGTGAATCTTAAAAAACTAGAAACACAATAGTATCTTTTCCAGTCTCACATTCACTCTTGAAAAACTACTTCTAAAGCATCCTCATGCTGTTTTCCTCCAAGCAAACTGTCCATGGCAATGCTCGATAAACCATGCACTTATTTAGCTTGTAAAATCTTTGGATTTCTAGATACTCTACTTAATCCAAAGAACTCAGAATAATGAAATAGCTTAGAAAAGTTTATATGAAAGAGCAGATGCATGAAAACCTCCCAACTTCCATCAAAGTGTCTTGCAAATGACAGATTGTATGTAGTAGTTAATTTCTGTGACATCTAACTTCAATTTCAATCTCTGAGATAATAGATCTAATCCTCACAGTCTACTAATTTATCGGTTGGACAATGTACAGGAAATATTCTGACCCTTATAAAAACAAAGTTCCTTACCAGTTTGGGAGATATTCTCATGTGAGAGACTCGGGCTCCTCCAATGAAAGGAAAATGCGTTGCTACAGTGGGAAGCGTGAAGCAGGGATCCCAAAGTGTATGGATGCCATCTGCTGGCACTAAAGAATATGACCCTCCATCCACCTTGAAGATGGATGTGGAGGGTCAGATTTCATTTTTCATATTGGCCTGAGCCACTCACGTTATTCCATATCTAAACTCACATCAATAGAAGAAGAATTAAATTGAGATTATATATGCTCTCCTTTAATAGGTATCTCTGTGCTTCAGCATTAGGTTTTTCTAATGTTTTACATCATCGGGGCTTGGTGATTTAGGAATAAAAGGCATCTCTGCTTGCAGTTTTGCTGAGTATCATGTTTAGATGTACTAATCCTCATGTAGGTTTATTAGACCATTGTTTCACATGTAGTGCTGCATGGAAAGGGTTCTGCCAGCAAAGCCAGGTTTAGGCCAGGGGAATTAATCTCTCTGGATTTGTGACCTTTATTGCAGCAGTGCAAGGCACAACCTTTCCAAATTTGAAAGAGATCTCCAAACTCACAGGACCTGAAAAAGACCAAATATCAAATGGGTTTAGCTTGCCCTTGCATGCCTTCTGCCTCCTGAGCTGTTAAGATTTACAGGCAACTCATTCTCTCTTTCCATAGCAATACTCCAAACACTGTAAAATGTCAGTGTGGATGGAACAGTTGGCATGGGAACCTTCCCAAAGAGGAAGGTGTGTGGCCAGGGTGTGTGAATTAATCTGTAAGAAATGGGACTGATTTAGGTGGTTTTGCCTAAAAGTGCTAGGGTGAATTTAGAGAGTGTGGTTGTAGTTTATAATCAGAATTATCATATTGTCATTTCATAATCAACAAGTAGTCAGAACGTTCCTTTCTACATGCTTGATTAATTTTCTTGGGTCTATGCATGAAGAAGGGGCACCAGCTCCATCATACTCCGCATAATGCACAGTGGATATGATACACTATATTTTTTCCAAGGATGATCCAATCTTGTGAGCCTTTCCCAATTCCACAGTTCTTCTTAGAAAGATGTTTTCTCTTCCTTTCTTTTTTACTCTAGGCACTTCATGTTGTTAGAGACGATCCAGAGCCAAGCAAGCTGAGAAGGCTGTCGTTATTTAGTGTCCGAACTCTAAAACAGGGTCAGAGCCAACAGTGTAGCTAATGATGAAGTGCTTAATGAGGTGTCAGCAAAGGGATATGACTAATGAAGGGAAAAGGACTGCAGCACTGCAAAGTCACTGAGTGCAGTGCATGGTAGATAAAAACTCTGTAAATCCTTGGAATGTGTTTTCTCCCTCCCACTCCTCATCCTCCTAGCACAGCAAGAACTTCCAAATCACCCATGGCAGGACCTGGCAAAGCTGCAGCTCCCACTGCTGGAGTTCAGGCTGACTGCATACACACACACCTCTGACACCCAGCCTCTCCCTGCTCCACAGGGAGCTCAACAGAGAGTTGTGCTGGAAAGTCTCGTAAGCAAGGACAGCAATCCTATCAATTCTTTCCCTCAAAAAAAGGTTTTTATGTCTTCTACAGACTGTTAACTGCATTACAGGAGTGAGTCAGTGCTTTAAAATGTAAGTAATTAATTCTGCTGCTATCATCATCACTGGTATTATTTTTATTCTTTTCTTAAATAGGAAAAAGAATTAAAGGAAGTTTAGGATTTGATTTGAAAAATCAGGAGAAAGAAGAAAACTATACTCCACATAGAGAAGGGTTCAAAACCATTGTGCAGAATTTAGATCTAGCTGTGTATGGGATTGTATTTGATGAAGTTCAGAGGCTTGGGTCTGGGGTTTGTGAAATCACATGGTTTCCTTTACTTTTGAATGTTCCTTTCATCCACTCAATATGCCAACTGTCAGTATGGAGTGGTCAGGCAGAGATCAGGCACAGCATTAGAAAGCTGTATCATCAAGTATTCACTCCTTAGCAGTATCAATAGGATCTTACTTTGTATTTGAAGTAGGTGACTTGTAGTTCAAAACAGACTTGAAGGTACTTCTTGTGAGTGTTCCCACACCTATTTTACAATTCTCTGTTTCATTTTTGTCTTTTCATTTGTAGAAATAAACACAGTAACAGCAAAAAGAGTCTCTGGTATGCCACTACTGTGATATGACCAACTTGAGAGCCAGTGGCAAGCTGTTGGCTCTCCTGATTAGGAGTTGGCAGTGATCAGACCATTTACTGGACCTTAAGACATCGTGGAGTGGTTTATTCTTATGCTGCCATCTCTGAAAGGTACCAAGAGTACCTGAAAGCAGTTGTTCATCTATAACCCAATCATTAAGTAGCTGTAACAAAGTCTGGAGGTCCCTCCTGATTTTCCAAATGCTTGTGTGTTTCATCAGTCCACTGGGAAGAACAAGGAAGCAGAGCAGGGAGTTGAATGTCTAATTAAACGGGTGGAAGGCATCCACTCAGCTCTGCAGAGACCTCTTGGGAGACAAAAGCAAGGAAAGAGGTGCTCAGTGCCTTTACATGCCTGGGTTTTATCTTTGCTTTGTTTGTAACCTCAAAAACATGGAACGACTTCTTGCTGTGTAGATCTGTAAATCTGATAATGTTTTATTTCATAACAAAAATGGAGGCATGGTAGAGATAAACCTGAGGAGTGACATCATGCTAAACACAGCGTGTTATTTTAAATGTCAACCTCTTGGGGAAGGTTCCCATGCCAACTATTTTCTTTGGACATTATGCTATGAAAGTGGGTGAACACACACCCAACTCATAACTCACTCAACCTTCCACCTGCATAAAACAGAGCAAAAAAGCTTAGGAAAACACATTAGCAAGAAGAGCACACAGATGGGAAACAGCAAGAAAGACATTTTATTTAAAATTTAGTAAAAACCCAAAATGTCACAAGAGTTGCTGCAGTTCTATGCAGCACACCACACCTAGGAGATTAAACAGCAATACTGTCATTTGTACCTATTTATTCAAGGCAGGGATCTGACCTTTCCAGGCTCATTTGTTTCAGCAAACTTTGCTCATGCTACTCATGACTGCTCATATTCATAAGGCTTGCAAGATTAGAACATCAAATAATTGCTGATAATATGAAGACAGTGTGACAGAAGGAACAATAGTGTTTCTTATTATGTGATTATCCTTCTTTTTTCTTTAAAGCTCTGAGAAACCACTTTGATCATTTTCCTGTCAAAGGTAAATTTTTTAATTGGCCACTGCGCTTCTACAGGTATGAAGCTTTTTTGTGATCTCTGCAAATCTCAACAAATACATCAAACCAGGTACTGTAGTTCTACTAAATAATATTATTGTAATTGTTTTGTTCAAGGTTTGTCAACGTCCACCCAATCATTTTCTCAGTCATATGGAAGAAATGCCACCCTGCAGGTTGAGCAACAGATCCAGACTGCTTCAGGGATTGGGTGGCTTCAGTCTTGTCCCTTGACCCCAAAATGACACTGTGGCCTGACCTATAAAATGAGGACAATTAAATCTATTCATTTTTATAAACACTAGTGCAACACACGGTTGAATAGCACAATATAAATTTAAAATCTTAATTAAACTGAGGCAGGGCGCCAAGTAATCACAATGCACACACACTACTTGAAACCAGCTCATTAATAGTTCTGCTGCTGCTGGAACCAGTTTCCTGATGGCTCAGTAATGAGCTGACTACAATCACTAAACCATGCTTCTTGATAATTTTTTTTAAATATGTAATTATAACATGATAATGTCTTGAACTTGTGTGTGCACAGGTAACAAAAAAGATACCTCCAAACACTTAATGGCCCAAGACTTAAAATCTGTTATTTTTTATTCAAAATTTGTATCAGTATAACTCTGTTAAAAAAGGAAGAAGGATACTCTAGCTTTTTCGTTGGTAGCTGGCAGTGTTGGGGTACTTCAGTAGAATGTTTGATCTCTGTTTGATCTCTGCCCGACCCCTCAGCCAAAAATAGTGTGCAACCAACCGACTTCTCCGAGTTTCTTCCCTTGCATGCTATGGTCACCCAGAACTAGCAGACAGTTTCCTTTCCTACGAGACAAGATGCATCTGCAGGTGAGGCATCACGCTTAACCAAGCACATCTCTTCACATGCAATGAAGACATTATATATGTTTGAGTGGGAGGGATATGCTGCTCTTTCATCCCTGCCTGGTTTTGTTAGTAGTAAATCAGCCAGCAGCCTCACTACCAATAAATGTTGGATATTAACCTCCCTCCTTCCTTCCAGCACACTATTAACCTAGGTTATCTACTCAGGGAGCACATTTTTAAGCCCCATGGTAGATTTATATTTGGAATTTGCAAAAGTACAGTCCTTGCCTAATCCCTCTCCATTACACCACCGGCATGGATCTGCAATGGGGAGGTGTCGACATCCATGGCATACAAGTTAGGAGATGGCATCCAATAAGGTCCATCTCTGGCCTTGGCTGCTCCACTTCAGAATCTTTAGAAATGGATCAAATATAACAGCGCATCTCACAAGCTTTCCTGTTGCCTTCCCCGTTCAGGCCTGCTGATGAGCAAACAGTTCGGCTGGAGTTTGTTGTCACTCACATGCCTATAGACTTCAGCAGACATGTACCAGACACAAACCCCACAGCTCTGCCTTTTCACAACAGCTACCTACAACAGGAGAATGGAACTGCAAGGCTGAGGAATTCAGGAGACACTCATCACATTTTAAATTTAAGTTCTCTACTGAGAGAGAAAGACTTCTTTTAGGGCTCTTTCCTAGGTCTACATTGAATCCAACACAGTAAAACTACAACTCTGGCTATAGCAAAACTGGGCTACTGCAGCAGAAGCAACCACAATCCTCACAAAAGAATACAAAATGTATGTATTTTGACCTTCCTTCAATTATTTTCTGCATCTATAATCATAGTGCATTCACAGACAAAATGTAAAAACCTATAATCTAAATGAAGGAACCACTCCTCCACAGGGGAAGACAGAATGTTATAATTTTTCCATTTTAAAATTGTTAAGAAGGTAATTACATGCTATTTTCAGTGAAAGCATGTTATTTATTTCTCAGAAAGATTCAATAATACTTAAGAAGTCTTTTCTGAATATACCGACAGTAGACCATTTTTGATCCTGTTTATAAATGAAATGTTCAATGAATGAAAAATTAAATGAGACCAAAAATAATCACGATGACAACACCTCTGCAACCAAAACCTTTCCATCAGCTTCAATGTTGGTTTAGAAAAGTAACAGGCACGCTGCTTATTTGTTTTCTGTTGTCTGCAGAGATGTCAGCCTGAAGTTATTTCAGTTATTACACCTGTCAGTGAGGCTCTTCTCCCTGTAGCTGTGGCTTTACAAGGAAGGTGGCTCTTTCTGTTGGCTCAGCAAAACATTTGACTCACCCAAATCCTGTGCTATCCTAAGTCTTCCAGTGTTTGAAGAGATGTTAATCTCTGTGATGCCTTTCGTTTTCAGTTACTAGGAGGCAAAACATTCTTCAGTGCCTCATGCTGTAAAGTTTATGGGTGATTACCTCTATTGCAGAAAAAAATACTCAAGCAGCAACTCTTTCTGCTGCCATGAGAAACTTCAGGCCTTGCATTTGAAGCAGAGCATCACATGTACAGAAAGCACTGTATACAGCTGGGCCTTAGGGCAAGGGATGAATAGCAGCTATAAGAAAATATCCTTATCTCAAAGACCGAAACGATGTCAATAGTTGCAGGTGTCGTCTGTTAGAACCAGGCAAGTAAACACTAAATAGTAAACACTCTCTGCAAACACTGAGCTCAGAGTTGCAGCCTCCCAGACAGAAGAAATCAAGATCCCAGAGTGAACTATGTGTGTCCGTGTAGTATTATTTCCAAAGAACATGACTAATCCATGCACTCAGTGTGTCTCCCATATCCTGACAGAACCCATGATGTGCTCCCTACCAGACACCACCCTCAGTTTTTCACTTGGATTCTCCCACATTAATGCTTTCACCCATTCACATCCAAAATAGAGTATATGGATGTTATTCATTAAGCAGGTCAGGAATGCCAAGTCCCTGTGATCAGCAAACCCCTCTGAGCCCATGCAGCATTGCTCTGATAGATCACATTGATGCGCAAATGAAGGAGGAAGCAGAGGTAGTATTTTGTCTATATAACTTTTCTAAACTCGTGAAGCATTCAAGAAGGTATTTAGTATTCCTGTGCTGCTGAAAGCAGTTCTGCTTCTAAACTCAAAGGACCTGTGACTTTCCTCTCTCCCTTGGCCATCTGGCATTTCCTTGTCTAACAAACTTGAAAGTCACTGTTCCTCCCCAGGGATCCTTAGAGATGTACATGGTGAGGTCCCAAAGAAGGGTGTGAGCATCAGAAAACTCATCTTTCCCAAGTTATCCTCATTGGTGCATTTGCCTATAAAGACATGCCCTTAAACCGTGAACCACAAATTTATTCTCTACAGGTGCCATGTGAGAAGCTCAGCTCACTCAAACAGTAGCTGGGATGAAGGGTGCAATGTAAATATTGCTTAACATAAACCTGGATCCTTAGGATTAGTGTCGTGGCTCCACAAGATGCCGCTGGCCCTGGACTGGGTGCAGCTCCGTGTCGGACTGTGCTGCTCTGTGCTGCAGGGAGCTTCTGCAGCCTCCCCGTTGTGCCAACAGCACGGGCAGGGTGCCCCAAGGGGTCATCTCTTCACCGGGCCCGCTCGGCCGGGACGCTCCCCAGCCCAAGTGAGCGCCTCAAGCCAATCTCCTGCACCCCGAAGCATCTCGGTCAGCTACAGCAACGCCGGCACCCCTTCCCTCCTCTCCTCAGCCCTGCTCCTACCCGGCATCTTCCTCCACTTCGGTGCCCGGGCCCCGGGCAAGAAGGTGCCCCCGAGCCCGTGGGGTCCACGGGGGTCGGGCCGGGCC
>VXBC01010660.1:244919-267218 GCA_013399945.1 Ploceus nigricollis
GGGGGGCGGCTCTTCGGGGGTGGGACCGAGGGCAGGAGGGCTGCTCTGCCCTGCCGCTGCCACCCTCTTGGGCCGGGCGCCCATGGAGGAGCGGGCCCCCCACCTGGGAGGGAGGGCAGCGGAGGGAGCCGTGCTCGCCTCGGCCTGGCTCCTGGACGGTCGTCTTCTCCCTCGAGAATTTTTCCGAAAGAAGCTTTCTTTCGGATTTTCTTTTTAAACTTTGCAGTGTTCAGATGTTTGCTGTAGTAACGTGTTCTTTGTTTCATCCATGTCTCTCGAGTCTAGCTTGATGGAGTAGCATATGAAGAGGTTTTTTGTGAACTGTTTGGGACCAGCTTAGCTTTCCACATTCACCTAGCCTAGGCGTTTATGTGGTGTGGCCTGGAAATCAAGGCAAGTTGTTTTAGCCGTATGCCTGGTCATTGTGTGAACTGCAGAGACAGCCTCTGTAAATGCAATTAAATGCTTCCTTCTGCTCATTGAATTGGGGTGAAAATGAGAACTCTGAACCAGGATGTCCCTCCATAAGGAATGTGAATATCAAGTGCATGTAGCTTGTTTCAGTGTGTCCACTGTGTTGCTTCAGGCAGGGTGCCCCTGTATAACTGGAGGGGTACATACAAGATTGCGTAATTTAATATGTAGGTACTGGTTTGTATGCACATCTGTTTTCAGACTGCTCAGTAGGTATTATCCAGCATATCATGTAAAGCTTTCTGTTAAACTGTGGTTAAATATTCAGAAAAGTTAGTATTGCCTCCTCAGTGTAGAAATGGACAGCGCTGCACAAGTGCAAACTGAAAAGTGGTCCTTGTCCAGCAAGTGACCAGGTCTAAATGTCAGGTAGGAGCTGACAAACAGGTGGTGGATGCTAAGGAAAAGACTATTTCATTAGCACAGGTAGCAAGGAAGTTCAGAAGCTGCTTTATTGCTGGCTGTTAGGCACAGTCAGGTTTTGTCTTTGAGGGTCTTCTGGAAGAGGAGATCCGAGACTGATCTGGAGCTCGGGCTTTAGAAAAGTGTTAAAAGAAATGGGGAAGGCTCTTCTGAAAACTGAGCTAGGAGGACAAAACTGGTAAAATGGCGTTTTCATGGTCTTTTTGAAGCTATGCTGTGCACCTCCCTGGAATTTACCATGTACTTCTTAGGAACCAGTTTTGGAGAACTAGAAAAGGGGAATTCTGGTTCATGCCACCTTTGATTTTATATCTTGCAAATCATTGCATCAGAGAAAACTTGATTGCCAACATCAGGTGTTCCATAGAGCCTCTTCTGGACCCTGATCTATATTTTGGTTGACAGTGATGGAAAAATGGTGCATTCTCCATCCAGGGTAGATATGATATAGTAATGTCCTGGGCAGAGTTAAGGGGTTTTTTTTGCAGGAGATATTATACCTCTCTTTTGCTTTTAATCATGGTGTGTGTTTGGTTTTTAATACAGATATGTTGCATTACCTTCCCAGCTGTATTCAGTTCCCTGTATACTGTGAGCCTGTTATTTACATTACTTACAGCAACTTCTTTTGGAGGAAATTGTAGCCCATCCTGCTGTAGTCTTGGAAGTAAGTCGTGGTTCACACCTGGAAACTTCTGATCAACTTCTTGTGGTCTTTACTTGAAAATGCAGTCTCTTTTTCATAGCACACTTGCTTCCAAACCAGTCTTGCTTTGTATATAAATCTGAATTTTGAAACTTGTGTTTTAAACTGAAGGCTTCTTGAAATATTAGATGTGCTCTTGGTTTTTACATACATGCTTTCTACATGCCTGGATTTGTTTTTGTACTTTAGTGCTGTTAGCACTGATTCTTATTGCAGAAGCTCAGTCAACTCTCTCCCTTGCAGTAACAGACTGAAACAGACATTTCTGTGTTGGCTGTGCTCTGGGGGTTGTGTGTGAGAGAACTAAGAGCATTGAGCACAATTGCCTGTGACACATTACAAGCCCTAATCCAAGGAGTAAGGCAGTGAAGCTTATAGTTAGGGGTTGCTTGTGCAGCTTGGAGCAGTACCCTGAAGAGCAGCTATAAGTGGGATTACCTTTTTTGGCTTCATGATTATTTCCTTGTTTAATTTGGAGAGTAGAGCACTGTTGCTCTTCCAAAAATTTAATTCTTAAACTATCATACCTAAAAATATAGTTTTTCCATGTACGTGAAATACATCAGGTTCATTCAGAAATTTGCTGCAGCTGCTGGAAAAGGGAAAGAAGAGCTGTATATGTGGCAAGGGTTGTTTGTTTTCCATCAGCTCTGTAGCCAAGCTTTCTACCTGCATAGCTGGTAGCCAGAAGGAAGATAACTTCTTTGTGCTGGAACAAGACAGGGTGATGGGTTTGTTTGCAGCTCTGTCAGGTGAAAGTTCCAGCACAGGCTGCTGCTGCTGCAGCCGTTTGGAGCAGCATGAAGCTGCCAGCTGAAATTGGCCCCATCCTTGGGTTATTTCATTGCTACCCACAAATATCTGAGTAGTGGCATTGAAACAAGCCAGTTTTCACTGGCTACTGCTTGGGCCAGGTTTGCTGTGCTGAGACAGAAGGGCTTTTTGTTTGTGAAGTCAGAAAGACACCAAGAGCATCCGCTGAAACTCGGGAAGTTACACATGTCTGTAATGGTTAGAGCTCACTTCTCAATGGAAGGCTAAAACTTTACACAAATTACTGTCCAAGAACTGCAGGCTCATTAAGGAGCATATTTATGTCTTAACATGGATTATCGTGCTTCATAGTAATCATGGCATCACATGGAGCAAGTAAAATTATCTTCATTGCCCAGGAGGAATTGGCGTCTTGGTGACAAATCTCCAAAAATGTGGCATCTTAAGGCTGTACCAAGTGTGCTTCTTCCATACTGTAGGGATTTGTATTCCTGATTCCCACTGTACACCCATGGCAGGTATGTGACAGTCACTGTTCCGTAAGATGTCATTAACGTTCTCCCTTTCTTATAGGTGTATGCAGAATACTTTTGTGGAAACAACTAACTAGAAATCTTCACAAAGGAATATATTTGGTGAGTAAGTTTTACTTCAATCAGCTTTGATGTGAATGTATGTGTGGCTATGCTGTTACTTCTAGAGCTTCTTGGCGCTTTCGTTCAGGATCTTAAACACTGTTAATGTTACAAATAGCACTTGAATTAAAAACCCTCTTCTAAACAATTTCCTTTTTTTTTTTTAACCACAGTGTAAAACATTTAAGCTTTCTATGTATTTCTATTCTGACAATATGGAAGTGTGTTATCTTTCAAATCAGTTGAGTGACTTCCATCGTAACTTTTCAAAATTTGTTTTGTATGAAGGCTACAATTTATTTTAATGTATTGTTTAGAAAGATGAGAAATTATCCATTATCTCTTGAATGAATAGCATCTTCGTAAGCACACAGGAAAAAAACCCCAAGAAGTAGTTTACATTTATCCCTGTTTTAAGATCTGGGTTTGCTTCCACTTCTTGACATGAGAAGACACAGATGAAGAAGGAAAGTGGAGTGTGCCAGTGATATGATAGATTTCTGCTTCATGAATGTCCCTATGACTTTTGCTGGGCCTCATGGAGATCCTGCCTCATTCCATGTCATCATTCAATGAAGATGTTAAATGAAGCTAGAGGCTTTTCTGCAGTGACACAAGTGAATTTGGCATTACAGGATGTAAATGTAGAAGAAAGATATCTTTGCTTTCTTCTTCCCTTTTTCTTTGGCCAGTCTTAGTGTACTTTGAAGAAGATTCTGAAAACTTACGAGAAGAGTTCCAAAGGTCAGGTTTCTGATAAATCTTTGCCTTGTTGCATACGTCTGCAGTACTGCTAATCGTTGTGATTAATGATTCAGTGCATAGTGGGGACTTTGAATTGGCAGCTTCCAAGTTTCCAAAGTCCCTTAACCTATAGCATGTCTGAATGACTTAACTCTGCACAAAAGTCTTACACTTTCATCTCCAGGTCACTGCCTTCGGTTTCAGCTGAATTGTAATCTCTGTTGGGTCTCATGAACTTTGCTTTTTCTTCTTCGTGGGGATGCAGCTTCAGGGGAAATCTTGAACAAGACCCTCCCTTAGGATACACTGCAGTCTGGTGACTGGGTGACTCTGATGCAAAGCAGGACATACAAGCCTAAATCTTAATAGTCAAAGGAGGCCTTGAGTGCTTTTACCTCCATGTATTATGTAAAATGTAGTGAGTGGTTTCTGTTTTTCTGTCTCCAGTTTTTGAAGAAAAAAGGTGTATTCCTGCCCTCTTGCTCTGAAGACTGGATGAAGTTATCTTCCACCAAGTGGTTATTCCAGGCCTTTGACCTTCAGTCAATAGAAATACTCATCTTAAGTCTCTGGAAGGGAGCCAGGTTTAAAACATGCTCCTGTGCATATCCTGTGCACCAGATATGCTGCACCCTGTTTAGAACACAGGATTTTTGCATCACTTTTCAGAGTCTTTCTAGTCTACTGAGGTGTTAAATTGGATACTGGCATGCATAATGCAAACTGTAATGTAGATATTTGAAAATTGTCTGTAGAAGTCCTTTTTTGGATCTTGGTTTTGATGCTAGGGCTCCCTGGAGAGCTTTTACAGAAAAGCAAAAGGATGTGAATTGTGCTTTGTGAGATCTTGTGTGCCAAGTTGTGTTTTGGGTTGGGCTGCGAGACTTTTCTGACAGTGGTGTGATTCTGTTTTCACTTGCCCTGATATCATAGAACTGTGAGTAAAACCTAGTACAGGCTGGTTGGGGACCTCTCGTGCAGCATCATAGTATCATCAAGGTTGAAAGAGATTTTCAAGATTATCCGGTCCAACCATACACCTAGCATCCCTGGAGTGCTTCCAAGCACCTCTAGAACCACCCATTAAACAGTAGTTTTCAACTTTCTGATCTGCAAACCCCTGAAGGCTCTCTTCTGTGTAGAACAAATTCAGTCCTACCAACAGTGACTTACTTGCCTTAGCTGCTGTTCTCAGGTGTGCATGGCTCTCCGTTGACTTCTGGGGCCTGATAGCAGCAGGTTGCCAGTGCCTGAAGAGAGACCACTGGGGTCTGTCTAATTGCAACTGAGTGAAGCATTTCTGTTGCAATTGTGTTAAACCAGCATATGTGAGTTATATATATATTGTGTAATATTCCTATTTATCTTCTAAGGAAAAGGAAAAGCTTGGGATCAACAATTATGTGACCTTGAGGTTCTAGGAAAGGTAATGAGAAGGAATGCCTAATCTGGACCGCTTTTTGTATATAGTGCTGTGCTTTTTTATGTGCTGCTATTTTAAAATTTTTATTATACTTTTAAACTAGACTAGAAACTCTGCTGTGAAATTCCCCTGCCAATACATTGCTTTGCTCATTTAGCTTTGCAGGAACTGAAACCAAATCTGACAGTCTAAACCAGACTGTGGAGAGTTATGAAAGCCTCCCTTACCTGTCTGCCAGTCTTACTCTCTTCCTATTGGACAAGTCTTACCTTAATTAAATACTGGTATTATGTCATGTAAAACAGATTCTAGGAACTTCATCTGGGCTGTATCTGCTGTTAGTGTTGCTGTGTTCAGTATGTTCTTAATAGCAGAAAATACTAAACTTTGTGTGAAGTCTTGTGACAGTTTCTAGTGTTCTACCTATGTCTGAAACTGGTAACTTACTCCTACTCCCCTCTAAACTTTTTGATAATCCCTGACAGTGTTTTCTCTGTCCTTTTAAGATTAGATAACTTTTCTGAATCTCTTATGTGGAATTGTTGACAGAAACATTTTGGAAGCTCAAACAAGCAATTTCCTCTGGTGTTCTTTTAGGAGTTACATGCTGTCTAGGTACAAATAAATTCATGGAGGTAGTTCTTTATAAAAAATAATTTACCTCTGGCTTTACTCATATGTCTCGAGTCTGCTTTTAAAACTGTTTTGATCACTTTTTCATTCCTTTGTTTGAATTAAGACTTGCTAGGTTCTGACTTTTATTTTACTCCTTTTAGGACTTTCCCTAAGGCAGTGGTTAAACTAATTCCACATTCCTGGTAATCATCTTCACGACCGAAATGGCCAGATGTTAATTAGGAACATAGTTGCTTCATCTTGATACAGATATTTTGATTGAATAACATCAGGCCTGTCAGTTTCTTCTGTCTACCCTTTCTTACAGTGCTTTATATTATTTCAAGTTGGAAAAAAGCAACAAACCTACATGGAACTTCATATAGTGAGGATGATAATACTGTATTTCTTTCAGCTTGCATTAGATGAATGCTAAGAAGTCACGTAGTATCTGAATCGGGTCTTTTCCCAGAACCTGTTTGTCCTCAATTGCTCCCTGTGATTGATCAGGTTCTTATTTTTTAAAAATTTTCTTCCTCTTGTTTGTGATTAAATAAAATAACAAGGAGTTCTATAATTGATTCTTTTTAAAATTGTCTTTTAGCCCTCATGTGTTTTAGTCTTCCATCTTGACGTGTTGTTACTCTACAACTTCCTCATGAGTGGAAGCAGGGGGGCAGACACTGATCTCCTCCCTCTGGTGACCAGTGACAGGACCCAAGGGAATGGCATAAAGCTGTGTCAGGGGAAGTTTAGGGTGGATATTAGGAAAAGGCTCTCCCAGAGTGTGGTTGGGTACTGGAACAGCTCTCCAGGGAAGTGTTCACAGCACCAGCCTGACAGAGTTCAAGAAGCATTTGGACAATGCTCTCAGGTACATGGTGTGATTCTTGGGGCTGTCCTGTGTAGGGCCAGGAGTTGGATTTCAATGATCCTTGTGGTTTCCTCTCAGCTTGGGATATCATATGATCCTTTCCTATTTCTTAGCTGACATGTTTGCATTTCTGGCTTTTGAGTGGCACTTGTTCAGCATTTCCATCAAACTGGCCATCCTGGTAGTTGGTATTTTTGCTTGCTTTCCTGCTCAGCTTCTTGTGTTTTCTGAGCCCTGAACTGATACCCTTAGTGCTGATTGGGAGGACTCTTTAATATTCAATTTAGGTCTGCTTCTCATGCAAAGGTCTATGATTTAGTATGTGGGTGCCAGTTTTTAGTATGATGTTTTAACTTCATAATAATACTGTGAGGGTTTTAGCTCTTGTTTTCCAGATGAGTCTTCCCACCTGCTTCTGCCTCCACATTCCTTCTTCAGATCCCAGCCACTGCTTTCTCACCCAGAGCATGTACAATGAGATCTGGGCACAGCAAGAGAAGCAGGAATTATTTTTGTGGTGCTTGTTGACTCCTGGAAGAAATTAAATTATTCAAAGACTTGTGCAGAGGGAATGGAACTACGAGGTCACTGGCAAAAAGAGAGAAGGATGCTGACTGGTGTAATGCGACTTGTTTTTCCTTTTTCTGACCTTGACGCTTGCTGAGGAGGGAAAGCAAGATTAGCAGGAGGACTCAGGGGAGGAGGCAGGACTTAGTATCAAGGCATGTTTTTGTGGGGGAGGAAAGCAGGAAGGAAACCTGGACTGGTTATTACTTTCTTCCCTTCCAGAGAAAAAATTCTATAAGCAGAGCTGCTGATTGAGCTTTCCCCTATGCTTCCCCTGTCAGGGACTGCTGCTCTAGAACTGCTCTAGGAAACAGCTTCTTAGATAAAGAAATCTTCCCTGAAATGTTTCCATTGGAGAGTTTGTATAGAGTTAAAACAGTTTAGGTCTGCTCCTATCACCACACCATTTATGCCGTTCTGTGTCAAGATAAATTGTGTGTTTCTGTTGCTGTTTTCTTCCATCTTGTTTTCATGGCATTTGTTCAAATTATGCTGCAAGGACTTGCTGTTTTTAAACAGCTTTCCAGGTACCAGCAGATCTCACAGGCATGCTGCTGTTGTTTCTCTAGTGGCCACCACCTCGATGATCGCTAGGCTTTTAATTTTCAGTACTTTAACATAAGCTGTTGTATGGCAGTAACTGTTTTGTTTTCCTACTTGTTGTCTTCCTGATTGCTTTTTAGGTTTGAGATGCACTTGGTGTTTGTGGCAGCTCTCACAAAGCCTGCTGATGTGGTGGAGAACTCCTTTTTTAAGTATTGAGCCTGGTTGAAGAATGCAAAAGCACAGTCTGATAATAAAAATAGGAGCAATTTGACAGGACTTGCTAGCTTATCTAATAATGAAAAAGAAGTTCCTTTTGTGGAACTTAATCTACTTGAATTTTGGATTCATGGATTACATTTATGCTTTGCCAGAAAAGATGAATAGCACATGTGAATTTCTTTTTTTAGGCAATAATGAACCAAACAGACAGAAATCAACAGGAAGTCCCATCATATGTTCATGATGAACCACCAGAAGGTATGTATTAGTTTTCATGATATGAAGTTAATTAATCAGTTCTCTCTTTAAGAATTGATCTGCAAGCTGAACCCTTTAACTTTCTTTTACGTAACAGTAAACAAACCAACCCTGGGATGAGATGGGCCTGGATTATTGTTCACTTCTGCATTGTCCTGATTACAAAAAGGCCACTGAATATAACTGAGTAAACAACTGTACCTATAAATTATAGAGAAGATGTGCAGTTACTGAAGGACTTAATTTGCACATTAGTTTGCAGGAGTATTAATTGATCTAATGGGCATTTATTTCTGCTATTCATTATGTGAGATGTAAAGAGCCCAGCTTCATTTTTGGACACGTTGCTGTGTTCATAGTGCATGTGACTTTTATGCAAGATGCATTAAAAAATATATAGAACTTCATTACTGCTTCTGGAGACTGTTTTCCATCATACAATTAACAGTGGTTCCAACTGTTGACAGCCTCATGGTTTCATAAAAATCAAGCACGCACTTGACTTCGTTAATGCAGTGACATCGTGGTCTCCTGAACCAACTGAATATTAAATTGGTTATTAGATCTGCAGAGGAAATGCAGTTGCAAATGAGCAGAGTTTCTTCTAAGCTGTGGACCGGCAGGATTGAGCAGAGTCCTGTTTGCATAATGTGACTGGAAATATACCAGATCAAAAGCCATTCTTGGCACAAAAAAAAGCCTCGTTCTTATGTGTGTTCTGTCTGCTCTTGCTTTAAAACCAATTGTGTTGGATGTAGAGGTCGGTGAGTCATGATTCCTCTTGGTTCATTGCTCTTCAGCTTATAATGGCCTTTTAAAGTTCTGTTTGTTGGTCTGGTTTTTTTTTCACCTCAGCTTTTATATGTTGTATAACCAAACAATTTACTTCATTTGAACAACAGTATTATCCACTAACTGTAGCAGAAAGGATTGAAGTGGAGTAGCTCACTCTATTCTTAACGGATATTAGGCAAGAAACACAAGTAGAAGAAGATGAGAGGAAAGGGAAAAATAGGTTTTCATGGCACAGTAATTCTTCAGCTCTGTTATACTTGTTATAGTAGCATGCTGTGAGGACAAAAAATCTTGCTCTTTTGGTGTTAAGATCCCAGAAGCATTTCTGATAGCAAATGCCTGATTGGAAACTACACCTTAATATGTTATCTTCAAGTCTGATTTTTAAGACTGGATTTTGATTGCTTAGTTGTTAGGAGTTTTTTTGCCTTAAAGATTTAATTGTGGTTTTTATATGTTAAACATCATGTATAGAAAGTGAACAGTGGTCTGAAAACTAGAACCAATTCTGTATTGAGTAAGGTAGTGAAACAAGTGGGCATTTTTTATCTTCCTAGAATATTCACTAGGTTTTCCAGATTCAGAGCGTAACAGCAGAATTTGATCATCACTGGTTATTCCAAAGTTTTATTTAAAATCTGTGAGCAGCTAAGACTTATTTTCTTCTGTGCATTGTTTTCTTTCAGTATGACAATAACTTGAATATGAAGTCTAAATAGATGGAGAAAGTTGGTGTAGTTAGAGGGAGTAGAATGAAGCACAGCTCCTCTTAATGTAAACTCCATCCTTGGAAGAGGCTTTTCCCTTTTGGTTCTAATTCACGTGCACTCTTCAAGCCTTACGAGTTTAGTTAAAATATTGGAATACCCTTGAAAAACAGCCCCATTTTGAATGTTGTAAAAGGCCTTATATGTGATATACTTACACCATCATAGAAAGATGGCCAAATGTGGACGGAAGGATACCAGTTCAATGCTGGCAAAATCATCTCTCTGAATAGGCTGCCAAAATACTCCTTAGAGGAGAGGCTCAATTCCGAAACCAATTTGCAGTTTTTCCTAAAGATAGAAATAGTTCTAATTTGTTCAAATCACGCTCAACAAGCCTGGTGCCCAAAGGCTTTAAAGAATGTGTAGAAGAAGCTTTTGTGCTCCTGCTTTTTATGAGTAGTGCTATTCTAATGCTGTATTTTCTGCCTTGCAAGCGGTGCCAACCTTTGCAACCTACGTTCATTCAAACTTTTGTTCATTCTTGGATTCCTTTCAGTGGGAAGCTGGCTGCAAGATGGCCTGGTAGAGCCAGCTCCTGGATAGGGCGCTTGTGTCAGTTTCTCAGTGCTCCATAAATCACAGAATATTCTGAGTTGGAAAGCACCCACAAGGAGCACAACTCTTAAGAGGAGGGCCCATGTGGGGATGAGCCCACAACCTTAGTGTTATCAGCACCATGTCTGAGTGACTGAGCCAGTCTCCTTAGATTTAGGCATGATCTGGTACTCTTTGGAAACACACTCTTTAGAAAAAAAGGAGACCAGGCATGTGTGTCGTAGAACAGAAGTCAACTGGCAATAAAACTTTGCAGCACTGGGTGTCTGCTAGAGCTCATGGACAGTGCAAACAGGATGCAAATGGAATGTGCCAGCCATTACCAGAAGTTAACTTATACACCATCACATTCTGTATTTACACCTGTGAAATAGAGTAGATGGCAACAGACTGGCTAACTGAACTAAGGTAAAGATAAATACATAAAGATTTCGTTTGTTTGTTTATCCTATTATTTTTAAAGTTAGTTATGATGGATCATTTCTTGCTTACATCAGTTCTGATTCAGTGAAATCAGCTCTTAAAATTCAGTGGGATGAAACTTTATGCCTATTTCACCCTGATGATAGTGAACCAGTTAAGTGGAAGTGAAACTGTTTCTGACCAAATTTGTTACAAGTTCTATTAGTCTGGTCACAAGAATCCTCTAGTGAATAAACCCTAGACACTGGATTTTATAGCAGACTCTGCGTACTTCCTTCTGAGTGTGACGCTTTAAAGACTTTCTATATGTAAATAGAAAATCTGATCTCTGTGTGTTTGTGTTGGCAGTGCATTTTTGCTGGAGATGTCCGTGTTGAAAGCCTAAGAATGAACCAGCAAGAGTATTACATGGCTTTAAGTAAAAGGCTGTCATTTATGCTTTCAGTTTCCATTACCCTTTTTATAATCAATATCAATTTCTTAATTAGGAGACTAGTGTGAGTTGGAAGGACTTTCAGTATTTTCAACTCCTTTGGGCTTCACTATTATGTATTCTTGTTTTCCTTTTTTGTCAGCTTTGTAGAAAATTCTCTCATTTAGGTGGCATCTTTTGCTTGAGTTATTCCAGGCATGCACATAGGAACTCTAACCTTTACAGTTTTTTAATGAATTCTGAGTCCTAGGTCAGTCCTGGCATTATCACAAACATATTGGCAGTGCATGGAAAGTTGCTCACCCTAGTTTTCATCTTGTAGCAGCCAAATGCTGGGACATGACTCTTTGAATCTGTGCTCTGGATGCAAGTTGTGGGCAGTGAGGGCACTGGGGACAGACCTATTGTGCTGGTTCTCCTAAGGCATGTTGCAGTGCAAAGTCATTGTGTTGGCAGGGCTGCTCAGAGGTCTCCCGTGCATCTAGAGCTGTTTTTTTCTTTCCTGCTGCCTCCTAGAGCAGTTGTCCTCCTCCAAGCATGTTATTTCTGCTCCTGACTCCCTCACCTCTTTATTTCATGTCTGTTTATTCCCTAGCTCTGCCCACTGTGGTTCCGCTTGCTCTTTTCTTGGTTTCCCTGTTGTTTGTTATTTGGAACTAGGTGTTATATGAGCATCCAAGAAAAGTAGCCTGCAAGGTAAGTATAGACTGTGTGCAGTGGCTGTTAGGCTAGAAAAGGAAATACTTTTGAGTAACACTTTTTTGAAAATGCTTAAATCCTGGTGCTGAGATTGATTTGCTTGTTGTTTCTTCCCTTAGGGTCACTCAAAGACCACCCACAGCAGCAGGCTGGCATGCTTTCTCGTGTGACTGGTGGTCTCTTCAGTGTCACAAAGGGAGCTGTTGGTGCCACGATTGGGGGTGTTGCTTGGATTGGAGGGAAGAGCTTGGAAATTACGAAAACAGCGGTCACATCTGTGCCTTCCATGGGAGTGGGTCTAGTCAGAGGAAGTGTTTCTGCTGTAGCTGGAGGCGTTACAGCTGTAGGATCTGCTGTTGCAAGTAAAGTGCCTTTAACAGGAAAGAAAAAGGACAAGTCTGACTAAAACCAAAACTGAGACATACTCAATCCTCCAGAATATTGCATCAGTGGCATTAAAATCTGCTAAGACTGGGACCATGAGAAGCCATGTGTCTTAGACACTTTATCTTCTAACGAGTTGTGCAAGTAACTCAATTTCATCTGAAGAGGACAGAAGCTTGGCTAGCACAGCGTATGAGGATTTATTAGAGTCTAGATTGAAGCTTTGTATCTGGTGAAATGTTACACTTGATAACTATAGAAGTGAGTGTACCTGAAGGAATAATACATATTTGAATAGTCATTTACTGTACATCTTCTGCAGTTTTGGACTAAAATGTGAATGTAGAAACTCGATAGTCTCTGTGATGCCATCGATACAACAAGATGACAATTATTGTTCTCAGTGGTTTCCACATCCTCCTGCTAAGGATCCTTCAGCTGTGTAAAAGCACTGTTGGACGTACCCAGTCTTGGTTATGAACCTGTACTTGCAGGCAGCCTATAAACTATCCCTGACTGCATTCTGCCAGTGAAGACTGGAGCAAAGGGACTGGAGGTGTGCAGAAATTGGAAATGAGAATGGGAGATAGAAGTGAACAAGTTTAACAACGTGGTAGAAAGGATCATAAAGAGTAAACTAACTTAATGCCTTATTAGAAGAAAATCTCTTTTTACTAGGTGAAGCTGTGTAAAGAACTGTCCTGTTGTTTCAGTGCAGTTTACAGAATGAGCTTTAGGCTCTTTATAAATCCTGATACCTGAAACTTTCTCAGTTTTTACCGAAAACGTGATTGCTTCATCTCAGGTGTATTTAATAATATGCATCTATCTCCTGCAAGTGAGAACTTGCATCTAATAAACTTCTTATAGACACTAGAAAAAATGACAGCCTGTGGAAAATGGGCTGATGTTTGTGGTCATCTAGCACAGCTGTCTAACTTGCTAGGAATTCTTGTGTAGCTGGAAACCACTGAAGAACTAGCAAAGCTGTTCTCTCAACTCCGTGATACACCAGGTTAGCTTTTTGCTCTGTTTAAGCAAATGCAAGGAAATTTTCACTACATTTCTTGTACTTTTCACCTTGATTTTTGAGTAAAATGCAATACTTCTATTTAAAACAAACCAAAAACAGTAGATGAGGCCTTAAAAAAAAAAAGGCAACGTGATTCAAGTAATTTGTATACTGACAGATTCCAAATGTTGACATCTCAAATGGGAACACCTGTACATCCTCTGCAGCATGTGAGGCAAAATGCACTTGTAATGACACAGTGTGAGGTTGCCTTAAAATAGAAACCATTTGTGATCTTTTATTTGTGTACTGATTTTGAAAATAAGTAATCTCTTTGGAAGCCCATGGAAAGCATCTGCTCATGGTGTGTATGCAGTATTTTCTAAAAACTTTTGTTTCTATGGAGAACTTGTATGCTTACTTTTTCAGTGGCTCTGGTTGTACTAGAAGGTTATATGGGGGGAACTTTTTAAAAATGAAAAAACCTGAAACATATCACTTGTCAAACTTAGTCCTCTGTTCATGGGTGTTGAAAGTACACCATGTCTCAATTATGGTACTGTAGTCACCCAATCTCTCTGAGCCATTGGAACTTCAACTGCACTCTGTAACAACTTTATTTTATATCAGAAATCGTATATGTTGGAAGCATGATACTTGTAAGCATGGAACTTGGGGTGGTGGGGAGGGCAAAAACCCAAGAAATGACATCTGCTCCTGTTAGATGCACCAGCTGCTTGGTTCTGATCTGCAAGGGTGTAATGAGGTAAGTCGATGTGACAAATGGAAGACTTTAACTATTTTTTTAATAGTCAAAAGCAAATTGCATAGAATATAGTATTGTTTAGAGGTACCAGTTAGCTCTAGAAATGAGCTAGCCTGGATATCAGAGGCAAATTTGCTGCAGCGTATAATTTAGCATGGTCTGTTCCCCTGCAATTTCCAGTGTAGCAATATCCCCCAAGTGCTGCCACTGAACTCTTTAGGAGTCACCTGTTTGGAGCACAGTGATAATTTGTGACACGCAACCAAACTCTTCCTAATAGTTTTTCTGTAAATGGGAATGTTGAACTGGTCATACCCGTTTTTTTATTAAATTCTTTAATTTTAAACTATGAAACTTGCTGCAAAACAAGCGTGGTCTGAGATAAGCAATGTTAGGTATGTAAAGAGTTGCCAACCATTATGTTTTGTTCTTAACATATCCTGTAGCTATTATTTTGAGTCTTGTAAACTGAAACTTTTACATGGCATATGGGTTTAGTTTTCAAAGAGCTTTGTCCTGTATCCTGTGTGTTTTGCATTCACTTATGAAACTTGCTTCATCTTAAAAACTTGTTCCAGTTCTGTCCTGGCACCTGTGAAACATTAAATTGTTGCTGTTTCAGACATTTGAAAGCTTCCTTAGTTTTGTGGAGAAAGGCATACTTAGGTATAAATCTTCCCACAGTACCATGCTCCAGAGTGTCTTCTATTTGTGTCTAATTAGCACCAACCAGCTTTTAACAACAGCTGTAACTTCAGTGTGTAAGCTCTGCACAGACACAGCACAAAATCCTTTGCACTAATTTTCTTCTCCTCTGGTCAATGATGCTTGGGAATACCCAGTTTTAAGATCATAGTGAGCTGAATGGAATATGAGAGTGAAATTTTCTGGGGGAGTGAGGTTGTTCTTTTGTCTTGGAATTGTTTTTGTGGTAGCTTTATTTCACTTTCCTTTTCCCAGTCCCCATTTCAAAAGGGGAAATGTTTATGAAGGCAGCTTGTATGCCTGACTGCTCTCTAGGTAGTGAAAAGCTTACTCACAGGCTGGTCCACAGTCACTGGGAGTGAGAAAAATTGACTATTTCAGCAATACAGTGTTTTGGTGACTGGGAGCTTTCCTGAGGTTTTATTGTATATTAATCCTGTGAAGAAGAGAGAAACAGATCCCAGGATAGAGTTAGGAATGAAGGATTGACTGAATTTTCATCTGGTAGTAGAGAAGAAGAGCATTTCTGCGAATGCTATTATTTTCAAAGGGGAAAAGAAATAGAAACATTCAGAATGCAAAATGAGTTTGTGATAACTCAGGCTGTGACTTAGTTAAGGAAATACATCCTTTTCCTGTTCTGTTGCCACTGGAAATAATTTAAGTGATGGGAATAAGCTGTTTCAAGAACTTTTTAAAAACAGGTACCTGTAGAAATGCTAGAACTAAATATTCAGGGAAAACACTGTTGTATGTCTTGGTTTCCTCTTCCTCCTAAGCTACCAATCAGGTCTCTGGCTCAGTTACAGCTTGTGTTAGAAGAGCTTTGGAGAGCTGAAATGCCCCTTTGTGTCTGAGGGGAAGGAAGCTTTTAAATTCAGATAATATTGTGGTCTGCTTAATAGCTGAGCAGGGAAAGACAGTCAGAAAGTGACAAAGGCAAGTTCCTGTGAATTTTTAATACAGCTGTCTTCCCAGTTTCCTCTTAAAAAACGATAATGAGTTTTGAAAGAGTCAGCATAGACACAGCCTGGTACCACAGCTTTTTCTCGTGCTGTGATACGTCCCCTTCTTGAATTCCTGCCACTGTTGCACGCGCTCCTGCAGGAGTGGCATTTACCCCCAGAAACGCCTGTCACGTCTGCATTTGCCTGCAGAGTGCTCAGTGTAAGCCCTTCAGCTGTTGAGATCTTTGCAGTGCTCCTACCAGGTGTTCCCAGCCCCTCCCCAGTGCACAACAGATAACGTGGCACACTATATAAAATCATCATCTTGCAGCACACCCTCTGGACCAGTAATTCAATACCAGCTTTCTTCAGCAATTACAAACCACATTTTAAGAAACGGAGGCCTGGACTTGCTGCCAAAATGTGTGTTAAAAATGACCTTGAGGAATGCCTGGAGTGAGGGTGGTGTGTAGCTGACTTTTATTCTGCTGTCAAGAGGGAATGTGTGTGGAATAGCTACTTAGGAAAGTCTGCGAAATAAAATCACTGATCCTAATCCTATTGAGATGATTGTCAGTGATGCTACTGTTTTATATTATCATTCACAGCCCATAAATGAGAAGAAATCAAATCCCCTGAGAACTTAAATGCTGTCTGATAGTTACTATTTTGAAAGCCAGCACTTGCTGCCAATTGTCATATGGTGTTATCTTAGAAGCAGTGTCACCCATATATTTAGAAACTGTTGCAGCTGTTTGCAAATCTGGTAGTCATGTTTAATCACCAGTGGTTTACAGACTAGAGTTTTGTTGCACCTAACAGAAAAGCATGACTTTCTCTTTTCTCCTACCATCATTTGAGACTTGAGTCTCTCCCTAATCTTTCTTGTCCCCAAACCTTGCTAGAAGAAATTAAGAACTATACAATAGCAATACATGTATTTCTTCCTCTCCCAAACCATTTGAAAAAGTAAGTAAATTTTGAAGTCTCAGAAATATAAAGGTTATCATCTTGTAGTTTCTTTGCATTATGGTTTGTACACAAAGATACTAGGGTCTCACCATAGCAGTCAGTGAATAAAAAAAATATTATGTCCAGCCCCTGTTCTCAGGACAGGGCTTTGCTGTCCAAGAAATCAAGTCTGTTGCAGGTCAGGATCCAGGAGCTAGAGCTACTTCAGCAGTAAGGAAAAGAACTCCAAGAGCGTTTCCTGAAGACAGTGAACCAGCCAACTGATGAACACTGCTGGAAAAATAATCCTCCTTTTGTCTTCCTCAGATAAAAATTGTGCTAATCACTACCACAGGCTGGACTGTGCAGTGACAGAGCTGAAAATCTAAGGCAGTTAATGCCCCGTCAGGTAAGAAAATGTCACATCTGAGGTACTCTTAGGAAAAGGCAACCTTTATCATAACCGTAACTTCTGTGATGATATTTTAAAGTATTACAATACTATGATTGTATAATGAAGTTGTGCCCAAGACCCCCTCCTGAACAAAGTACAGTGTAAGACTACAGTCTTGATTAAGATTGCTTTTGTTCCATCTCTTCTCAAAGAATCAACTTCCCTTTTAATTTGCTTTTGCATAACTTGAAATACAGTGTTCAAATTAATCTTCAATGTGTAGAGGAGCAACGGGATTAAAAATTGGTCTCTCCTTCTTTGATTGTATCTTACCATAAGTGACTTCAAAATCTTTTTTAGTACCATTCAAGCTTTCTAGATTTCCACTCTTTATATCATATCCTAATGCAGAGAGCTTTTTAATTCGGTACTGAACGATTTGTGTTGTCAACTCCAGCACCATTGGTGTCTCTCTTATCTGTGCTATAGAAATTCCTTCCTTCAGTAGTCCTTCAAGTCTTTCTTCCAAGACTGGAACAGAATAGTAGAGAAGAGCTGGGCATTTCAGCACTAGTTGTTTTAGTTCTTGATCACTGCACTTGAACATGTTTTTGGAGAACAACATACTCTTCTGCATAGTGGCAGAATTAAGTTGAAAAATGAAGCCTTTAAGTTTTGACAGCAGCTGTAGAACTTCCTGGTCAGTGAAATCATTCTTTTGGAGAAATTCCAAGTTCTCCTGAATTGCAGTGGAAGTATTTAATAAAATAAATGGATTTTGGCTCAATAGCTTCAGTATCCAGATCTTCATATTTGCTTCAGAACCCCCTAAATTTAAATAATTTCTTTGTAATGTCTCTATCACGTTTTTGTTCTTCTCAACAGGGTTATAGAAAATATTGGGTGCACTTGTCAAGAACCTGGTGATTATATTATTCTTAAGTCCCAGCTCTTGAAAAAACAGTATGTTTGCCTTCTGGTTCTGCTGATACTCAGTAGTAAAAAAAGACTCTGGAAATTGCTCTATTAATTTAATCAGCTGTTTTTCATTCTGGCATACTAATTGCCATAAAGCTCTTTGAGAGTTTATCTCTGCCGGGGTGTGGAGAATTGCCTCGGGGCAGCGTTCTATAATGTTGGCCACAGTGGTCTCATCTGCTCCCATTTCCTGTAAGATACCAGCAATTTCTTTAACGTAGGCCACATCCTGGAGAAGGACCCATTCCTTCAGTCTGCGTATCTTCGTGATGTCAACTGACAAACTGTAGAGATTCTCAAGGGTTTTTTTATTTTCCTCTCTTGACTTGGCATCAGTTGTGTAACTGGAATGTATTAGGAAGCTTCTGTTTGCTGTGTCAGGCCATACTGATGAAAACTTCAGTCCCGGGTTACAGCTCTGAGATCTTGTCAACAGAAGAGTGAATGTGTCTTTTGCACTGTGAGCAACTCCTCTCAGCATCGTGGAAATCAGTCCTGTGGAGACACAACAACTGTAAGAGAACACATTTAAGGAACGAGTTAATGGTCAGAATCATTGATGTTTAGATAGAACTGGTGTAAGAAACTGCTCTCCAGAGTGGTTTTTGTTATTAGTGCAAAATCCAGCTTTCACATGAAAGCAGGGGGAAAGCCTACTTTTGTCACTGGAACAGTAACATGGATGCAACAGACCTCATGTGGGGCAGTGCTCTGCCCATGTCAATGCCTGCAGTCATACAAGCTCCGAACTGTCAGCCATTTTTTGCAGCTAACGTTGTGACTGCATTACAGATCACTCACACTGTATGAGGAAAATGATTCATGCAATTTCACTTGACAGCAATCCCACTAAATTAACAAAAATGGCAGCTTAAATCTTTCTTAGTTCTTATGAGTGTATTTGCCTTAACTTCTCAAGCATTATTTGGAGTGTGAGTTGTTCTTTCATGTGTCAGAGACCCACCACGCAGTGCTGCTTCAGCAGCAGTTTGCAGCATAACTTCATTTTGAAATCATTCTTTATATAATTAAGGGAGGGACAAAAATCATATGAACCTTTATGTAAGTGTTTTTCTCCAGCTGAGTGTGTTAATTGAGTTTGAATAAGCACCTTGGTATTTTGGGGGAGGAAGCAAATACACAATAACATTTCCAGGCCTTCACCTACCTCTTCCAACACCTACTTTGCTACAGCTGCTGCTTGCACCAATGCCTTTCTGCCTCCAGGTCTCTTCTGCAGGCAGAGTCCTTGTGGAATAGGTGTGTGGCTGTGCTGGAGTCCACAGGGCCAACCCCACACCTCACCTTTGCTCAAACTGGCTGCCCAGTTATCACCAATACCACATGCACTGTCACCTGCTCTGCAGGGGCAAAGGAGCCGCAGCAGTCAAACAAAGATATCATCAAGTGTATCTTTAACTTCCTGGGGGGTGTTTTCGTAACAACCCTTTGGAAGTACCGACTGTGGAAGGGAGAACTGCTGATCTCTGCAATACTCCTGCAAATAACTGCTGCTGGTAACATGCTTAAAACTGCTCAAACTGAAAATGAGAACGTTTGGACAGCTGCTTTCACCTCTTCCTAAGTATAGCATGCTTCAAAAAGTACCTACATGAGCATTGTTAAATTACTTTTGGTTGAGGTTTCTTTTTTTTGGGGGGGGGGGTTATTTTTTTTTTTAAGAGAGAAAAATACTGTTATGATCATGCAGTCCAATCTCCTACATAACAGACCAACATACCTATTGTACAGCTGTATGACAGCCCTAGAATCTTCTTTATAGCCCATTGTCTAAGAAAATATGTGGTTTGTTTAGAGAACTTTAGTGATAGATTCTCTTTCTAGCTGCCAGGTAAGGTAAATCCTTTGTCTCAAGAGAGTGTACCTTTACTTTTAGATTGCTTTTTTCCTGCTTCTGAGATGGACTATTGTTATGTTATTACATCATAAACTAACAGAATATGATGTCATTTCCTATATCCACACTTACGTTATTAACAGAAGCTGTTTATTGATAACTTGTTCTTTAGTGTTATTTCACACTGCTAAGGCAAAACCAATTACTTAATGCGCTGCTTGTGTTGGAACCCCAAGGCTGATGGTTTTGTCTTCATACACCTTGTGACTTCAGAAATGTCCCAAGCCCCACCACAGAACAAGTGATTTTTTCCCAGTAACCCTGAAAGGACTGGAAGTACTGGAAGTGTAGGTAAGTCACAGATGTTTTGTGTGCTGACATGTCCTGAAAAAGTGACTGCAAACTAAACCTCTCCTCCACAGGAGTGACACAACTGCCTGTGTCTGAGCACTCTGAGTAGTTTTACTGAGTTTAGTGGGTCCAGTCAGAATAAGCAAACCTCTGAAGGATCAGGGTTTTCTTCATTAATGCTTCAGCTTAGCTAGAAGCAGCCAGCAAAGTGAAGTGTTGTTAAAATTGTCTGGGATGTCAAATAATGTTTCCAAAGTACAAACTGGAAAAAATAACCGTGACTTACTTTTACTTTAATGTGTAATCCTGCTGTTAAACAAAACTGCCTTGTGAGTAATGCAGTCCCTTAAAATACTGTCATTTTTACTATTATAGAACTTTAAAAATATTCTGATATAGTAAATTGTGCTCTTCTAAAATCTGACATGGGAATGGTTGTTACATTCATGTAAAAGAAGCTTTACATTTTCTAAAAATGCCTGGGAACATAGTCAATTTTCCCGTTGTTAGTGAGGATCATCAGAAACACAGAATACTGTAAAAGAAAGGAAGAGTTTATTTGCCAAAACTCATTTGACAGGGGTACTCAGGAGCCCTTGTAAAAAAGCCCTATGCAAAATACAACATGTGAAATAACATGAGTGAATTTGAATGTCATGGTGTTCTATAGAAACCAAGAAGATCTGAGTTATGACTTGATAGATTTCCAAATCCATAGATGACAGCATTCACATTTCAGGTATGTAACTGCTTTCAAGAATTCAGAGTTCTCTCAAAGCTCTTGTTGGATCTGATGCGTGTTCTAATGTGCAGGACCCACCATAACTTTTCACATACTTAGATTGCTGTGGGGATTGTAAAGCAATTGGGAGATTAAGGGAAAAAAAACCCAGCCAGCTCAGATAAGATGCTTGCTCTCACTGTCAGCAGCACCCTCTCACCACCAAGTGTTAGAACAGCAATAAGGAAGTGAGCTAATGTCAAAGTTACCTGTGATCCTGCTTGCTAGCACAATTGCAGAGACCTGAATATACAGAGTAAAGGGGTGCTGTAAGTTTCACTATTTAATGAGACTTCTATGTAAATCTTCTATAGAAAATAGATACAAGGATCAACTCGTTGATTTATCCCTTATGTGAATTGCTGAATGTGTGTTTTGAGACTCAAATATCACTTTTTGAAAATTAGCAAACCCAAACTTTTACTTATGCTGGATTGTTCACAAAATCTTTCAGTAAAGAGGGCAACAGTATGACTGCTGACCACTACCATTCTCATAACAGGAAACTTAGTAGGCTGTAAAGAATGAAATGAAATTACTGAATGCCTAGATTGAACTTTGAGTGAACTAAGAAGAGTAGGTATCTACCTAGAAGAGAGCAGTGTAGACAGGGTTTGAATGGTTTGTTAAGGAATCTGGGGTGGTGAGAGGTTGCAGTTTTGTAGATTAAGGCACAGTTAATGTTCATACTTAGGCACTTACAAAAAATTAATCCCTGCTTTGCATTAGTGGTGGAAATTAGGTAAATTATTATAAAATACATGCTAGACCAACATAAAGCTTTCTAGAAAAAAAATACAGAGGATCCTAGAGTAATCCAGCTTTGAAGGGACCTCAAGAGCTCAAAGCAGGGTCCGCAGGATCCAGGCTGCTTTGTCCAGTCAGGTCTTTAAAACCTTCATGGATGGAGCCCAGCGGCCTCTTTGGGGTACCTGTTCTACCGCTCAACTTCCTCATGGGGACAAAGCTTTTTCTTACATCCAGGAAGGGAAAGACATTTGACATTTGACGCACCGCACTATTTAAATCACTGGTCATTAAGTGGTGGTGCTTTCAGCCCAGACAAAACAAGGGTCTCCAGCACAGCCCGCTCCCACAGNCCGCCGCCGCGCGGGGAGCGCTGGCACGTACCAGTTGCCGGCAGGGGAGGGGCGCGGGCTGAGCCGCGGGGCAGGAGGACGTGGCCGTCCCGCAGCGGGACCCGGCCCGGGCTCGTCCCGTGCGGAACCGGCCGAGCCT
>VXBC01010660.1:270968-365908 GCA_013399945.1 Ploceus nigricollis
AGCACCCGGCATGGGGGTGAACGCCGTACACTGGTTCCGCAAGGGGCTGCGGCTCCACGACAACCCGGCGCTGCGGGAATGCATCCAGGGCGCCGACACGGTGCGCTGCGTCTACATCCTGGACCCCTGGTTCGCCGGCTCCTCCAACGTGGGCATCAACAGGTGGCGGTGAGTGCGGGGCGCTGCGGGGGCCCTAATCCCCGCGTTATGTATTCGGTCACGCTGCCTCCCTGCCATCCCCTCCCCTCCGCGCCCGATTGGGCCGCCGCCAGCGCCGGCTTCCCTCGGCCGCTCGCCCTCCCCGCGGGCCGGCGGTGTTACATATCCAGCCCAGCGCCGGCCCGGGTCGCGGCGCACGTGGGAGGGACGGGGAAGAAGGAACCGGGAAGCCCGTGGCAGAGTGCGGAGCGGTGGGCTGTGGCTTCCCATAGAGGGGGGCGCTTATTCTCGCTCCCGAGGGCGGCGGTTCAGTGCCCGAGCGCTGGAGCTCAGAGCGGGGTTGCTGCCGGGCGGAAAATCCTGTGGGGAGCATCTCAGGAACTCTGGGCAGCCGGGAACCCCAGGGCGACTTCGTCTCGGAGAAACTGTGAAGCTGCTCGCTTAGATCAGAAGTACTTTTTCAGAGTAGCGTTCCTGCACGGAAGGGTATCACAAAATATCCTGAGTTGGAAGTGACCCACGAGGATCCTGGAGTCCAATACCTGGCCCTGCATAGAGCAGTCCCAAGAAACGCACTGTGTGCCTGAGAGTGTTGTCTAAATGCTTCTTGAAGTCTGGCTGGCTCGGTGTGCAGTGTCCCTTTCTGGAAAGTGCAGATTTATTCCTGCACTGTCAAGCCAGTCTCCTACCCGATATAAGAATGAACTTTACTGTGGAGCTGTGACTGACGCTTGCATGCTCAATGTGTACCATAAGGCAGAGGTTAATAGGACTTCTGTGCATGCTTGTCATGTGAGATTAGTTAAAAAATCACTAGGAATCTGAAAATTGCTACCCTTGTAAAATGGTTGATAATGCAGTAAAGTTTGTGTATCATCTGTCCCTCCAATGTCAGGAACTTGAAATGCTGGTGAACTTAGCCTGCCCAGACTACAATGCTGAGAAGTTGCCTAATTATGGAACAAGCACAATGAAACTTATCTTAACACTGTGTCATAGAAGAATGACAAAGTTTAGAAACTTCAGATTTCAATTGTGTTTACTTGAAGGATTGTTCCTTTCAGATTTAATAATTTGTATTCTAGCTTATACTTTACCAACCAGGTAACTTACCTTTGGAAGTTTTGGGTTTCTATTTTTTTTTCAGATTTTGAGAGGTTTTCCTTACAATCTTCTTGTTTTTAAGAGATAGAAATACTAAAGATGCTTTTTGTAAACTTTGACTTGATGGTTATTTCATTTTCACTGGCAAAAATAACTTACGAATAATGTTTAGATACTTCCCTTAGCTGAGATTCATGATGTACATTTATTTTATAAGAGACTTTTAATCACTTTTGTTTTGAAGGGATACGGTTTTTTTAAATAACATTTTGACTTACTGAAGAGGTTCAGAGGTCTTAATTTTGTGGGTGAAACAGGAACAGCTACTTAAGTTTTAAAAGAATGTGGACAACTGGCACAAGTCTAAGTGTTAAGGAAATCACATGTCTTAAGAATACTTCATAGGTCTCTATGTGCCCTGCAGTTGAAATGCTGAACAGTTTTTGGTTGTATTCTGTGAGCTAGTGAATGATAGACAAATGTGAACTTTGATTCTAGCAGAAGGAAGTTCATTTCTTCAGTGCTACTGGCCTGGTTCTTCAATGACTGTGTAATATGATCATTAGTTAATAGAGTCCTTGAGTACATCTGTGTGTGATGTGTTGCTGGTTGGTTTACTTAAACAGGGTTTTCAGTGTTTTAGAAGGCAGCTAGTCCTTCCACTGCATTTTGCATTTGAAGAAAAATGCCTGGTTTTAGTTGCTGGTTAGAGGGACTGAGTTTGGGGTAGATTACAACTCCCCTGTCCAAAGCACATCAAGCAATCTCCTGGTACTCAAATACCCTCAAGGCACATGCTGCACATGGATTTGAGTAGGAAATCTTGCTGCCCTCATAGCCTGGTTTTGTGAAATCATCAGGTTTTTTCAAGTTTAAAAGTACAATAGCTTTATAGAATAACTGGCTGCTAAAGCTGTATGTTTATTAAGTTTTTCTCAGTAAGTTTTTATTTAAATGGACAGTTACTAGTTTGGTATGAATCCTCTTTAGGTTCCAGTGGTTTTAATGAGATGCTTTTAACCAGTGCAGACATATACATTCCCAGTAAGTATATGCAAGATCTGTGATGTAGTTTTTTGGTTTGCCAGTCTCATTTGACACTTAAAAATAATGAAAAAATATTTTATGTTCTTTTTCACTTGATGACTATGAGCAAAATCGTTGCTTACATGGCTGTTGAGCAGGATGTTGTAGTCAGAAATATTTTATTTGAGACTAGGAGCAGAAGCCCTTCAGCATTAGGAAGGTGAGTCAAATTTAACCTCCTGGTGTGAATTTACAGTGGTCCTGTTTGAGTTGATTGACACCAAGTGTTTGTTGTCCTAGTGCCCTGGGCAAAGCTCTTCTCTGTTAAACTATGACTGACGCAATCTACATGAGGAAAAATGGTGAAAGAATACAAGAAACCAGGAGGTTTAGTTTCTTGTTAGAATATTGTCATTCTGCGGGGTCACCAGTTATGGTTTATATTAACAAATGTGTGTTAAATCTGGTAAATAGCAACTTTTAATACATAGGTGCTTTCTAATTAACTTTTCTCTTTAAACAGTCATGTAACAATCAGGGACTAATATTTTTGTGTAATTGCACTATTGAGCAAGTCTAATTACTAAGCAGTCACATGGTCTTACTGACCTCCTTTCTCCTGGCATTCAGCCTACCTGTTCTAAATTGGTGAATGCTACGTAACAAATGCCAGGACCTCCCCCAGCTCACTTCTTCTTTTTTTTCTGGGTCTGTTCTGTTTCTTCTTATTGTTCCTTTTTTCCAAGCTGTCAAGTAAATCAAGATGTGCTTTCATTGAAACATGCTTTTTCTATGGGATGAGTTCATAGTGTTGTTCACAGATCAACACTTGAGAGAAAGAAGTTACTTGGTGCAGTAAAAGGTGATGTAGAAGTGGTGGAGGGAGATGCCAAATGTTAAAATCACACTAAGGCTCTCTTAAAATTTTGCCAGTTGCCCTTAAATGTTAGGCACCAGAATTAGCTTGCATCTAATTGTGTCAACAAAGCAGGCAAAGAATGTAACTTGCATACTCCAACAAGTAACCATTACCTACTTCTGAAAAAATGTGTTCATATGTGCTCACAGACTTTTCCATATTAAGGAGAATGGGATCTCATGCTTAACAACATCACCTAGGGGAGACCTTCATTTAGCCCTGGTTTTAGTACAGAGTGACAATTGACCACAATACCTGAAAAGAAATGCAAACATTGTTAGTTGCTGCATAAGGATTTACTTTAGGTAATAATTTACCTCCTCTGGTTTGTCTTTTTGGGTATGTATGTCTGTCTTTGATATGCTCGTTAAAACACTTTTTTTAACCATTCCTTAAGATAACAGATTTTACTTTTAAAATAGGAGTAATTGAATTTACTTTGTATATCTCTTAGATTTTGTGAGAATATTAATGTGTTCAACATCCTTCAAAGTTAGCTGCTGCTATTATTGCAGATAGTGGTATTGATTTCAGAGAGAGAAGAGAGTTGATTTTTTTTCCACACTCAAATTTCAAGCAAATAAAAAAAAACGAGGAAAAAAAGTTTAATTTCCAGGACAATCACTGCAATTCATGGAAATGGGAACTTGTTTAAAAAATAATACTTAGACATCTTTCTGTAGTATCTATGAAATTTTGCTATTCTGTGCATCTGGTTTTGAAAATATACTTAACAGTTTCAGCTTACATAGTTATGATTTGTCCAATAGAGATGTGTTTGTTGGATGGGGGATTGGTGGAAAAAGTTTGTCAATAGAATTAATCTATGAGTGATTTGAATTTCATATGTGTAATTCAGGCAGACAAAATTTGTGTATTATACTTCATTAATTTTTGGTGACGTGCTTAATATATAAAAAGGAATGCACAGAAATATTTATGACTTCCCTGATGAAAACATCCCTTTAAGTTTGTTTTTACTGTGTAGTACTTTTGAATGAAAATGTATTTGATTTATGAAATATTTAACATGAAGCCCACCAAAGGCACTCTGTCATTCCCCTCGGTTAGACAGGGAGTAGAAAATAAAACAAAAAGCTTGTGAGTCAAGATTAGGACAAGGAGAGATCACTCAGCCATTACCACTGTGGGGAAAATGAATTAGTTTATTACCAATCAAATCAGAATAGGGTAACTGAAAATAAACTAAATTCTTAAAGTGCATTCTTCCCACCCCTTCCTTCTTTCAGGGCTCAACTTCACTCCCATTTTCTCAACCTCCCATCTCCAAAGAACACAGAGGGTTGAGGAATGGACTTTTTGGTCAGTTCATCAAATGTTGTCTCTGCTGCTTTTTCCTCAGGGGAAGGATTCTTCACACTCATATTTTCTCCACCACAGTCCTTTATGGGCTGTAAGTGGACAGCCTTCCTCTCAGTGGTCTTCACCATAGGCTGCACAGGAATCTCTGCTCTGGTGCCTGGAGCATGTCCTCCTCCTCCTCCTCCTTCCCTGACTTAGGAGTTTGCAGAGTTGTTTCTCTCACATATTCTCATGCCTCTCTGGCTTCAATGGCTCCTGAGCAGTAAGGTTTTCCTCCTGTCAGATGCATTATCCCAGAGGCGCTGCCTTGACCAGCGAGCGGCATGTCAGTGTTGGAGCTGTCTGGCATTGGTCTGGAAAGACAGACAGAAAGCTTCCAGCAGCTTCTCACAGAAAGCCACCCTTGCAGCCCCCCAATACCTTGACTTGTGGCTGTGCAACCCAGCATACCCTCTAATGAGTGGCTTCAGCTCTAGGGTGGCATGTGCCACTTGGAGCACTTCTGTTCACCCAGCCCATTAAATTTAGGGTGATTAATCAGTGAGAAGTCTGTAGCTTCTTTCCAGAAGTTTCATTTTCAGATGGGAACTCTCTGGTACCCGCAGTTAGATTGGAGAAACCCCTCAGTGCCACCCCCCTAGGCTGCTCGCCTGTTCTCTTCCACAAAAACCATTTTTTACCCCAAAAGTGCCTGCAGTTCAGCAACTCCCTCTATAATTTGTGTTATATGATCTAGCCCTATGATTTACAAAGTACGTCATTGAAGCACACTGACGTATGTCCTCATGGGTTTAATCCTGCACTGTTGATGAAAGGGTTGGTTCCACCCTTTTATGATAGCACACAACCCTGTGGTGAGCCAGTTTAGCTCATCAATCTGTCCAAAAGAGATTAATTACCAGTTTTGGTGGAATTAGCTCTGTGGTAGATTGTGCCAGCAAAAAGGTCACCGTAGTAGTAGTGAAGAGGCAAAGAGTGGGAAGGGCAGGTACCATTTCTTTCAGTGGCAGTATAGATTTGAGTTTATCTGTTTGAGATAGATATGATGGTCATATCAGTCTTGGCCTGCATTGCTCATGTCTGCAGTAACCATCAGGTGTTTTTTGGAGGGGGATTATTGGTTTCTTCTGTGGCTTGCCATTTGTTGACACTCTTTGAAATGATATTGCTGAAAATAAGTATTGGCCTTTTTACTGTGCCGGGAAAAGATGCAATTTATTTTTTGTCAAACTGTCAGAATGTGGGAAATAAGCCTGCTAGCTGAGAAATTACACTGTGCTTGTTTCCTTATTTTGGTGAATGATCTTGTATCACCAGATTCTGTAAAGTAACTATTATTCAATTGGACAAGAAGACTGCACTGGTTGGTGTGGAGGGAGCAGGCAGTACTGCACATTGAATTGTGCTCAGTAAGTTGGTTTTTCCAAAGTAACAGTTCCTATAGGCCAGAACAATTATAGTGAGCATCTGTATAATCTGGACTCCAAGACTGATCTTGAAGGAGTCTTAATTCCTCAGGTTAAGAAATTTTGAGGTTTTAGACAGCTGGTTTTACATCACTAATCTCCAGGTTTGAGGATGTCCATGGAAGATCTGGGTCAAGTATTCTTGATATGTAATAGTATGTGAACTTCGAGTATTAAGGGAGAAATGTGGTTTTGAAACAAGTCCATAGGATTTTTTTAGTCTTCCTTCTCTTGGGACTAGTAGTCTATTTTTGTTTTATTTTACAAAAGTATCAATAGATCACATTCTTTATTTGAGTAGAGCAAGGTAATCTGTCCACACCTCATGGTGTTTCCTGCTCTGGTCACAAACAGGGAGGGTGATAACCCCCAACAAACACCATCTGTGGTGAATGTGAAAGCAGCTTTTTTTAGGCAATCAAGAATTCAGATTTTTTTTTTTCCTTAACTGATCAGTATGTGGCAGTGTCAATGAATTCTGCATCTGTTCTTCAAAGCAAGTTATTTTATATTATCATTCTCTTTTGGACATTTTAATACAATAAAATATATTTTCCTCCAGTTTGGGAAAATGTCTTTATCCCAACAAATGGAAGCTACTCTTTAAATATATTATGCAAATATTGCAGAAAAGCCTGTTTATCATTGTGCACTGCCTGAACTTTTCAGTTTGTAACAGTTTATCTACAGCATGGAAGTCTTTCTTTTCAGAACTGGTTCTTTTCCATACTGTGTCTCCAGTGCCTGGCAGGTTTTCAGGTTAGTTATATAACCTGTGATAGGAGGAAGGTCAAGCTGCCAGCAAAGTCGGCCATTTTTTCAGTGTAGAAGTCACTCTAAAGTCTGTGATGTTATGAATTTGCATACTGAAAGAAACCCTTTGCTTTAGGGAATTTTGTGACCTTCCCATAGTGACCTAAAAAGGCAAAAAAGTCAGCTGTAGCATGAGTGGGTTGTGTAAGTAGTGTAAAAGTATGTAGCTTTGTGTTCCATGGGCTTAGTAATGTGCTTATCACATTTTAGCAGGTTTAACAGCCATACCTTTGGTTACCCCTAGGAAAAGACTGGTTTTGATTACCAGGGTAAGAACTTCATAGTATTTTGGTGCAATACATTTCACTTAGATGTCTCAGAACTCTTAATTTAACATGGAGCAAGGTTAGTTTGTGTGCTTCTGTGTCCTTTTGGCTTTCATGTTCTTTGCAATCTAGGTCAAGAGGTGAGTTATAATTGCAGTGTTCTTCTAACCCCGAAGCCTCCATTTGTTTTTCAGGTCACCATAAAGCATTTGCTTTCACTGCTTTGGAGTTTTGTGAGTGTAAATGATTTTTTTATAAGGGAACAAAGCTTCAGTGGAGGTGAAGAATAGACTGGAAAGGACAGGTCAATATTTCAGTGTTCTGTTCCAAGTGTGTAAGTGGAGATGGCTGTGGCAAAAGTCCACATGGCTGTCTATACTTTTGGAACAATTAAAAATTGGAGTGCATTCCAATTACCAGTGGAGATAATAAAAACCAACACATGAGCTTTGTTAGCATTAGTTTAGACTGTAGGTGAGCTGCAGTGAACAGAACTTCCTAAAGTATGCTCTTTTTTTTTGTAAATTCTGTATTTTGATTTTTTTTTTTTTACTATTTATTTTTAAATTGCATTAGTATTTGAAAGGTCTAAAATTCAGTGTTGGTAAACCTGGGTAGGAAATAAGAATTTCATAATACTCAGGGTTTTGGAAGTAAACTAGTAAATTCAGGTGTCAAACTGTTGCTTAAAACCTCTTTGAAAAGTGCTAGTGCAACAACTTTTTTGCAGTAAGATAAAACCTGTTCAGTTTTATCAGAGACGGAAGGGATTTCTTCCACTGAACATTGGTTAGGATGTGTCCTGCATATCTAATTTCTGTATTAACAGGCATGTGATGTACACCTGAGCTTTTGTGTTATGCATTGCTTCCTCCTACAACTAAACTAGAGAAATTTTCTGGACCTGTTTTAGAAGTTTACTTTATCTCAGTGTTTCTTAATTTATTGAAAAGCATTTCCCTTCCTGTTCATTCTCATGCATTTCTTCTTTAACTTCTATATGTTTGTGGCTCTTTCACAGACATGAAAAGTAAAGGCTGTAAAATTCTTGCACTGAAGATTTGTACCCTTTCAGAACACAAACCCATATCTGTTCAGAATTAAAACCAGAAACATTGAAAAAACTCTATTTAAGCTCAAATGGAGAAGTTGTGAAGTATGAATATATGTTATTAATTCTTCAGTGATGGAGATGAAATATCTACAGTACAGGTTACTGAGGAACAACTCCTGTAAGGAAAACTTGGATTTTTCTATCTGTTATCTATTGAACGTATGAAATCCATTACCTAAGAAATGCTTTTTTTGAATAGTAGGAATCTGTGGAGTTCAGTGCTTGCAGATTTTTTTTTTGGTTTCTCAATGCCAGTGTTATACTGACCTTATCGGTGAGGGGTAAACTGTGCTGCAATTGAGAGAGAGAGAGAGAGGGAAAGTGATTGAAAAAAACAGAAATAAGAGGGTAATTTGCATCAGACAGAGAAATAAATAAATAGGCAACTTGTTCATGTAGGCTGTTCGTTACTTCATGCCTTGTATAGTTCATAAAACATGATCATGGTCTGAATGGTTGCAGTTTTACTGTGCGCTAGAGATACAGAACATCATGGCAAACATCTCAGTTTCACAATCTGTGCAGTTCTGAAGTACTGAGGAAGCATCCAGAGAATTGTGATACTGCATTTTATGGAGCTACTGGCATTGAAAATATTAGTGGTTTGATTTCTAATATATTGGATTAATTGAAGAATGGACTAAATGTCTTGCTATGTTCTCTACAGAGTTTCCTCTGCATTGAGATTTTCTGTCTGTAAATCCTGTGACATCAAGTGATTTTTTTTTTTCATTCTTTCTCCTTCATACTTTATGTTCTAGAGACTGAACAAGCTCATTTTTTTTCTAGAAGTTGGAAAGCTGAAGAAAACATTGTGGCTTTTAGTAGAGATTACCTAATATTTTTTCCCTTTTTCCTGTCTCATGAGAGAAGCGTGACTACATAGGCAAAACTGAGACATGCATTTAAGAGAAAATATTCTACACAGTAATTTTTGCCATCCAGGTTTCAGAAGGGTCTTTGGGGGAAGAGGTTGCATTTCAGTTTTGTTCTTTATAAGTCTTGCTATTAGTGAACTCAAAAAGTTGAAACCATCCAAGTCTTAATGGGGGTGATCAAGCCAAAGATGGCATCTGAATTATTTGTTTTATTTGTGTTGCCTAGGGATAATTCCTGTGACTTTCTTTCATTACTTTTCAGTAGATGACAGGTCAGGTCTAGTTTACTGTGCTTTATCCATGTTTCTTTTTAGAGAGTGTAACTGTTTGCTGTTTACTGCTCTTGCACAGTATCTCCCAAATCCTGTGAATGTTTCCTTAAAGGTCTCTATGAGAGACTTGAATTTTTTTTGTTTTTTTCTCTAGCATACTCTTTCAATTGTATGACCTGGAAAGATTTCCTAGTATGTAGTTTCTTCAGTTTATGACAAAGGAAAAAGTTGTAAGTTGCTGTGATATTGACAGTTCTGCTTTAATTGCTTTGTATTTTCCTCTTTTATTTCAAGGCTTTCGTAACCTGAAGAGACCTGTGTAAAATTAATTTTCATCATATAGTCATGGTGCTTCTCAGTGAGCAGGGTTATTTTACTGGTTGAAATTTCGTTTCTGTAAGCTAGTTGCCAATAAATTTACTGTTGAGGAGTACTTTATTTCAGCAGTGGTATGTTTTTCTTCTAAACCATGAAGAAAATCATGAGTCTGTGGGGGATAATGTGGATGTTTCTATTTTTACTATTTAGAATTTGGCTTTTTGCATTCTTTTGAACATAATTCCACCAACCTCTCTTTTTCAGTGCCAACACTGAAACATTGTGTTTGTCAAAGCAAAATTCTTCAATGCTGCATTTGCAGCATTTGAAGAAGTTTTTACTCCAATTCTTTACTGCTTCCATAGGAGACAGCACGATAAAGCTTGCATTTTTGGCATTGGAGGTCACACTTTGAAACAGAAGAGTGTTACTAGAAATCATGTGTTGCTCTTTCAGCAGCAACCTCTCCTATTTCTTTTCATAATTCTGCACTTTTGTCCCTTCTATTAGTCTGTCTTTATTCCAGAATCCTACCTTTGCAGTTGTTGCTCTATGGCTTGTCAAGTGCAGTGGTAAAGTAAAAATAATTTTTAGGCTTTTTGAGTGGTTTTTTTACTATTTTGTTTGACGAGTATGAGATTTTCAGGAATAGTTATGTCATTGTAAGTGGCTTGTTCCCAAATGAAATGGTGCGGAAAATTGCAAAAACTTTTCCACTTGCAGTACTATATTGTCACCAGTTGCAGTATTTTTCCTGCTGAACTTAGAAATTTTAAGAATACCTAAGGTAAAGTAAGCTTTGGAGAGCTTTTTTGTGTATTCTTTGTTTTTCTGCTTTCATCATGTGAGCTGTGTTATCTGTTGACTAGAATTTTAATTATGGTGTACTACATGGTAATGCCTAGCTTGTCTTTTCTTGGAATGAGTTTTCTTTTGCTTGGAAATGTTTGTCTCTCATGCTTGTCTCTTTAATTTTACCTTGAATGAAAGCTTTTGAACTTGATTGAATACATTGATCAAAAAATACCTAAGTACAAGTCAGTGTGATTGATGTTTGAAGTCTTGTAGTCTTATTTCTACAGAGATAATTATTTCCTTCATTAGTTTAAGAGGCAATATATTTTCCTTTGTCGTAAGGAAAAATGCTGGTTTTAACAGTAAACAGAGAATTATGTAATTGTCAACGTTTCTTCCTTTGTGGTACCTTTGTGTCTCCCCTCTCCAGTGCATGCAGGGTTAAATGGGGTTTAAAAACATGTGAGCTTTACCTGCCATTCACCAGGGTTTTTCTTTTATGCGGATTTAATGTTATTTAGACCGGTAATAAAGGATGGTGTCCGTTAGCTTGTGCTTGGATGGTGGTACAGGAACAGCCTGTTTGTGCCGAGTTTGGTGCCAGCTGTTGAGTCTGGCAGGGGACACGCTGTTCACGAGCGCCTGTTCCTTTTCACACCTTCCCCTTCCATTCTTTATCAGCTCCTCCGGCTCTGAGCGCTGCCGTGGCACTTTCTGAGCTCCGAGCACATATTGGGTTTCATGTAACCTTTAGCCACCGACACTTCTGAATATGACGCAGAGGAAGAGCAGAACCGACCCGCTGCTTGTACCTGCTCAAAGGAAGCCTTTCTCTGTCACTGTTAGGAATAAAGTTCAGCTGTGGTACAGGAATCCTCTCAGAGCGGCTCCGTAGGGGAGGAATATTCGGATCTTGCTACAATGGTTACGTATAACTGGAAAAGTAGGTCATTGTGGCAGGGAGTAGTCCAAACAGCCGCCCGGTTGCTGCAGCAACGACCTACTTTACGAAACTATTTTTGTTGATTCATATTGAAATGTTCTTCTTGAAAGTGCTATAAGGAAATGATCAGGTTAGGAGATATGTAACAGTGGAAGTTGCAGGCTTTGTGGACTCCTCCTGCCCTCCTCCTTCCCCCCCGCCCCCGTGCTCTTTTCCCCTGATGTTGAATATAGGAGGATTAAAGCAAATAAGGTTTGTTTCTGTTCAGGGTGACCTCTAATGGGGAACAGCTTTTTTTTTTGCCTTAAAGTTCTGCATAACAATAATGCCTATCATTGGTGATGACGTTTCCAGAGTTCAGAGCCTACAAATCTTCCCCTCTAAATATTGTCTATAGAAATAACTTTAGAGTTAAAACAAAACAAACAAACTAGAGAAACACCTTTTTCTTGGAAAAGATAAAATCTTTCTTGAGCACTGGAACAGGCTCCCCAGGGAAGTGGTCACAGTGCCAAGCCTGACAGAGTTCAAGAAGCATTTTGACAACGCTGTTGGTGTGATTCTTGGGGTTGTCCTTTGCAGGGCCAGGAGTTGGACTCATTGGTCCTCCTGGACCCCTTCCAACTCAGGATATTCTATAATTCTATGAGTATCACTCTTCTGGAATGCTCATAGTTTCTCTTGATATTCAACTGCTCTTATTCTAACCAATTTTCTCCAATAAAGTTTATCCACAGTCAGGAAGGTGGGCTTGGTGCCTGCCCCTTTTTCTTTCTTTTCCTTTTTTTTTTTTAAATTGGCAGTGTTGTTGTCTGAGTCTTCTCTTTTGCTATTAATTCTAATCCTCACACAAGCAAACTGGAAAAAAGTACAGTGATTCTGTATAAAAGGATGTTCTCCAATTGTCTACCTTTATTCTTTCAACAAAGTAATAAAAAAAGCTGTTACTGGTGTTAAGGAAGTGAATTTTGGAAACCCACTCCTGTTTTCTAAAAGGAATAGGTAGATGGGGAAAATGTAGAAGTACAGTTGTTACAGTAAAAGTTTCATTATTTATAAAATTTTTATCTAACTTACTATGACTTTGGCAGAGATGACTGAGTATTACTCCTTAGTTATCAGAATCTTCTACTTTACTGCCCTATGTAACTTTTTAAGATGGGTTTAGTTACTTCAAGTGATGTACCTTCTGTTGGTCCTGACCTTCAGTATTGCAGTGAGCTGCTGAAGTTGTGGCAGATGAAGAGAGCACATTTATCCAAAGGTTATTTGGATTATTTCGTCTATTGTGTCTTGACCTATACTTCAGTTCTGTTTTCCAGGACTTTGTGAACTCTTTGCATCTCCTGCATCATCTCCTGCATCAGCCTCTGCAGCATGAGTTGAAGATTTACCTCCACTAGTCTGCCCACATGCTGAGATAGTTGAGGACAAAGTGGAGGTTTTCAGTATTTATGCAGCTTGATAAACAAATCTGTGTTTCAGTTATTTGTTTGTGGGGGGGTGTAAATGTTTTTTTTTTCCTACATCATTATTACTCAAAACCCTGAATACATCTTCATCAAGTTAACCTTGTATTCAGCTATAAATTACTAATTTCAACTTTGAAAGACTGGTTCAGAAAATTTTAGCATTTTGATTCATAATAGTAGCAATGGGAAGTTAAGACAATGCTGAAAGTCTGACCACCATAAGGTGAGCACCAGTCAATTTTAATTAAGATTTCCAGGAGTAGCTTCAGGATATTTTTTTCCATTTTCCAAACTTTCTGCCAGTTTCTGTGCTTGCTAAAGGATTTCAGCTCTATCCTTAATTCTCTTCTGTTAGTTTAATAGATTTTTGAGATATGAGAAGCCAGAGATGATGGAATTGTACATTAAGGACTTGCAATTTATCCAGTATAGTTGAGAAATATATTTTTTAAGCCAGTGTTTTATTTCTAGGAAACATAAAACTGCAAAATTTTACTAGCACTAATTGTAACCTTAAAGAGGTCGCTTTAATTTAAGGAGAGGAAGAAGGTTTTATTAAAGTAAATTAAGGGCAGTATAAAATCTGTCCTTTAAATCAGATTGCAAGACTATCTTGTTGGCGTGCTCTTATCGTGCTTGTTCTTTTTAAATAAGCCTTAGCTGTTACTTTCTCATGGACAGCTTAGATTGCTGAAAATAACGTGGCTGAAATATTTTATAGAGCAGGCCAGCTCTCATTTAATTACATCAAGCCTTAAGAGCTGCTAATTTAAATAAGAGCACTTGGATACATGAGAATAAGGCTGTTTAAATTTATGTATGACCATGTCTGTACTCTCAAGTAACTCTAATTCTGTAATTTGCTTCTAGGTAATATTTCCCCAGTTGTTTTCAGTACAATTTGTTTGCTCTTGTTTTTCCTTTATGGATCCAACTAGTTTCTCTCTGGAGAGAACAGGCATAAAAAGTTAAATAATAAATACTTTGATTTATCAGATTGGAATTAGAGGATTAGAAAAAAATAAGCACTGAATATGTACATTTAAAGAACAGAAGACGCTAAGAGAGAGATTTAGGAAGCTGTGAGCCTGTTAGTCTTCTATCACCAGCAGACTGACCTTTGTAGCATGAAGTAATTTGAGATGTTCATTTCAAGTTAAATGGGAATAATTTAGGTGAGTAATGGGTGCCCTTTGAATGTGAAGTTAAGAACCAGACTTCATAGAAGCTAAATACACCATTTGCTGTGATCTATGGCTCACAAAATAGGAACCAACTTCATAATGCTATTTCACGGAATCACAGAATGCTTGGGGTAGGGAGGGACTTTGGAGATCATCAAGTCCAACCCCCCCTGCTAAGGCAGATCCACCCAGAGGAGGTTGCACAGGATGTGTCCAGGTGGGTTTTGAGTATCTCCAGGGAAGGGGACTGCAACCACTCTGGGGCCTGTTCTAGTGATCTGTCATTCCCACAGTAAAGATGTTTTTCTTCAGATGGAGCTTCCTGTGTTCTAGTTTGTGCCCTTTGTCTCTTATTCTGTCACTGGGCATGGCTGAAAAGAGTCTGTCCCCATCCTCTTGACACCATCCTTAAGATATTTGTATGCAATGATAAGATTCCCTCGCAGTCATCTCTTCTCTGGACTACACAGGCTGGGCTCTCTCAGCCTTTGCTCATTAGAGAGGTGCTCCAGTCCCCTCATCCACTCTGTAGCCCTCTCCTGGACCTTCTCCAAGAGCTCCTTGTCTTTCTTGAACTGGGCAGCCCAGCATACCCACCCACAACCCTGGACACGTCACTCTGGATGTGGCCTTGCCAGTGTAGATCATCTCCCCTGACCTGCTGGCAATGCTCTTCCTAATGCTTCCCAGGGTACCATTGGCCTTCTTGGCCAGAAAGGTACATTGCTGGCTCCTGGTTTAACCTGCTGTCCACCAGGAATCACAGGTCCCTCTCTGCAGAGCTACTTTCCAGCAGGACAACATTTAACCTGTACTGGTACTTTCATGCACTTCTCCATGACCTTTCAAAGGTGATGGAGAGTGGATGATGGTTTAACAGTAATATCTGCCAGCTCCCTCAACACTCACAGGTGCAGCTCATTGGGATCTATGGATTTCTGGATGTCAAGCTTGACTGAAGGATATCTAATCTGATCCTTCTTGCCCAAAGGAAAATCTTCGTTTTCCTGGACTTTCACTCTTGCCTCCATGCTCAGGGATTCCTGGAGTCTGGCTAGCAATAAAGACTGAGCAAAGAAAGCATTCAGTAACTGTGTCTTCTCCGTATGCTTTGTCACCAGGGCACCCACTTGATTCAGCAGTGAGCCCATGTTTCCCTAGTCTTCCTTTTGCTACTTGCAGCAAAAGGTAGGAAAGAAGAAGCCCTTCTTGTCGTATTTGACATCCCTTGCTAGATTCCATTCCAAATGGACAATCTTTGTCTTATTCCTGCATAATCTGACAACATGCCTTTATTTCTCCCAAGTGGCCTGTCCTGTTTTCCATATTCCATAAACGTTCTTCTTGTTTTTCAGTTTTGTCAGAGGCTCCTTGATTATCCATACAGGTCTTCTGACTCTTTTAATTGATTTCTTACTAATAGGGATGCACTGGTCCTTAGCTTGGGAGAAGTAATGCTTGAATATTAACTAGAGCCCTTGGACCCCTCTACCTTCTGGAGACTTAACCCATGGGATTCCTCTAAGTAGGTCCTTGAAGCAGCCAAAAGTAGATCTCCAAAAGTCCAGGGTTGTAATCCTGCCTATTACCCTGCTTCCTTCATCTTTGGGGGATTATGAATGTCTTTTGAATAGAACAAAAAAATTGTTTGTTTCCTTCCTTTGGGGAATGCTAACCTTGAAAAGTTAGTTCAGTTGGAAAGAAATTAATGAGGGATAGTATGTGAGGAAATGCCAGCTTTTTGCCCAGTGTGAGATAGGTTTGATTCAAATGAGTTTGTTGTTCCTAATGGAGCAGTACAGCTTGCAGTGGTTGATGCTCTATTCTCACTCCATATTTGAAATGGTCTTTATTCCTTAGTGTCAAAGATGATGCACTCAAAAGGACTCAGCTTGGAGAGATTAAATTTTAAACATGGTTTTGTCTTGATTATTGTTCAAAGCCCTTTCATCTGTTTTCAAAGAATTGCTTCTTTCTTTTTCCCCAGAGAACCTCTTTTACAGCTGTACGTGGGCTTGGATGTATCTTGCATTTGTCCTCTGTTACAGCTCTGCATTGGCTTAAAGATTATAACAGTAGTAAATATTAGGGTAAATAAAGCCAAATTACACATGTCATGGTCAGTGTTTGATTTTGTTTTTGCAAGTGGATCAGCTATACTAAGTTATGAAAGATGCTGTAGTCCTGAATTGCTCTCTAAAGGAGCTGTTTTTTCTTCACTGACTGTAGAGCAACCCTGCAGGAGATGAGTTAACTCCCACAGCTACTTCACTTAAGTATCTAGAGTTTAATAACAGGAACTTTTTCCTGCTCTTGTGTATAAGCTCAAAGGATAATACCTTTACGAAATACATTATTGTATACCACTTTAGGATGTGGAAGTTGGATGTGGGATTCATTGAAACAATGTGGTACAATAAGGGATGCCTCTGTGACCTTGATTTGGTAACAGGAAAATACTACTGTGGCTGGCTGCCAAAGGATGCTGTGGAGTGTACATAACACTTAAATCCTGTCTGAGCTTAATCTTCTTACAGTTTCATAAGAATATACTGCTTGCACTAAGACACATTGGTTGGTGACAATCAAACAGGAAAATATACTGGTAAAATACTGAATATTTGTATAAAAGGACATAAAATTTGAGATACTTCTCAGTGCCTCATACTCTGTTTTGCTTTTTGATTTGGTATTCGCATTGTGATTCCTGTTGTATGAGGTGTATATTTGCCTTGTACTGAAATCTCCTTATAACCTAATCAGACATATGGCAAAGTATGTGTGAAAGAAAAGTGCTCTTGCTCTCTCTGAAGAGAAATAAGTGGTACATGATTTGTGTGATTAATACATTAGGGTCTAATGCAGGTAAATTATATTCTCTCTAATAAAATTTGGTTGGTATTAAACTGTGTGTAATATTCTTTTTTATTGAATCCAGCTCTATTAAACTCTGAAAGATGGAGGAGTATCTGATAGCATTGTTGGAAAAAACAATTGAACAGGGTAATAAAGCTAGCAGATATTAGGCTGCCTAAGATAATTCTGATAGACAAAGTCTGGGTGGCAGTCAAATACCCGTAACAACATGAGTCTCTTGTTTGACAGAGCTTTTCTATTGATGGAAATCAATGGCTTGGTGTGAGGACTAGTGGATAGATAAAAGATATTTAAAAAGAGACGTTAAACACAAGTTTGGATGGATTGCTGGAAGGTGACCAGTTGTGGATAAAAAGTATTAAACTTAGGAACAGAACAAGTTTTAGCACTGCTCCTTTTCACTCAAATTCTTAAACTTCCTCTCAGAATGAGAAAGGATAGCTAAATTCCTATATTTTGTGTGTCTGTGCAGTCTAACACTCCTGCTAATGGTCAAATTCAGAATCTGGATTAGTTCAGAAAACTTAGTTTAGCCCACTAGCATTTTCAGATGTGAATAGCACCTGCAAGAGAAGTGGCTGCATTTTAAGTCCCCTCAGTTCCCAGCAACTGCCCCCATTTTGTACTGGCAAGGATGCTTATATGTGATTGTGGTTTCTGGGTGTTCATTACTCCTAGAAATAACCCCAAACAGACTTAAGGGTAGCCTTAAAGAGTGTGTCTGTAAGTATCCTTCTTGCAGGTCTCCTCCCTAAATAAAATTGTTACCTTTCTAACAGGCTGCTCCTGACTTCTTCCCTGTATAGTCTTTAATCATGTTAATAGTGCGGAGCCAAGAACATTGTGTGAGGTAGTGCTTGCTTTAGGTCATTTTGTTAATGGTTAACTGTGTTAACAATTACTTATTGAAGATTTTGAATAGCTACTTTGATGGTATCAGTTTCTTTCAGTTGCATGGTAGCTAAAATTGTGAGCTGTATTATGCAATTATTGCCAGTTTCTGGCAATTAATTCCTATTTTAGACTCCAAGCATACCTTGTATGACTGACAGCAAGGAAGGTTTGTGGTGTTTCTTGGAGTCAACTGCTAAAATTTTATGTGCATGTCTTTTAAAGAATGAAGTCTTCAGCAGCTTTCATGCAAGTTCTGAATATCATAATTAGATGTCTCTGGCAAAATCTGTGTAATGCTTTCTAAGAATGTTGCTTGCAGACAGGGATGCTTTGCATCAGCATCTTCCCCATGTTAAAATACATAAGTCTTTTCTGCCTCCCTCTATCATGTCAGTTGTGCATGTACCTCACATCATTTGCTAGTGTGAAATTATTAGTGAACATTTCCTTCTGGTTTGCCTAAGGGATGTTTTAGACTAGATACAGAAAACTGGGCTGATGCTCTAATCTGATAAAAATTATGTGGGCATCCTTTTTGTGTCTCTTAATGAAGTTTTTAGCTCATATAATTCATTCAAAGTGCAAAAGAAAGTACTTTCCCGTTGATTGTTAGGTTGAGGGATAAAAGTTAGTTTAGACTCAGAAATGTGACCTGTTATTGTAGGGGGAGATTTAAATATCTTCTCATTGCCAGAGTCTGGTATATAGTAGAGTTTAAGCCTAGTGGATCTTACTTCATAGCTGCTATGAAGAAACTTTTCCTCCAGAGCTCATTTCTGAAAAGAAATACTTTTTATGAGATGGAGGTTTCATATTCATTTTCAATTCATAGACTAATTTACCACTCCTGTGAAAGGAATGTGTTTGTGAGCATTTTGGTGGATCTTTTAAGAGAGAAAGGTCAAGTAATTTTGCATTCAGTCAGAGATGCTGTGCTGCTTCTGCAAGTTTTAGGGGTACTAATGAGAAAAAGAGGAGGTGAAAACTTTGTTTATGACAAGTAGTTGATTTGATTATTATGTTTCTTGGTAAGGTATGTTTTTAAAAGTGATTATTTAAGAAGGTTCATATTTAATTGAACAAGGCTCTTTGCAGGGGAGATTGGACTAGATGACCTTCAAAAGTCCCTTCCAACCCAAACTGTTTTGTAATTCTATAAATCTGCGTAAAGGCTTTTATGTTAGACAACTCCTATTAACACTTTAATGAAAAAATGCCTTTAGATGTAGTATAGCATAAATACAGTGGATGAAAACAAAAGAGGTGGTTAATTATTTGCATTACGTTTTGTTAAAACACATTTGGTTCAACTGAAATAATCAAATATGATTAATAAATGGCACGCTTCTTCTGAGTACCTGTGAGCTGAGTGTGTGTTCTGGAAGTCAAAAGCAGTATTCTTTTGCATTGCTATTACTCTAGATATTGTAAGGTCACTAGAGTTTCATTTGGTCTGTTATTTTTGAACAATGTGCTTTCCGTGAGTCTTGCAACACAAGCTGTGGCTGGGCTGTTTTTAATTTGTTCTGGTTTTTGTTGAGGTAAGGGGGAGTGTGTGTGTCCTCTGGCCACCCTCCTGCTCTCTTCCTAAATATATTTAACAGTTTGAGTCTACACTGTTATTTTTGTTAAGTACCTGAAAGAGTTTTATGGAGATTGAAATGCTGGAGTGTGGTGAGAGATAAGAGAGATAATAGAGGGGATTTGGGCAACCAACAAATAGAGATTAAACAGTATTAAGGGCAACTTTAGGGATCTTGGATGTGAATTGGAGACTGGGTCAGTGCATGTTATCTTCTTGAATAGGATTTTGTTCCAAGCCCAGACTAGAAGTTATATGTTGTGATCAGTTAGGTAGGAAGAAAAGGACTGAGCAAATAGAGGGAACTGAAATCCAATAGGAAAAAAATCAAGTTTCCTGAAATACAGGAATAGTTATGAATATTTTATGTCACCAGTTTCTTTCCATAAGCTTTCCCTCTACTCTGTGAGATGAGTTTAGACAACAAACAAACAGGCCAGTGTAACAACAACAAGACTCCATACAACCAAACCACAAAAAAAAAAAAAAAAACAAAAAAAAAACCCACAAAAAACCAAAAAAAAACCCCAAAAAAACCCTGACCCCCTGGATTATTCCAAAGGTATCCAGGACAGTATTGCAGTTTGTCTTTCTAGTGATTTGTGAAGTATATGTGAATGCACATGCTCCTTGAAAGTGAGATTCATGTGGATAAGACTAATGAATATTGTCTGTCCTTGCAGGTTTAAAAAAACCACGAGAAAATGAAGCTATAATTTTCAGAGTCCAAATAGAATTGACTTTGTCCTGGGAATATGGGGCTCAAGTTCTCTCTGATAGAAGCATATGCAACTCTCATCTGATTCTTAAAATAACTCCTGCATGGTTTCTAGCTAAATAAGTATAGAGAAGTTTCTTCTTCTTTTCTAACTACTGCAGAGTTTTTTCAAAACAAAACTGAGTAAAGTGAGAGAAATTAGGCATTTCTGGTTTGTTCCAGTCATTAAACATCTAAGCATAGTTTGCCAGCCAAGAAGCCATTGTATTCTTTTATGCTGGCTGCCAAGTGGCATGTTCTAACTCTTTCAGGTCAAGTGAGCCACACATTTTATGTATTTAGTAGCAGCCAGGGGAGGTTCCTCCCAGCCTTTCAGATATTATTTTTGTTAAGTTTTTTCCCCCATGTAAAGTTGGAAGCAATGTGTGTTAGATAGGCATCACTTACATATTGCTAAATACTTAGAAAATGGGTATTAGCAGGTTTACAGCAATCATGTATGCTATGTCCCTCCCAGAAGGCGCAGCATTTTCATTGTATCTGGTTAGCTTTTAGGATTTGTCTTCAAAATTTAGGTGCATATGAGCTCCTGATTTTAGTAAATCTGGTTGCTCAGTGCCTTTGTCTTCATAACACAGTGGGCCCTTGCAGAGGTGCTCGTGCCCTTCCGTGGTAGCTGTGCCCCTTCTCAGCAGGCGCAGTCTCCAGCTGTCGTGGCACTGCTTCCCCTGCCTTGCTCTCAGGCAGTTGTTCCGGAGGTGTTATCGCTGTGGCCTTGCACCTGCACAGTGTCATTACAGCAGGGTTTCTCAGGAGTAATGGACTGCAGTGTGGGAATTGCCTCTTTTTTTTGCCCCCTTTGGGTGTAGCTTGTGGTTTATGGCAGGAGATGCAATAACGTGTGAGCACGGAAATTAGTGACCAGCAGGCGCTGACTCAGCAGTCGCCCTGATCAGCATGTGCTCTGCTGAGTGCTAACAGCACTGTAAGGAGGAATGGCTGAGAGGGCTTGAGCAGCTCCTGGTGAAATATATGTTGTTGGTACAGAATTACAGAATGGTTGGGGTAGGAAGGGACCTCTGGAGATCACCTAGTCCAACTGTCCCTGCTAAAGCAGGTTCACCTGGAGCAGGTTGCATGGGATCATGTCCAGGTGGGCTTTGAATATATCCCGGAAGGGAGACTGCAACCTCTCTGGGCAGTCTGTTTCAGTCTCCTGTTACCCTCAAAAAAGTTTTTCCTTATATTCAGATGCAGTTTCCTGTTTCATTTTGTGCCTGTTGCCCCTTGTCTTATTGCTGAGCATTGCTGAAAAGAGTCTAGCCCTGTCCTCTTGACACTGCGTTTAAGATACCTGTGTGAATTTATAAGATCCCCTCTCAGTCATCTCTTCTCCAGACTACAAAGGCCCAACTCTCTTAGCCCTTGCTTGTAAGATGGATGCTGCAGTCCCCTCACCATCTTTGTAGCCCTCCACCAAACCCTCCCCAGTAGTTTCTGGTCTTTCTTGGGCTAGGGAGCCCAGAACTTGACTCAACACTCCAGATGTGGCTTCACTAGGGAAGAGTAAAGAGAGAGGATCACCTCCCTCAACCTGCTGACCATGAGAAAAATATTATGGAGGAGCCACTTGTTAGACAGGAGAGAGTCCAGGGGAAGGGCACTCATCTGGGGACCTCCAGCACTTTTCTTTCCAGCTGGCTGCAAGGTAGAGTTCTTTTTTTTTTTCCTCTTTCCTTTTGTTTTTATTTCTTTCCCAAACCACTTTCACCATTGAAGTTATTATAGTTATTATATCTACAAATTTTTGCGCATGTGAACCTGTCTCAGCATTCTTTGTGTGACTACCTGTTTCCCTTGAACACTTGCAGATTTGCAGCACCCCATTCTCCCTCCTTTTTTTTTTTTTTCCTGCCTGATGTGCTAATTTGCTTATTAAATGATTCTGGTGAAGTTACAGCTGAGATGCATATGTTATATAGAGGGCTGTTTCTAGAAACGAAGGGCAGAGGGGATAGTCATGACTGTGTACTCCTGGTATGCTGTTTTTAGTAACAGTTCAGTGTTGTAAGAAGGGCTTGGGTTAAGTTTAGTAGCAGTGTGCCAACAGCTGATTATCTCTTTGTTCGTTGGGGTTTTTTCTGTAGTGTAGGAGTTTTTCTGTCTTTAGAATGACAAGAGACTTGTAGTTTTAGTTGAGACTAGAGTATGTTTTAGTCCATTTCAGAGCTGAATAACATTGAGGGGAAACCTGAAATGACAATGCGGTTTGGTTTTATGAATTACGTATTGTGGAAGTTACTACATGGTGTTATACCACTGTAAGCCAAGTGAATTTAGGATGTGAACATGCATGCAACACTAAAATATGCACCAAGCGCTCAAGGTCTGATAATTGTTGTTGATTATTCGTCTTAGTTACCTTTTTCTATTGTAAAATTGTCTGGTTTGCCTCGGAAAATAAATGTTCTTTTAAATTCTTGTAGATTCCTGCTTCAATGTCTTGAAGATCTTGATGCCAATCTGCGGAAACTGAATTCACGTTTGTTTGTTATCCGTGGACAGCCAGCAGATGTTTTCCCCAGGCTTTTTAAGGTAAATGCCACCTTACAGTTGTTGTTTCTATCCACAAATATGACCAACAAACTAATTGGAGCTAGGAGTATTTCTTGTACTGTTTCATTCAGTGCAAGTTATTCATGCAAATACTGATCTATCCTTTTGCAGTTTCTCATTAAGGTTATTTGTGTTAGTTTTGAATTTTTCCTCTCTAATGTATGTATCACCAACTGAGCTGAGTTGCTTTAAGACTTTACTGGTTTTTGTTTGTTTCTTTCCAGAAACAGAATTGATTTCAAATGTTGTGCTAAGTGTAGGTACTGTATATTACTGCATTTTCCTTTACAGGTTCCCTTTGTAGTACTGAAATAAAATTTTGTGCACTTGAATCCATGTTCAAAGCCTGACCTGTAAAAGCAATGTTTTATTTATTTAGGCCAAACATCTGCTGTGATTGCTTTTTGGCCATTAAAGGTGATTTAATAAGCTTTTTTCTAGTAGTAAGATTGTTAAAAGCACAGTATAACTAAAAAGCGATTTCTACTCAAAGAAGTTTAAGGCTTTTGTGGGAAGGGGTCTTATGGAGACAATTAAAGCTGTGAGTGATTGCTACTGATGGTAATATGTTGTCTATGGATAATAGTGTACTTAAGGTAGCAATACTATAATAGTATTGTAAAAATGAACACTTGGCAAATTGATTTGAAGAGTTTTTTTCAGAATGATTGAATTGAGGTGACTGAAACAAGTGAGACTGGGGGGGCAAAAGGAGGTATCCATTTTTCCAAAGAGGTTGTATGTTCGCTATTTTTATTCCCAGGTCTTCAACACCAACCTGAAAACTCAAACCTCATTTCTGTCTTCATTATTGTGATTTTGTTGTGAAATGCTAACTGGATGATACTTCTACTGGTCTTTCCTTGATTTCCCCTCAGTGAAGAATTTCCTGGAGGAGTACTGTGGCATTAGCTGTTGCCTGCAACCCCTCAGATATTCAAGCTTGTTGTGTTTGTCTGCCAAACTTAGTTTGGTTGCATTTAAATAGGAGCAAAGGTCTTCCTGTTGTATGTTGCCTTCTGGATTTGAGCAACCTGTGGCAAATCTTCTTAAATTCTTTAATGGCTACTTTGACAGCTCCTGTTTCAGATTTTGCTGCTAGGCTGATCTTTCTATGCCTGGAAGCATTAGGCAATGTGGCAGCAGGATTGCCACATTTTTAGAATATTAATTTTAGCACTGAGAACAAAATTAAAATAATTTGTAATATAGATAGCATACAGCGATCAAAAAAGATCATTCACATCTGTCTGTGTCTTCTGGTTCCTCAAGTTAATGTCTTTATCATATATTGGTTCACTAAGGGGCTTTTCAGGACATCCTCTGTGCTCAAACATGTTACTGAAGCTCTTGAGGGTTTCTTCACTTTTGAGTGAAGTTGACCTGGAACATGCATCTGTGTCTTATAATTATATTTCACAACTTCTTTTGTCAGAGCAGCAGCTGTACATCAGACACTTGCAGTGCAGTGAAGGGCTTATAACACTGAACAAAGCTTTTCAGATCATCCCTATTAAATGTCTCAAAGGTGAGCAATGATCCTGACCCTGAAGAACGAACACATGTGGAAAAGATAAGTTCAGTTAGTTTTGGAAGCATAACTTCATTTAAGTCATTAACTTAGGGTAGGAGATAGTGGAACTTCTGTAGAGCCCTATCAGGTGTCAGGAGCCCTATCACAGATGCCAGCATCTGTGGATTTCCTGGGAATGAATGTATCACTGCTGTTTCTTGGTAAGGCTTTCCTTTTCATAGTCTGAACAATTCCTTCAAAAGGCAGAACACTGATCTATCTTTATCCTTACAAAAGACTTCAGACACCTTTAGGCTCTTTCATTTCATTTAAGTTTTGGCTTGTTCATGCCGCATTCTCTTCAGTTTGTCCTGGTCTGCTTTCTATCTGTAGCTCTTTGGGCTGGGCTTAATAAAGAAAATAGAATTGAAACAATCACTAATTTTTTTAATGCATCAGTGTGGCTAAAACCATTCAGCAGTATGAGTATGTGCAAAATTATCTGTGTCTGTCATTCTTCTAATTGCCTGGCTCATGCTGATGTGATCTGGGTGTATTCACATTACACAGCAGTTGTCTCAGAGTTTCTTGACTTCCTCAGGGACGTGACTCTGTGTCTTGGACACTCTTTTTTATGGTCTTTGCAAAATGCCAGAGGAAAGAAGGGTTTAGAAAAGTATCTGCTGCAACTCATCAGACAGTGGTTTTATGTTACAGAGCATTATGAAATGGGAAGTAAATGTTACGTGATGGGGTTGGAAGTTGCTTGAGGATTCAAGGCCTGCTGGGTTAGTCTTGGCAGACTTAAGGATGGTGGGATCCCAGCCTTGTTTCAAAGAGCAAGCACTCCTTAGAATCATCTGTCCTCAGGGCTGGGCTTCATCTAGGAGAGAGCTGGAGTTCAGAGGTGAAATCGCACCCTAGGTGATTAGCATTGAATGCCCTTGTCTCTGGTGTAAATCCAATTCTCTGAAGTACTATGGCGTATTAAATCAAGTCATTAAGATTCTGAGGGATTAGAAAGGTATTTGATTGGTGTGATGGCTTTCTAGGATCATCTTGTGCATATTTCACCTTTACAATTTCCTACTGTTGCATAAGCCTTAGCCATTACTGATCCCTTTGTTCCCTTCTTTTTCCTTACCTATGACTGTTGGCCTTGGTAATAGCATCTGTGATAAAAAGAATATTAGACTTCAAGGCATAAGGCATTCTCTTTGTAGAAGAGAGCATTTTTTCTTTTTTTTTTAATTAAGAATTTGAAGATTGTCTGAATGAGGAGAAGGGATTTGGAAAAGGTAAATAAAATGTTTGGTGATAGGGTGGGACAGTATTTCCACCCCCCCTCCCTTGAAACTTAAGTTCTGCTGCTCAAGCTGACAGGCATACGTAAAAAGCTTTTCTGTAGAGCAAGGTACTGCTGCTGATCCATGTTCACAAGACAGCCTTTGTCATCTTCCCCTTCTGTTGAGTCTCTTAAGGTATGTGGATCCTGAAGTTAGAGATGAGTTTTCAAAATTTGGGTGGAAATTGTTCCATTACATGTTGCATTAGTGAGCACCCACAGTAATAGGACAGATGGAGGCTTTTTTATGCCTGATAGCTACCTAGATGCCAAAAAGTTGGACTTTATTTTTGTTACTCTGTGTGCCTAATATATTTTGGATCTTTCTATATCTCTGATAACTATCCACAGGTAATAGCTGGCGCTCCATTCTGCCCCTGTCCTTCCAGTTCTCCTTTCCCTGAACCTCCATCATGCAGCTGAGTTACTAAAGGACCACACTTTTGGTTTGTGTTGTAGGAATGGAACATTGCAAAACTTTCTATTGAATATGATTCTGAACCATTTGGGAAGGAAAGAGACGCAGCTATCAAGAAACTGGCTAGTGAAGCAGGAGTGGAGGTCATTGTTCGGATTTCACATACATTGTATGACCTGGACAAGTAAGTTACCATTTACCTTGAATTTTAAAAAAGGAGGGAAAAAAAACCACTTGGAATTTTATGTAGTATTTATTTATGTACTGTGGGCTACTTTCCACACCAAACAGTTCATAGTTAGGAAAACTACAAATTTGTTTTATGTTTCACTTTTATCCATCCATCCAAATTATATTACATACTGAGTAGAACTTTGAAACTCCAAAAAAAGATATGTAACTGAATCTGAAATGCAGTTTTAATTTGGAGTTCTTTTGAAAATAATGTTTATGTTAAATAGCTGTCATTTATAATTAAGTTACTCGAACATGCCTGTAACTTCTCCCAAATGACATCTGGTTTTGTTTAGTTGCTTTGTTTGTTTTGTCTTTATTTCACTTTTTGTACACAAGTTATGAGAAAGTCCTTTAAGTTTTTTTAAGAACTGTTTCCTACCAATTATCTATTCAGTAAATAATTGGGGATTGTTTGCTATCCCTGTGTTGCCTTATTTAATGTCTTGTTACATTTTTCCACAGATCTGTTTAATGGATTGGTGTTAATTCCCTATTATAGAAATATAATCCACAAACTAGTTACAAGTATGACTTGTCTTCTCTTAACATTAGGTGATTTATTGTGGTAGCTGCCCATTTTATTCTGTTACAAGCTGATGTATAAGAGACTGTTAGACATATGGGAGGGCAGTGAAATTGGAAGTATTTGCTTTTTGAAGCCAATAGCTGACTTTTTTCTAATCCCAAATTGGAAATTCTTTTTTTCCCCTCCCACCCAAACACCCTGCTAAATAAGCATTTGGTTCCATCCATCACTTTGTAAATTTTTCTTTGAAGTTTTCCTTTTTTCCAAGACTTCAAATATATTAGAAATGGCAATGCAAAACACAAAACTGTGTTTTTACAGCAGTCAGTGTGTATAAGCTGCATGTTAATTTCCCCCCATATTAAGACAGTTTTAATATTGACTACTGTTCTCAATACCAGAAGGGGAAAGTGAATTTCTTTGGATGTAAATACTGTGGCCTTGTAGGTGACTTGGATACTTCTGTATGTAGCTAGGATGTCTGTCTGCTTTTCTTTTCTTTGCCTTGAACTGTCCATGTTCATTATATCCTTGTTCATGGGGGAATTTCTATAACCCAGGAATGAAGAAAATTTACTTGGTTATAAACAGTTAATTTACGTGTCTCCCTAGTGGGGAAAGAAACATGGTATATTTAAAGTTCTAACTGTCTGGATTACTGTGTATATTTGGGATTCTATGTAAGCTGGAGGGGGAGGTAAGAAGATATTTCTGTGTATGTATAGGTGTGTATATTTTATAAGAAAAACTGTTAAATACTATTGTTTGACATGCTTATTTTCTGTTTTTCTTTTTCTTTAATATAGAATAATAGAATTAAATGGAGGACAACCTCCTCTTACTTACAAGCGATTTCAGACCCTAATTAGTAGAATGGAGCCCCTGGAGATGCCTGTGGAGACTATAACCCCAGAAGTAATGAAAAAATGTACTACTCCAGTTTCTGATGACCACGATGAGAAATATGGTGTGCCATCACTTGAAGAGCTGGGTATGTTCTGAGATTGCTTTGACATTTTGAAACAAGTAAGATGTAATCTACCACTAAAAGCACAATACTTAAAACAACAAGTGAGGTCCTGCTAGTGGGTAATTGTTAACCTGATGCAATTATGGCATACAAAAGGAACAAAAAAAGATAATCAACTCTGTAAATTTTGGTTGTTTTCTGGTAAATGACAGGTCAGGTCAAACTATACTAAGTACTGTTTGGCTTCTTGTAATACAGCATAGCCATTTTCCCAGGGTACCAAATAATCATTAAGCTACTAATTAATAGTCTTTGATGCTTCATTTTGTATTAAATACACTTTGTATCTTTGTGCTTCAGGTCATTTATCTGTCATTTAACAAACTAGTTTAAAAAGAACCACCCTTTTTTCTTGATATACTGAAAAAAGATAGTAATAAGATAATTAATTACTTTAGAAGGTTCTGAGGGAATAAAAGTCTTACATTTCTATAAATGTAATTTTAAGGAATAGTATCAGCTGTTGTCCTGTGAAGCTCCTCATCTCTTTCCAGTTTCCCCACACATCCCAAAATACAGGCAAATGTGCTATGACCTCCAAATTGCTAACAAAAGGGTCTGGACAGATTTTGGTTAACCTGTTACCGCCCTGTCTAGTCCATTCAAACTCTTACAAAACAGACCTTGGTTTTTAAAGCTTTTATAAGAAGCAATGACCTCACTATACAGTGCTTAAACTAGAGGCAGACATGTTCTCCCACACATCTGGTGAGCAATCTTGGGGCAGGTGGGAGGATGAGGAAAAAATCTGATTACCTTCTTTTTTTCTTTCTTTTGCGGCTCAAGTACGTGTTTATCATCAAATTAACAATCTCTGTTATTTAAGTTGAGGTCAGTGATACCTAGAAATGTTCTGAAGATGGCACGCTTTTACTTTAGTGGAAAAGTTTTTAGATATTCTGTAAATTACAAAAGCAATTGTTGCTTCTTAATAGCAATTTAAAAAAAGTTACGGTTTTAGGATAGCCTGCATATTACAAATTTGGAAAATCTGAGGGGTCACTTCATGAAAAAAACAAAAAAACCCAAACAAACCAGCGTAATTGGGACTGAAGTAAGACCATTCAGCATCTAAAATTTGTGATGTATATTAATGTAAACGTAAAAGGAAAAATTTGAGTTTTGCTGCAAGTTAGAGGTATTGGATGTGCTTCGAGAAGACTCGGTTGTGTACTGTTTTGAAACAGACTTTTTCAGGTGTCCAACTTAGAGTTTTTCTAAGGATGCAGTAGTCAAGTATCAATATGCTATAATTTTGTTGCCTTACAGTATAATCAAACAATCAATTTCCTTGTTTCAATTTGTCTTTCAGGTTTTGACACAGATGGTCTGCCTTCTGCAGTGTGGCCAGGGGGAGAAACTGAAGCTCTCACACGCTTAGAAAGACATTTAGAACGAAAGGTGTGTTTCAGATCACTGCAAGTCTGACATATCTGGGAAACATAGTTATTCTTTACTGTGAAACCTAAAGGGATTTGGGCATGTTGTGTTAAAAAAAATCAAACCCACAAACTTGAACTCAAGGCCTCAATCATGTAAATCAATAGTTTGTTTTTTAAAGATGATAGTAAATTATCTTTGATATGGATTTTAGAGACAATCTGTTTTACTCTTCTGTACTATAAAAAAATTAAATTTATTTTGGAAGTAATTTTATTTTAAAAAACACATCCATTTTATAACTTTGAAGGGGAATTCTTCTGACAACTAATGTATTGCTAGTTGTCTAGTTTCCAGTGTATTTAAAAGAAAGGCACAGATAGCTTTGGAAGACAGTCCATGCCTTCTGCATTGAGCTGAATTACCTTCTAGAGGTTCTGCTGATTGAAAAGGAATGCTTGTGTATCATAGGTGACCTGACCATCTGTTTACTCTTTGGATTCAGTTACAGACAGTGTATGATTTCTCCCTTTCTAAGTTGCTATGTAGCCTCTTGTCTGATTTTGCTGTGTGGATTTTGTTTTGTTTTTTTAAGGCTTGGGTAGCAAACTTTGAAAGACCACGAATGAATGCAAATTCCCTTCTGGCAAGCCCTACGGGGCTCAGTCCCTACCTCCGCTTTGGCTGTTTGTCCTGTCGGCTCTTTTATTTCAAATTAACGGATCTGTACAAAAAGGTAGGACTTCTGTGTAGTCAGATACATGTTGTTAGATGCCATGGTTATCCCCTACTTCTCCTAATAAAATGTTTTTCTTTAATGGTGATCTTCAGGTAAAAAAGAACAGCTCCCCTCCCCTCTCCCTCTATGGCCAGCTGTTATGGCGTGAATTTTTCTACACAGCGGCGACTAACAATCCACGGTTTGATAAAATGGAGGGGAATCCTATCTGTGTTCAAATTCCATGGGATAAGAATCCTGAGGCTTTGGCCAAATGGGCAGAAGGCAGGACAGGTTTTCCTTGGATTGATGCAATTATGACACAACTTCGTCAGGAAGGTTGGATTCACCATTTAGCCCGGCATGCTGTAGCATGCTTTTTGACTCGAGGTGACCTCTGGATTAGCTGGGAAGAAGGAATGAAGGTATTGTTTCTTATTATTGAATTTCTTAAAGTGGCTGTTAAAAGTTTCAGATGGTTATTCTAGAATTGTTACTGTGTGGTGTAAGCTGAATTTTAAACCTTAAAATGTGGCAAAACGAAATCGGTTCTGATCAACCTGGTGTGCTGAAATTTTGCCTCTTGAATGTCCTCTTTTATTGGAATGTTATGTTTCTTGCAGTCATAATAGGTCTGAAATTCTTTCAAATTTGAGATTTCTTCCTAAATCTTGAAAAATAAACATAACTATTGTAATTTAGATTTTTTCCCCCAATCATTCTGTGTGTGAACAATTTCTGTTCGTATCTTGCATCTGCTTCCCTGCAAAGGGTAAGTACTATGGGAATAAAAGAGAGAAAACTAAAAACTGAGAATGTCCTTTCAGCAATTTCTGTCACTTTGCCCAGTGTTAGAACTGTGAGTAAAGGCAACATGATTTGGCTGAAGGCTCAATGCAGTTAATTTTATGCAAGTATAAGATGTTGAAGTTCAAATCTAAGATGTCAGGTTTTTGAAGAAAACAACGAAATAATTTATTTTCACTAATTGAGCCTTTGAATCAATTTTACATTTTTAGAAATGTAGCATAACTTTTACTAAGCAACAATAATCTATGAAAAATTGAGAATCAAACAATTTTATTTTTGAAATCTAAAAAATTTAATTGCCATCAGGATTTTGACCCCATATTTCTATATGTATATAATCATATGAAATTTTCTTTCTTAACAAAGCAGTTGTAAGCAAACACCTTTCAATTAAAAATTTTGGTTACTTCTGCAGTTCACAAATACAGACATTGAAGATGCACCTACATAGGTAACTCATATGTTCCAGATAAATTACTCTGTAAATTACAGATACATGGCAGCTTGTTCTTACTTTTGTAATAGTACAGGTATATGAAGGCCCCAGACTTGTGCAGTGGAAAGATGTTCAACTCATGTTTCCAAAGCTAGCAAGAGTTAATCTGGCATTCCCCGTGGTGTTATTTCCAAAGTCTTACTACATGGCAGCATCTAGTGGAGCAATTGTGTGCTAACACACTTCATGTCTAAAGACCTTGTTGCATTATGAGTCACCATCTATTTGAAACGTTTTTTGAAAGCGTTTTAAGATAAGTCCTATTTTTTCAAAACACTTTTTTCCCAAGTAGTTGCAGATTTTTAGTAAAAGATACTTTTGTAACACTTACTCAGTGTATACTGTGGAATAAATGCCTTATTGAGTGTATGGAGAAAGAGACTGAGATCATTGTTTAATAGTATTACCTTATTTAGACCTTATATAGGAATAATATTTGTTGAAGTTGGGTAGCAATACTACGATGTTGAATTTTTAGTGCCTTAGCATGAAGAAAGATGGTTGCTTTGGAACATTTGGAATTTATGCAAGTTTGAAAGGAAAATCAGAATTTGCAAAAATATGTATTAAATAAGTATCTGTTCTTAACACTACTTCTAGGTGCACTCTTTTCATAAAAGGTCCTTGAGCATTGTCCTTCACAGAATGAGGCTTCACTGTTTTTTGTCAGCCTGCATTGCTAGTGATCTGATTGAGCAGATAAACTTCTTTTTATACAAATTAGCACTGTCTATGTTGAGGATGAAAAAGCAATCAGTCCTGGAAGCTTGAATGTTTCACAGCTACTGAGCTCCAGATTTAAAATAAAACCCTCATAAATCTTCAACTTGCTCACGTTTTGTTTGGGGTTTTTTTGTTTGGTTGGTTGGTTTAGTTTTTTTTTAAATATAATAGGGGTAGCAAATTAGAATCCAAGTGTTTAGAAGTTTTGGGTTTTTTTTGGTCTTCAGACCAGAATTCATTATCTATCACATCATTCTTCAGTGTTCTTGGTGGTTCATAATGCCTCCCAAAATTTGAATGTGTTCTCAAAACTCTGACTTGCTAGATTAACTATTAGCCTTCAAGAACACAACTTCTACATGTTTGGGCTGCCCTGAAACTCTTGAATTCTACTCTTGGGATTCCTCACATAGTGAAAGGTGCTGTGCAAGTTGAGGTATTCAGATCAGCAGTTTGAGTTCAAAATGTACTTTGTATGTTCCCCATTTTCTGGAAGTTTTCAAAGCTTACTCAACTGTGATGTGATGAAACAATTCTTCTGAAAACAGCAAACGCCACTTGGAAGCCATGAGGCTCCAGCCATCCTTTGGGGATTTATATTTCAAAGATGTGTTTATGTAAGAATGTCTAGCTTGCTGAGATGTTTACAAGTTTGTTCACAGGATAAAAGCCTGGTTATGAATTTTTTCTTTTATTCTTGAGTTTGGCATTAAGGCATTTGCAATTGCATACTGAGCATTCTGTGAATGCTGCCAGGTAAGAAAGAGCTTAAATCAGAAACTCAGGAACTAATCCTGAAAAAGTAGGTGTCTTGAAGGTGTGCCATGCCCAGTCTAACTTGTTGCACTGATTTCTTAAGGTCTTTGAAGAGCTGTTACTGGATGCAGATTGGAGTGTGAATGCTGGGAGCTGGATGTGGCTATCCTGTAGTTCCTTCTTTCAACAGTTTTTTCACTGCTACTGCCCAGTGGGTTTTGGCAGAAGAACTGACCCAAATGGGGATTATATCAGGTAACTCACAATCCAGAAATTGCAGTGGGTGTTGCGTAAACTATTCAGCAGCTTTATACTTAACATGACCTTTTTACCATTTTGTTATTTTTTTAAAGACGTTATTTGCCAGTACTTAGAGGTTTCCCTGCAAAATACATCTATGATCCTTGGAATGCCCCAGAGAGCATCCAGAAGGCTGCAAAATGTATTATAGGAGTTAATTATCCCAAACCAATGGTAAACCATGCAGAGGCAAGCCGTCTGAATATTGAGAGGATGAAACAGATCTACCAGCAGCTTTCACGATACAGAGGACTGGGTATGATTATAGATTATTGGCTTTATTTATTTATTTAAAACTTTTCTCACCTTCTAGCAATTTTTAATTTAGTCTCATAGCAATGAGAGTCAGGTCTAAGCTCAGGGTGGTGGGCAGGGTTCGTATCCAAGTAAATATTATATGTAATTGAGAAAGGAAAGAGTTTGAGGGGAGTGCCTCTCCAAATATTTCCTGAATTTTTTTCCTCTGGGTCTTTGCAAGTGTTTTTGTTAAGCTGGGCCTTTTGTGCATTCTAATAAACTCTTGTACAGTTTAGTTTTAGTACCAGTTAGAAATTTAATATGGTTCATGACTTCAGTGGTACTGTATTTGCATATGCAAATGCTGTTGCAGAAGTAGGTACCAACCCAGCCCCTGGTGGATTCTTCCCCTTTGCTCTGAGAGGCAAACCAGGTGCATTGTACTGCTCGGGAAGGTGTGAGCAGTCAAAATGTTCAGATACTGCGTATTGAATCAGGAAATGTTGCACTTAAACCCAACATAATTGATGTGTGTAACTAAGGAATATTGGAAAAGTTATGCAGAATATGATGTAGAAAAAATTAAGTAAATGTGAACTAAAATTCTTTGGCAAGAAACAGAAGCAGGCAAGACAGAGAGGTGTTCTCCTGTCATAAAAGTAAACCACTCAAGGTGAGGGTGAAGAATTTGCTATCACAAGGAAAACAGAATGCTGCACTTGATTTTTTTTTTTTTTTCTCTAGCTGTCTTTATATATTTTGTCTTGTTTTTTAGGTCTTCTTGCAACTGTGCCTTCTAATCCAAATGGAAATGGAAATGGTGGCCTAATGGGCTATTCACCAGGAGAAAGCATTTCTGGTTGTGGTAGTACAGGAGGTCAGTCAAATTCTTTCAATACATAGAATTATTGGGACTGAACTACAGGAACTTCTTTTATAATGCCCTTGCCTTTTTGTATTATAAGAAAGAACTGCTTTCATAAGACAATTCTGAGTGCAAGTCACAAATGTTTTGAGATTTATTCACTGCTTGATAGTATTTGTATATAGACATCTTTAAATTATTTTTTAAATCTCAAATATGCAAATATTTTTCACCTGTGTTTTTCCCCCTCCAAAAATTACTTATTAACTACTATCAAACAATTTGATTTCAAAAGCATTTGAATATGATTTTGTCCTAGAAGTGTATAAGCATCCTGATATTTATAATAAGGAGTGACTTGTGAACTTCCAAGTGAGAATTATTAACTTGTAAAGCTTTCTAATGCTAGCATTAGATTGCTTACTGGAATTTATTTCTACTAAGAAAAAATGAGAACAGTATTAAGATTGTATTAACCCATGGTGTATCTTAAATACTATATACACCTTAGACTCTTCAATATAAAAGGATACAGCAGAACTGGAAATCTACTGGCTTTATATTCTTTGTAGGCTTTAGTCAAGGTTAGAAGTAGATTGTGGAGGAAGATGGACCTTATTGTTCTTAACCAGTACAGTTCTCCTAAAGATTTAAAATACAAACACCTTAAAGCAGGGTGCTTGAGCTTTTATTTCTTGTAAGTTTAGGATGTGTATAAGACAAGAAAGGTTTATTTTAAAAAAATTAACATTATGTGCACTCTTTTCTCTTTACAAAGCATGTATATATGCATTCATATATACATGTACTTACACTTTTCACATCAGAAATGTATTCCTTTTGTAGAAGGTTCAGTGAATTTGGAAAGACAAAAACCTTTAGAGCTTTGGACCTGTAATGAGGGGGTTTGAAAAAAAAAAAGTTTAAAACCCACAATAAAAAGCCTATGTCTTGAAGAGGGGGGTAAACCCCCCACATTTTAAATCCCAAAGCTGGAGTTTTACCTTCTGTTATGTTTAAGTCTTCTCCCTGCCTCTCCAGGAGCTCAGCTGGGAACTGGTGATGGTCATTCTGTTGTTCAGTCATGTGCCCTGGGAGACTCTCATACAGGAACAAGTGGAATTCAGCAGCAAGGTATTATGGCAGTGCCTGTCTGTAGAGGATCTCCAAATCCTTGCAACTATGGAAAACCAGACAAAACATCAAAATAGCATGGATAGATTTTGGGTGACAGCTGCTGTCTGCAACATGAACTGACCTTGTTTCTGTTCTTGAAACATAGAAATTATTTCTTAGAGTGAACTTGCTTGTCTTGTCATTTTTATCTCTAAAGTGCTCATCTAGAGCAGTATTTGTATGTTTTGAGTGGGAGGGATCGCAAATGTGACAAGAAAACATAAATAAACATTATCCTAGGCTACTTTAAAAGAAACTGAAAACCAGAAGTTCACCTTGTGTATTGGATATCAAAATTTGTATGTTAGCTTTTCCCTGATTTCACTACCACTCTTTCCATATATAATTAATTTCCGCAGTTTTGTGTGGATAGTCTCTTATTGTGGAAGCAAATATTTGTTACTTTAACTATACAGAACCTTAAGCTGTGGTTTGTGATAGATCCAAGTTGCAATGAAATTTAACCCAACTGTTTGTTTCTTTGCAGTCTTAACAGAGGTGGTGTGTTTACTGATCAGGAAAGGCTGTAATCTGTGTTTTGTTTAAGCACCCAGAATGTAACTGGAACACCGCAACTGTTCAGAACAAGAAACCTTGCAACTGCTTCTGCTGATTGCACTATTCACGCAGAACACTCAGTTTCAAGGTTGCCAGTAGATAGTTTACATGAATCAGAAGAAAGTTCTCCTCTTTCCTTTAACTTACTTGCTTTTTTGTTTTTCCACAACTAAGTTATGCCAGGGATTCAATCACGCTGCTATAACAAAATAATAAAAAGGACTTGGCAGAAGTAAAATTTAAATTTAAAATTTAATTTAAAATTTATAACAACTTATAATTAAAGTGTTTGGGTATACAAGCATTCTGCTTGTTGCAAATATAATGCATAAATATGTAGGCACTAAATGTTCACTCTGCAGATATAAGTGCATATATGTTTAACTGCTGTAGACTACCTTGAGGCTTATTTTTCTTTTGCATAAGAACTCTTCTGCATTCAGGATAGTTTCTGGCAGGATTTTTCTTGATGATGGAAAATAAATCAATTGGCTCCTTTTTGTTGCTCTACAGAACATAATTTTACACTTGCTTGCAGCTCTAAATTTTATGTAGTATAATAAATATCTACTGTATCTGAACAGGTTACTGTCAAGCAAGTAGTATCTTACATTATGCTCATGGAGACAATCAGCAATCACACTTATTGCAAGCAGGTAATTTAACCAATAATGAAACACTTTTCTTGGATATATAAGGGTGCAATAGAGTCTTAATGTAAACACTGATTTTAAATTATCAGGAAGAACGGCCCTTGGTACTGGCATTAGTGCAGGGAAACGCCCAAATCCAGAAGAAGAAACTCAGAGCGTTGGACCAAAAGTCCAGCGACAGAGCACAAATTAAACTGGTAAGATCTGAGGCACCTTCAAGGTATCAAAGTTCTGTACAAATTTTCTGTCTGTGATAACATTCATGTCACTGCAATGCAAAGGATCCTAAACTATTGCTGTAGATATTTATTTTCTGGGGATGGTACAAACAGACAGTGTGAAATTTCTGGCTCTAAGAGTTTGTGAAGTATGAAGTAGGAAGTAGTGGCAAAAATCAAGCCAGACTGAAGATTATCAGACACAGATCCAGGTGTTAATGAAAGGAAGATGGATAAACTGTGGTTTTAATACATTAGCAGAACTGCTTAAGTAGCTTCAGTTACTCTCTGTTCCCACTTCTCACCTTAAGCTGTGCCAGTAGCATTGTTTGTATGAATGTATGGTGACCTGAATCAGGAGACTAAGACAAGTTAGAAGGGAGACCTCAGGGCCTGGATTAGTTTAGATATATAAGTGGACTAAGTAGAACATGTTTTAGAGAGATACTGCCAAAAACCTGAAAAATGCTGATGTGGTTCCTGAGTGTGAAGATGTAGGGACAAATAAGATTTGAAGACATGAGCCTTTGTCACTGGTCTGTAATTGAAGCAGGTTACTCAGAGTGCCCAAGTTTGTCCAGTTGTGGTGAAAAAGACTTGAATTTGGAGAAGGCGTTGTAGATGGATACACACAAACAGGTGTGAAAATGTGGAGAGAGAAGCAGAAAACTGGAGAACGAGTTTTGTATGTGTAAAATCATCAAAATAGAGAAGATAAGTCAATTGTGATTTTTAGATAAAGTTGGGAACAGGATAGAGGAAAGAGAAGGCCAAAATTGTTATACCTCTTCCCCCAGTGAGCTTGATTTGAGAAGAACGAAGAAGATGACCTGAAAAGAGTTAAGACTAAATTTAAGAGTAACTACTAAGGAGGAAAGCCAAATAATGGAGGACTGTCTAAAATAAGAGGGGATAGGATTTCAAGACTGGGAGTGCGGCTGCAAAGGTTAAAAGTGATCAAGATGTTTAAAAAAACCAAGTGGAGCATTGGTCATTATGAAATTTGAAGAATAAGTAAGAATAGCACAACAAGCGAGATAATAGCACATGGAGAGACATTGTTGGAACTGGAAAACAGGGATTCCATACAACAAGTGTAGGAGATACATTCATCATCTCTCAGATAAAAAGGGAAAATCAGTCTACTTCATTTGGTTTTGACAGCAAGATCTAATTTTGCTTGTTATACAGTGGCAGCACTTTGTCAAAGTTACTGCAGTGCATTTGGAACAATTGTGTCATACTGATTTGATTCAGTGCAGAACCACAGCATTGTTTCCATAATGCTGTCAATTGAGGAAGTGAGCTGAGACCTTAGTGAGTGATCCATCTGCTATTTTCTCACATACTGGAAGCCCTATAAACTGCTTCTGTGTTCTCAAACTGATTTCTGTTACTTGGATGGGCCTGAGTGGAACATAATTCCAACAGAGTCTGTGTTTCAGTAGCTGTCTAATCCTTAGTATGTGTAGATTCATTCAGCATCCGTGTTTTGTATTGCAGAATTCCTTAGGTGCTCGTGTCTGTGTAGAAGAAGTACCTGCAGAGCGAACGTCTGGTTCCTGTCTAAGTTCTTTTTCAATTGAGAGACAGGTTGGAGGGGTTTTTAGTTTGGCAGAGAAGTTGAATTGGTTAGGGATGTTCAAAGCATGCTGCAAAAGCACTATAGTCAATACAAACATCAGCCAAGATCATACTCAAAAACAGTGCTGGCAAAAGGTTTTGCACTTCCGAATAGCACTCAAGTAGAGAGTACAGAGGCTTTTGTTGGCTTTCTCTTATTTTGTTTCCTTCTCCTTTTAGCCTCTAAGGTAAGAAATAAGAATTCTGAGTATTTGGGCCAATACAAACTGGGACAGGGCTTCCTGCATTGAGAAGGGGGGAATCAATATTGGTCCCTTGAATTCTGTCTTCAAAGACTCACATCAAACTGCTTAAGAATTTTTTTTTCTTTTTTTTTTTTGCAGCTTGACTGGAAGAGAAGTTTGCCACTCAAAGAACACACGGGACAAAATTCCTGCTACTCTGTATTGGAGCTAAAGTGTTGTGAGAGTTCATGTTCTAAAAGTACATACTTTTTCATAAATTATTTTCAATTGTTCTCAGTTGTTGTAAACAAGTCCAATTTTTGGAATGCATTATTTCTAACTGGCATTTCTATGGTTTTTAACTTTTTAATGACTCTTTCACAAAGGGCAAATTGAGTTTTGTATATAAAGTATTTGGTGAAGAATTTGCTAACTTATTGTAAATATAAATATTCATGATTAGTGATAGACCCATCAATATATTTTTGATAATCTTTCATGTATATGGTAGTAGGAAAAGCTATAGTGCTGTTCTGAAAAACAGATGAAAATAGAAAGTTTGGAAGTTTTTTAATCATTATTATTTTTAGATTCCATACTTGAGCTCTGTATGATCAATTTCCTATTTTCATAATGTAAGTGCTTAGGACTGTGTTTAATCAAATACAGTAGAGTTGTAACCGTAATTAATCACATCTGTATATAAAACACATGCCAATTTTAGTCGAGTTGTAAAATTTTCATGTATATGTCCAGTCCTTGTATTTCTCAGTTGCCTTGTTCAGTAATGACATACCTTGTTAATAAAAGGAAATTGTATATATAGATACATATGTTTGTCTTTTGTGTAGTCTATTGCTCCTGCTTATATATCCAAACAGAACTGTTTCAGGAAAGAAGAGAAGTACTTTTTTAGGCTTAATCTGGAAGTCACAAACAATGAACTATATTACCTTTTACTTCCAAATTTCATGATACTGAAGCAAAACAATATTCAAATTATCCAGGCCTTTTTCTTGAAACTGAATGTATTTATTCTGACCATTAAATGTTTTTCACCAATGTTTTTAGTAAGTGTTTCTTCACAGTCTAGGTGTTTTGGGTTGGTGTTTTTTCCCTGCTGTAATTGCAATTTGCTTGATAGCTACAAAGTCTTTCCTGCAATGCATTTAATTTGCTGCTTTTTGAGGATGTTGATTTCAGACTTGCTTGAATGCTCAGTCAATACTGTCTCAAATTTTTAGAGAAGTTGTATCTAAGTGTTTTCTCAGACCATTAAGATCTCTGAAGAAGCAGTGTGAATTTGCATATGACTAGGTTAGTTTCGTACTTGAATGGGTGCCCAAATTAAAATCCTAGAATACCCTGAGTTGGAAGGGACGCAAAAGGATCACTGAATCCAGCTTCTGGTCCTGCACAGCATCGTCCCCAAGACTCTCAGGCACCATGTACCTGAGAGTGTTGTCCAAATGCTTCTTGAACTCTGTCAGGTGTGGTGCTGTGACCACTTCCCTGAGGAGACTGTTCCAGTGACCAGCCATCCTCTGGTGAAGAACCTTTTCCTAAGGTCCAACCTAAGCCTCTCCTGACACAACTTCAGGCCAGTCCCCCAGGTTCTGTCACTGGTCACCACAGAGAGATCAGTGCCTGCCCCTCCTCTTTACCCTCATTAGGAAGTTGCAAACTGCAATGAGGTTTCCTCTCAGTCTCCTCCAGGCTGAACAGACCAAGTGACTTCAGCCATAAGCCTCTTCATATGGCTTCCCCTCCAGACCTCTCACCGTCCTTGCTGCCCTTCTTTGGGCTCTCTGAGAGCTTTAGATCCTTCTTATATTGGCACCCAAAACTGCCCCCAGCACTCGAGGTGAGGCTGCCCCGGTGCAGAGCAGAGCGGGACAATCCCCTCCCTTGCCTCGCTGGTGATGCTGTGCCTGATGCCCCCCAGGACAGGGCTGGCCCTCCTGGCTGCCAGGGCACTGCTGGCTCGTGTTCAACTTGCCATGGACCAGAACCCCCCGCTCCCTTTGCATGGCACTGCTCTCCAGCATTGCATTTCCCAGTCTGTTCATACATCCAGGGTTGCCCATCCCAGGTGCAGAATTCAGCACTTGTACTTGTTAAACTTCATATGGTTGGTATTAATTTTTAATAAATTCTAAAGTGAGAGGAGTTAATTATCTTGTTCTTAGTATTACATTGGTGACTTCTAGATGGGGCATTTCTGTGTGTTGGTTTAAAATTCAGATTAGATTTTTGCAACAACATATGCAGCAGGGCTCTTGTGGCAGAATAAATTACCATGGTACTAGGTTTTAGATTATAGTTGTTAATGTAAGTGTCTCTGCATACTGATTTGTATGCAATAGCAAAATCAAAACACTACTAAGAAAATAGAGGTATGTCTGCTGTCTTGAGGCAGAGAATGTTTGAAATTCATGAAAAAACTCAGAGGTGAGAATAGAGAAGCAGATGGTAAGTATTTTCCACAGATCAGTCCAAATAAAATGGAGGGGTTCCCTAGGGACATACATAATAAGGAAAATAAACAATTCTTTTTTTGTTTAAGTAGTCTGAAAATAGAAAAAAAAAAATAGGCCTAGACTGCCTTAAGACATGTTTTACTCTGTCAAGATAATGCTGAATTTTTCTACTAACCTTATGTTAAAAAACCTATACCATCTAAATTAAATATTCCACCTAGATTTTCTGAATTCGGCTATGAAACTCGCACAGAGAAACTTCATCAAGGTAAGAACATCTGCTTAAATACTACCTTCCCCCAACTAGTCTGGAAGTTCAATAGGTGAAAGAAGAAATTTCCCAAGGAGTTTATGGTGAGTTAATTCCCCCCTTCTTAAGTGCTGAAAGGAGTATTCCTCTTCTTGGTGTAGGCAAATCCTTGGATTTGCAAAGGAAAATCTGTGGAGATGGTGTTTCACTTGTGTGCTGGCTTGGAGGAGTTCTGGTGTCAGGACTGTGGTGGAAAAAACTCTGTGGTTAAGTTTAGTGTGAGAGAGGGGAGAAGTTGCCTTCAGAGTAGCAATAGCCTCATAAAAGCCCTTTGCATCATATTCTTCCCCTCCAGCATAAGTGCTGTGTCCACAAAAATAAATAAAAAAACGTGAAGGCTTTGTTTGCACATTAAAAAATTACTAAAACCATTGTAACTTAGGGTTTTTCTCCCCACACCCCCACTGCCCCCTTGCGATTTTTCAGGGAGTTGGACATGTGCTATAAATCCAGTATGGAATAAGGGCCGGGATATTGCTGCTTATTAGATCTCTCCTCCAGAAATGGAGCTTAAAGCATTCCTCAAGAAAGTTCTGTTTCCAAGGGATTTAGCTGGTAGGAGGTGGGGAGAGGAGAGTTTTTTGGAAACAAAAAAATGTACTCTGGAAGCATACAGGAACAACTTCAGGGGATATTTGGATGAAAAAAATAGTTTTTAAGTGTCTTCAAGCATTCAGAACCTGAGCGTTTGCAAAGGGACTTTGTGTGACCCGTCGCGTACTGGTGCTGCCTGCTTACAGAGGCTTTTGAAAAGAGGGGAACAAAAGGAGTTGAGGTTCGCGGTATGTGTTTGTGCCGGCGCTGGCTGGGGCAGAGTTAATTTCTCTTTTTTCGGAGTCCCTGGATTTTTGGGAGCTGGGCTGGATTCGTGCCGCAAGCACGGGTTCGTTGTGGCTGAGCGGCGCTGGGCCTGCAGGGGGCGCTGCGGGCGCGGCCGTGAGGGAGCGCCCGGCGTTCGGCAGGAGCGGAACCAGCTCCTCGTCATCCCACGGATTCTGGGGACAGAGTACTCCGGAGAAGGGAAAATACGTGGAAATTATAGAATGGCTGCATAATAGCTACCCTGTGCTTCCCGGTCAGAAACGAAACCTCTTCTGTTACTCTGAAACTTGCTTTTCAGGAACACTGCCATGTGTGCTTGCCTGCACAGACATACATTCTCTTTTTCAAATGCACTTTGCCTAGAGATTGTTTCCAAAAGCCAGTTTTTAGGTATTGTCAATATTTTACCTATTTGAAATGTTTACTGGGCTGTTGCCAGGGAGCCTTTTTGGACCAGAGAATGGAGCCAGGACACCTGAGATCCAGGTTCGTGTCTCTGCTCCATCACAGAGGTGCTAAACAGACTCAGGTAAAGCTCTCCCCATTCCCAAAGCCTTCGTGCACAGGCTCTTGCTGGCAGCCGTGTTGTTCTGCATTAGATTAGATTAGATTCGATGAGATTAGATTAAGCAGGCTACAAAGAGAGGCTCCTTTCTCTTCTTTGTGCTCCCTATTTCCAATAGAAAAGGTGTTCTTTGGGCAAGAATTCCCGCCCTTAAAGGACTAAGCAAATGAAATTCTCACACTTCACTTGCTACCTCAGCTTTCAACTTGAATGCTTATTGCAACTTTTTTCCCCAGAAATTTAAAATTTCGAAAGTGGTGAAAATTTCTGGGTAGAGGGGAAATTTGCATTGATCCAAAAAGCGTAGGGAAATTTAAAGCAGACATAGAGAAATAATTTTAATGTTGATTTCAAGGGATCTAAGCTCCTGCTTTTGAATAGTGTGCACCGCAAATGCAAAATTAATTCAATATTAAACTAAAGAATGCAAATAGAGTTGATTTCAATATTTTTTTTACAAAATGGCCTGCAGAACAGAAAGACAGAAGAGGCATAAAAGAAATGGAAAAGAGACCCAAAAGGAGATTCTTTCTTTGGGATGCTGTTGGTTTGCTTACTTGCAAGAGGTCTTAGTGCAAATTTCAAAACCCAAAACTCTTAAACATAAAGTGCAAAATGCCAAAGTGCAGCCAATGTGCCGAATTGCATCCAAGAATCTGTGGTTAGTGGAAGCTTGTGCACCTAATACAAGGTAAATTATACTTTTCTCTGTTTTTCTTACTCCTGCTAATTACACAAAATACAAGAAGATAATCTTATTAACTGTGATTATTCTGACTGGGAGTAACCAATAAGCACATTAGTTAAAAAAAAGAACAATTTATAAGCAGCAATTGCAGAGAGGTAGAATTTTCCTCAGGTCTGTTTGGCTTTCTAGAGCTGCAGACCATGTGGTCATCACAAGGTCTTTAATTATCTGGACCATACTTTTTTCCCAAGTGCCTTTTACTCCGACCAAGCTAGGAATTTTTTTAATCGAAGTCATCTTTACCTGCATAGTGGTGGAAACACATTCCTGTTCTGAGGAATGGCTTGCACCAAAAAACATCAGTGATATTGCATTCAGGCTTCAGAGTGCTGCATACCCAAGAACAGGGGATTTCAAGACAGCTTGGCAAATAGATGGAAGGAAGATGATGGAAGTAAGGAAGGATTTTTGCAGAAGCCTTAGGGAGGGAAGAAGGAAAATTAAAGGGATAGTGCAAGGAAAGTTGCCAGCTGAAGGAAAGAAGGAAAAAACAGGTAAGAAATGAAGGTCCATTGATAGATAAGGGTTTAAGGATACATTTAGCATCCATTACATCTTGGCTAACTGGATAATTGTTCTGTTATAACATAAACCTTTCTTTTAAAAGGGTGAAGAAAGGGAGGAAATAATCCTTGCAGGTATTTTAGGTGCTACACAATGTTATAATTTTCTGAAATACTTGCATTGCATAGGGTTTGTTTCCAAGTGCTTGTGGGTTTTGATGGATTTGGTCCCAGTTCTACTGCCAGTCCCTCCAGGAAAGAAGAGTTCTGGGGTAGCACACTGGGCTTTTCTCCCTCCTGCAGGGCAGCTGCCCTGGCTGCTTCAGCATCCCTCTTGTGCACTCGGCAGAGCATGCCTGGGGCTTAAGGGACTGTCTTGCCTCATGCAAAATGTTTGCATATGTGTATTTTTTTTGTAATTAGCACACTCAGGCCTTGATTTTATTTGTGACCTCAAATGCTACTAATTACAGCACTTACTCATGAGGGGACCCCTCCTCTGCTGTGGCTCCTGTTGCTAGACTTCTGCCTGAGAAGCTGGAGTTCATCAGAGGCTTTTCTCCATGTGTGTTGAGGGTGAAAAAGCTGGAATTTTAGATGCTTGTAGAGGCCGTGGTTTTGGCAGAGTTCAATATAAATACATTATGCAGCTCTGCTCCTGGGTAGCAAGGGGAGCACTGACGTGGCTGTGCACCAAAAGCCACTTGCAGGGCAGAAACACCTTGTAGTCACTCAGAGTAATTTGGCTTCCAAGAACGGTTCTGAATTCTCCCTAGGGTTCTCCTCCCTGCCCCCCTGTGGCCCAGGTCACCATAGGGAGAATCAAGAACCATTCCTTAGTTTGTTGTAGCTGCCTGGTCTTGAGCAAACAGCAGCTTGCTGGGAGACACCTTCATTAACAGGGTTCTTAGCGGGCTCCAGACAAGACTTAGTCTGTAAATGGTCCCACTTTGGAAAGCACTGGTTTAATCCTCTGGTTTAATGTCAAAAGTGTAACACAAACATGTAAAAACCCAAATCAACTCACAACTGGTAATGGCAAAATCACCTTAGTGCAAATTTGAAGGTACTATCTGAAATATTTATTATGGTTTTATGCTCCATACCATAAAATATCACCCAAAGTAATGAAGCCTGTAGATAGAAGAAAAATTACTGACATGTAATCTTTATGTATGTGTAGCATTTGTACCACAAGGCACTTTATCATGTACTTACAGGCCTAATCAAACCTGTGTTTGTGGATCTAGATAAAGAATAATGCAGTTTTGAAGCCCCTGAAATCAGCACTGCTTGATGAGCTCTCATTTAATTCACAGTTTACAAACACCAAAAAAATCCTGGGCTGGTTTTCAGGCTACATGTGTACATGCCTTGGAATTGGTGGGCTGGGAGAATGTGCACTGGTGAAAGAAGTCACTCTCCTCTTTACTGCTTTTGTTAACATATGTGGAAAATCCTGACAGAAATGAAGCCGTGGGAGATGGGAATACGCCAAGACTTTCAAATTTGAAAATGACCTGACCTCAGGATCTAAATCAGATTTAGATGGTTTCTAAATAATTGATGACAGCCAAAAGTAGTCAGTCTCAGTTTTGAGCTATTTCTCATCTGACACTGATAGGCACGTAGCCTCTTTCACACAGGTGCCGTGGGTGTGTAGCTCCTACCCAAATTCAGTCAGTACTCTTTACATGGGCCTCTGCTGACACACTGAGCACTAACAATATCCCCACAAGCAGGATAGCAATAAAATACACAGGAGTGTGAGTTTTCTGTGAAGTCTGTGTCCCAGGTTTGTGTCTTCCTCCCCATGATATGAGCATAGCCTGGAGTCTCTCCTCGGGCTGCCCTAGCAAATGCTCCAAGTTTAGGCACGGTTCTCTGCAGGCAGAGCCCAGCCTCAGTCTGTAGCCATTTTGCATTGTTTGGTGGGTGCTGTTACGAGTTAGTGTGATTTATATTTTACTATCGCTCCTGCGAGAGCTGGCATCATTGTATGGAGCATATTTACAATGGAAAGAGATTCCTGTGGCTTCACTGAGGTGGTGGTGGATTCTATTTCCCATGTAACTATTTTTATCAGATGATCTGGGGTGAGTTTCTGTCTCTACAGCTATCATGACATGATGCATTTTAATGTGGTAAATATTATGATCCATAAGTTTCTTTCAGCATCCAGTGCCTGAAAAAGGAAACCTAGGCCCACCCCCACCCAAAGAAATCTTTCTAGTATGCAAGAGCACTCATTTTTCAGGCCAATCTCTCCTCCTGGGACAAGTATAAATGAATGGGTCCTTTTTTCTCCGATGCTAACTGCAGTCTGATGGTTGTGGCGTCTCTGCTGGGTGCTGGAGGCAGGCAGGGGTGGGATCTCTTCCCGCTGGAATCCCTGCCATGCTGTGTCTTATGATGAGAACTCTCTGGCTGAGTTTCTCTCCAATCTCCCTCTCTCATTTTAATCTGTAGTTCTTGTGCCCATCTACACACAGCAGACTAGACTTTGCTGCTTCTAATTAAGAAGATAATTTCAAAATATCTCTTGAGCCCTTGACCTTCAGAATTCCCTCAGACGACATCCCTCTGATCTGGGGAGAGCTCCCTCATGGGTTGCCGCTCTTAATGCGAAAACAGGGAGAGTGTAATTTGCAAATATTTATAAATTTCTGTTCTGGGTAATTGAAACTACTGTTAATTGCTCATGATTTCAATCCAGACAGCTGGTTTGTTTTTCTGCACCGCTCCCACAGGAGAAGTTGGCTTTCTCCCTGCCTCAAACCCCCAAAGGCCTGACAGTTTGCATAGCATATTGTCTCTCTACAAGGTATTCTCAGTAACACTTGACTGGGTAGTAAAGGCAACCATGGTTTGTTCCAGGCATTGAGACAGAGAAGAGACAATATGTAAAGCTTTTTGGCTTTGAAACTTTGGGAATGACTGCACTGGGAGCTGAGTGAGCACGGAGAGGAAGCAGAGCTGTCTGCTGGGGCTCTGAGCAACGCTGTGGACCTTGTTAGGAGGGTAGATGTTGTAAAGCCTCTTAAATGGTAATCTGAGGTTAGTAAGAATCCACCTTTGACTCAGACTAACTCTCTGAAGGTCAGAATGGATATTCTTCACTGCTGCAGAGCACATTTCACCAGAAAATTATGCATGAGTAGATAGATCCCACTGGACAGCTAGCAAGCAGGAATGGCATAGAAAGGGAATAACAGGAAAGTTGTTAATACTTTTCCTGAGAGACATGTAAGAGAGAGTATTGGGAGCAACAATAAATCAGGTAATCAAAGACCAGGTAATTACAAGAATGTTGCAAGCAAACACAGCAAAGAACCAAAAGACAGAAGGAAAGAAATCTTCTCTATACACACATATATATAAGTGTGTGTGTGTGTATGGCCTTGTATATAAAAGGAACAGAGGATCAGTAAAAGTACCAGTCCTTTTGAAAGGAAAGATTGATGAGCTAGATATTGCTGTGGAATGAATGTCTCATTACAGATAGCGAATGAAAAATGGTCTCTGAAAATGGGAAAAAAAATTAGAAGGAACTGAACTAAAATCTAGGCAGCAAGAAAGTCAAAGCACCTTCATATAAGTGGAGAAACTACTCCAGCTGCATCTGTGGAACCACAGCACCCAGCAGTGGCCTCCTACAGCTCCATGACCATCCTGGAGGGAGCAGCCTTTCCCACACAGCTGAGGCTTGGGCCCAGGAGGAATGTCTGAATTGAGCTGCAGCACAGGTGAATATGGGCTGTGGCATTCAACATGCAGGGTCTAGAAACTACAGAGCTGTTGCCTCTATTGCTTTGCAGGGGTTTCACTCCCAGACCTTTGTTGTATCTTAGGATAGGCAGGATGCAGCTGGGGACAGTGTGTGATGGAACCTTCCAAAGGGTAGTCAGTCATGCCTGGGTGACCAGGTGGCTTCTTTATGTCAGGACATTGTTTTGCAAGAAGGGTGAACCAGGAGGGCTCAGTCTCCCCACTTCACACCAGGGCTTTACCAACCCTGCCTGGCCAGCAAGCCTGGCAGCTCCCAGCCCTCAGCTGTGTCTGGGGAAACAGGTAATAATTAGGGCATGAGGAGTAATTCAAGCAAAACCTAAGTAGTCTACAGCAGGAGCCAGCAGTGTGTACCTTTCAGTCAGTTTGTGAATGAAGGAATGTGCATATGCCAGACCCAAAGTCCCTGCAGCGAGAGGAGATGCCCGGTGGTTTGAGCTTTTGGTTATACACTCACGGCTACACAAACTTCAGTGCATTGTGGAGCCTTAGGCACATGCTAAGTGTGACATACATGATTTAAGTTACTTTTTGTTTCTAAGAACTTTGAGATGTATTTAGGAGAAACACTGTAAGTTAAACCAAAAAAAGTCTATCCCAGGAGGAGGGCTATGTCTAAAGGAAGCTGGGAAAAAACAAACAGATCAATGGTAATGCTGATAAGTTTTAATTGTAACACACGGAAAAAAATGAAATAAAAATGCTTTAGATAGAAAAAGAGTTGATTTTGATATTTCTTACTAATATTCACCCTATGCCTGTTTATATTTGATATATTATATAGGGTGAAATGTCCTCATTTAATTTTTAAAGAGTGGCTTCAGGTACATGAATTGTACCATCCACCCATTTTTTTTCTAAATAAAAAAAGACTTTTGTAGCTAGTGGTTGTATTAATTAGGGAAAGATGGTGGGAGTCAGAGGCAAATATGTCCATCTGCTATGTATGAAAATCATTGTGTTGTCCATTCCTCATTTATTGCAGTCTCCCTGTCTTTAATGGCCAAAGCTAATGACTGCACAACTACAGAAAATACCAAGGAGACAGAGTGCACCCAGTAAAACCCTCCAGCCAAACTGAAGCTCCCCATAAGATCTCCATTAATTAAAATCTCTACAGATGGGTTCCCTTAATTGTAGGAAATGGAATACAATCCCTATAATTAACTCTCTTCTCAAAGGCTTTTTTATCCCCCCTCAGCATCTGGAAGGAGCAGCCGTGGTTGTTTGGCACCTCGTTGCTGGAGGGCGCAGCTGGCTCTCCAGAGCGCCCCACTGCCCAGGGCCCCACGCCAGAACCAGTCTCATCTCTTCTCCCACGCTCCTCCACAACCCACCACGCTGCACTGAGAGGTTCCTGCCTGTGCATGGGTCGTAACACCAGCATGCACTAGCACAGTGCCTATTTCTTCTTGCCTTGGAGGGAAATGTTAGTTCTTCTCTAAAGTCTTTTCTGCCCTGAAGGGCTGGAGGGTAAGCAACTCTTTTGTGCTGTAGCACAGGCAGAAATGTCAAGATGTGGAGAAAGTGTTATTGAGGGATAGCCAAAGAAAGCTTGCTGTTCCCCTTGGAGCAGCACGTGATCTTGGATAAGACATGATCTGTCATAAGACGTTGCCTCATGACAGGCTTGTGGAGCATGTCTGCGTGGTACCAGCAGTACACAAGGAATGTCAGCCAATCCTGTGAGAATTTCTGCCTCTGTTTCCTGAGCTTATTGTTTCTTCTAGCCCAGCTCTGTGTTGCCTTTTCTCTCTGCTCTGTCCTTTGTCCAAATCTTCAGATCTCTGTCCTGGTTACTACCTCTTTCTCCTCTTCCATCCCACTATCCTCTGGTTATTACCCTCCTTTGCACACTCCATGTCCTATAATAATCTCAGTCTTCTTACTCAGAGAATTGTTTTCCTTCCATTAGCTGATCCACTATCCAGCACTGAATCCTATCTACTATTCTGCCTTTCTTCTTCCATCTCCTTAAGTCAGTGCACCAAAACAGAGCACAGAACGACTTCTCCTCGTTGCAGCTGTAAAACTGTGGGTCTTGTTTTTCTCTTTTCCTTTCTGCTGCAGTGTGAGGTTCTGTGGTGCAGTGAAAAAAACTTCCCAAGAAGTGTAAGGTGGTGCCAGGCAAACTGAAAACTGTGTGCTCTGGCTTCAGGCTGCCCAACATCTCTGGTCTTCTGGGACACCTTGTTTGTACTGCTGGTGGTAACACAAACCAAGGCATTGGGCATGGAGAGGCTCTGGTCCTTAAGGGAGCAGTAAGTACTACCAGGAGCAGCTGCTGCAGAAGCACTTGCCCACATTGTCCTGGCTGGTGTTAAATGTACTTGTGCTCTGCCATAGGGTGAACCACATGTGTAGAAGAAGTGATGGCACCTGGCATGCAGTGGTTTTCAGCACCAAAGAAATGTATTTCTGGCCATGTACCGACTCACCTGAGAAAATGTGCCACCTTTGGGGACAGCCAAGGGATACCATCTAGAGAGAGAGGTAACATGGTAGGAGGGTTCCAGGGGACCTGGGGGCCTAGAAGTAAAGCAAATACTTGGGGTCACTCCACGGATTTCAGCCCTTCCTAATATCACAGTGGAGCTTTGAGGATTTACAGCTCTCCCAAATACAGGGCAGTTCTTTTGAGCTACTTTCTGCCTGCTATGACTAGCATGGGTTATGGTGTCTTGTCTTAGAGGAGCTTCCACACAAATCCTTTTCTTGGGGCTCCCAGGTGTGTCAAAGCTGTTCTCATGGGAGTGTGGGACCAGCTGCAAAGCTGATGTGCATGGTGGCTGCAAAGGCCTCCCCAGGAAGTTGCAGCTCCTGCACAAGAGAAGTGTGGAGTGCAGAGGGCTGCCTTTCCTCCTGCCAAAATGACCAAGATGAAGGCCTCTGCTGGAAGTTCAGAGCACATCTAGCTCACAACTGTCACAGACAAACAATCCAAGAGAAGACATGGTCACACATGAACCTGAGGTAGGTGCTGTGAAACAACCTGGTGTCTTGCCCACGGTCTTGACTAGGGAAATGTATGTCATGTAACATGGGCTCTCCAGGCCAGCCCTGGCCAGGAGCAGCACATTCCAAAGGGAAGAATATGTACACAGAAGAGGGGCAATATGAAAAAGCCATCAGATTTCCCTTTTTGCTGCTCAGTATTTATTTTACTGCAGTGTGTGAGTACACACCAAATCACTGGACACTTGTGCTGAAGGTATTTCCATGTTATGCAGCACAGCACTGTATAAGGCAGATGTTTTACTGCTGCTCCCCATGCAAGAAAGCCAGTCACTGAAATATTGATGGTTTAATGCCCATTTGCCTTTGCTTTGGTCTGCAGCAGCTTTGTCAGAGTTTTCAATCTATGGCATCTGGGTTTTTTCCTGATATTTGGGCTGAGTTAGTTTAGGAGCCCGAGTCTGCTTTTAATCAGTGTTTTATAAAACAGCGTTTTTTCCCTTGGAAATGAGTCAGGCATTGGTATCACTGAAGTTGCTTGCTCCCTGAGATGAGCTCTCAGCTGCTGTGAAACACTAGGGTCTGCTGACTACTCTGCAGACAGTTTCAGGCATTAAAGAGTTACACGTTTTGCTCTTTGTAGACAAACCAGACATGCTTCAAACTGCAAAGGTTCACCTTCAGGATGGCAGCACTTTTCTGAATTGAAGGAGGATCCCTGTGCTTGTGCCCACATAAAGCACTAACCTGCATCTCAGGGGCCTTTTTCCAGTTTTCTACATTCACATAATTCAAGAGCAATTCAGTTCAGTTTTCAAAAATTATGGAGTCCTCAGACTACATCCTCAAAAATTACATAGCTACTGTAAAAGGCTTTCACTGCAAGTCAATTTTGAAAATGGGACATGCTTGACAAAATAAGAAAAGCATATTCACACCTTGTAAAGCCATAGGACGTCATGCAATGCTGCCATATAGGGCCCCAAGATGTCCCTTTGCCACACTCATTGAAGATAGTGTACCCCCTCTTTTGCTCTTGTGCACGGTATTTACTTTCTGCTGTAATCTCATCTCCTCTGGGGTGGCTCTACCTGGTCCTTCTCTCTGAGAGCACAGAGGAAGAGCAGTCCAGTCTAACCTGTTGCTTCTGAATGCAGTGTTCTTAACAGAATGAGTTCATTCACCTGGCAGAGGGGTTTGTAGAAAAGTGCAGAACAGCATGTGGGGTGCAGCACAATGTGTATGATTTACTAGAGACAAATCTAAGCATGTGTTTAAGGGCACTGCTGGGTTGCTGCTGTAACCCCTCAGTCACCAACAGACATGCAATTAGATAATTTACCACCAGTCTTAATTGTACATAATATAGGATAAACGAGACAAAAATCCCTTATTTTTTTCACTACTGAGCTGGCTGTAAGCTGAGTCCCACGTTGTCTCCTGCAGTCTGCAGCAGCCTAAGGGTGCCACAGCCTCTTCTACCCTGCATTGAGCCAGCAGTGGTGCAGAGGCACAGGTTACCTGTCTCCAGAGGGCAAGCCCTGCTGTCACTGGACTGCCTGTTCTCTAAAAGCTTGAACTGCTCAAAGGGCAGACTTGCTTCTCAGTGCCCTAAAGAGTGCTTCTGCACATGCTTAAAGTTGGGGATGTGGCATGGGAGGACTTTTCTTCATTCACTGCTTGCAAGAATTCTGATTTGAATTTTTTAAGTGCCTCTTCTTCTACCAAGTGTATTTAATCTGCAGGGATATACCCAGCAAGTGATTTTTCTTTATAGAGTTTAGCTAGCTATTTCAAGAGACTGCTTCATGAAAATTGCTATCTCAGTGAATGTAGCTTGTAAACCTTTCTGATGACCTAATTAATTTTGCTAAAGTCTCTTTAGTAGAAGCATTTCCTACACAAAGGCAAGGTACCCACTGTCACCTAATGAATTTTTAAATGCCTCTGGTTTTTGGTTTTTTTTTCCATTTTTCTTTAACAGCCCTTGTTGTTGAGTCATCAGATATCATGACTGGAATATCAACTTTTCCATCCACTGCCTGTGTAAGAGTGTAAAACTGAAGTATTGATTAAATTGTACACTCAGCTTGAGTGAGGCTGTCTAGTAGCTGCTGCTTTTCTACTGCTCACTGAGTGAAAAGCAATTCTTCTTAGCTTTTCCTGCAGAAGGTATCCTGCTGGCTTTTCACACCACAGGCTTGTTCCCAAGCCTCCAGAGGCATAGGGGTTTCATCACTGATTTAGTTAATATTTTGTAACTCTTTATTTTGTAAGGTAGGTTATAGGCAGTACGGTGATAGAGAGTCTGATCCTTTCTGTACTGAAGTCAGTATAAAATGCTAATGGATTTTGATGTCACTGGATTAACTCATTCGTTGTAACTATATTTGCAGGGTGGTGAGGAGTGTGAAACACACCTCTCCTACCTGCCCTGGCATAGGCATAGACACAGAGTCTAATCTGAAATCCTTACCCATGATCACGTGGGAAATCACTAGATTTAATAGACTTACCTACTCCACAAAACCAAAGCACAGCCTGGCAGTTCTCATATCAGTCATTCGAGGAGCGACCTGTGGACGCCCAGGCATCTCCACCCAGAATAATTTCTTAGGTGTAAAATGGCAGGCTGAAATCATCCAACATAAAACAAAACATGGTGTGTCAAAATATGATAATCTTGGGACATTTAACTTATCAGCTATTGGAATGGATACCTGTCCTTCCCAATGATCTCTCTGGTGAATGGAAACGGCTGCTTTTTTTCCTCAGCTTTGTCCCATGCAATGCTACAGTCAAGGGTAAATAAAAGTGAAATGTATTCACTTCTTAACTGAGCAATTTCACCTTTTAACTGCTTTTCATATACCAGACTCATTTTATATATTTAAATCTGCTTTCTGTTTTGCTTTCTACCATTGATGTGTTGCAGTAGGCATGAGCCTGACATGGAAATGCAAGGAAAAAGAGCCTCGAAGTGGCTATGCTTCTGGCTAGTTTGTTTTGTTGATGTCATTCTTCATCTTGACTTGCTCTCCGTCTGACACTATCTAATGTCTCTCGTATGAGACTTGTTCCTTTTTGTAGTCCTGTTAGGGAGAACTGTGTGCAGTGGCATTCTTTAGGAGGGCATTTTTATAAATGTTCACAGATGCTAAATGAGCCATTCTCAAATACAGGCCGTTGGGTCTGAGAGGGGAATTTAACCTTGGGAAGAAGCAATGGGACTAAAAACAGTGGAGAACAGCAGTACTTGCCACTAGCTAAATGTAGCTGGAAAGATAAAATGGTTTTGTGGAAGTTACTTAACTTTTTTCAAAACTTCTGGGGCCAAATCTGACCTATTAATGTTTTTAATTTTGTGAACTTCCAGTAGAAATATTGATGCACAGGAAGGCACAGACTGACAGTCAATGACTCATCAGTCTTATTTTATTGATCGCCTTTGCCTCTCAGCTCTTCTAATCAAATATTCATTGCTTGGAAATGCCCTCCCAGTGCATCCTTGCTGGCTAATTAGAATTCCCTCACCTTGACTCTGAAACTTCTCCCACAGATTGAATGGAGCAGACTTCTGCTTCTTACCCAGGCAACTCTTCCAGCAGCTCCCCGGGTTTGTACAGGGTGATGTTGAGCCCGAGGTGCTGCTGAGACCCTGCTGTTTCTGCTGTCAGCCACAGGGGAAGCCACGGCAGCTTCTGATTGAAGAAAACCCTCTGTCTTTATCAGTGCTCAGAGTCCCAGCCTACAAACTCAGTGAAAGTTGTTGAAATTCGAAGAGGACTAGTCTCCTGTTGGAGTGAACTGGAGCAATGGCAGTAAATTAAAAAACAAACAAGCAAACACACCTCACCAAACAACAAACAAAAACCAACCCACATATTCTCCAGCTCCACAGATAAGTGGGTCTAAGTCAAATGTAAGCAAAGTCCAAAGATTAGATCTGCCACTTTTCTCTGATCAAGACAAGCACCTATCCAAACAAGTTTAGTCTAATGTGATCTGTCTTTCCTAAAATCATGTTGCCTTTTGGCCTCCTTTTGTTTCTGCACCTTGATTATTATTTGCTCCAATATCTGTCTGAAGAGGTTTTACATGATAGAGGTCAGACTAATGAACTGTACTTTTTAAATTACTTCTCTTCCCAGCTCAAGATCTGACCCCTTTCTTTATCTTTCTGTCATTTAAGTGCCTACCCAATTTCCACTATTTCTTGTATGTTAACATACATTGCAATACCTAGGGAAGATATGCAAAACCTTGTACTGTCAGTATACACAGGTTTTCTGGCTGTTCAACATCAAACGACATTTCCAAGAAGTTGAACCAGATGCAGTTTAAAACTCTCTCTATCACCATCCTTACATTTGCATATGGCTACCTCTGCTCAGTACTGACATTTTATCAATAGTTAACAAACACAGCCAAAAGTTTGAATCTGTTTCATTTATTTGAATCTTTCAGATCAATAGGAAGAGTGTCATTGGGATTTTTTTTCTTTCCCATGCAAAAATGTCATCAATTATTAATCAAAGCAGACTAGATTTCATTGAAGATCTGACTTCCTGCAGCACGATACAGTATATTTAAATGGTAAAGGTGCATTCTTTCTTAAACTGCTGCATGCTAGAGTAGCTTTTAATTGCAATATGAAATGGATCCCCTGGTAAATCCTAAATGAGTTTTGATGTGAAATGTGGGCTGCAATGTTTTCACACGCAAAGAGTTTTAGCGTAAGTACTGAAACTGCAGGACAGGCTACACAGATGGTCCTGTGGGACTTCAGCAGAAAGCCTGAAAAGTTGTCCTGTTCCTCCAGAGGTGGAGCACGGCAGGAATGTTCACCCCTGTACAAAGGGCAAATAGGCCCCAAATCCAGATCGGCTTTGGAAGAAGAAGTGGAGGCATGACAAAAGCTGAATTTCAAGGCTGGGTGTTTATTTCCTGCAGACATTTCTGGTGACCCTCACCATGGCTAACAAAGAATCCTCAGCCTGCCAGGCCATGCCGGGACTGGGGTTATTGAGGGAAATGGGGATGTTTGCCAGATCAGGACTCAGACCTTGCATCAACATTGAGCAAGCAGCTTTCAGTATTTATTTTAAAGCTCTGTTGGCTTAGTTGAAGCCATGCCTGTCATGATAATTATGTTCAAATGCAAGCTAAAATGACTTAAAGACACATTTAGAAGGACTGTGAACCCTGTCAGAATTGATAACTGAGGCCTCACTTCCTTTATTATTTTCACATGCTCATTTTATTGAATATGTACAGAGAATGAATTGAAAACCAAGTGCTGTATTTGTGAGACATTTAAATTATGTATTAGTAGCTCGAGACACTGTGGTTAGCCATTAAATAAATAATCGTAAACAGACCAATTCAGAATGATCTATTTCTATATTTATGTTTGTGGCCTAAGAGAGGAAATGGATGCTTTTCAATGAGAGAAAAAAAATCCATCCATCATGGTGTCCTCCAACTAAGGTATCCAGTGCTTGTATAAATGGTATTTTAAAACATAGTATCAAATGGGTTTATAGCGTCTCCTAAGAGTGGAAGACAGCCAAGTTTCTTTGTATTACCTTTTTGTTCTCCATATGATGTATATATTCATTTTGAGAGAACTGTAGGAACAGTTTGTTGTCTGGGGGTTTTTTTGTTTTTGTTTTTGGTTTTTTTTTTTTGTCTCTTTAAGAAAATTGTTTTCTGTTAATTAAATTGGAATTCATCCCACTGAAACTCACCTGCCACAGCGCCCAGCAGGCAGGAAAAAGCAGTCCTGCTGGCCTTGGAAAACAGTAGCAATGCTCCAATTAATTGCAGTTGGACCAGAAAAAATGGCACTTCTCACAATGACCTCATGGTTTCAATGTGGTCAATTTGTGCATTTCTTTTTACAGCTGCAGCTCCTGGAGTCATGAGAGCCCTGCTGCATTTCAGTTGTCCTTGTCAGAAAGAAAAGAGGGGAGAAGTTTCTCCCTCTACCTGTGGATGAGAATGAAAAAGGGCACCCTTAGGACTCAGGCAGGAGAAGGCACATAAAGGTGTCTCAGGTTGTCATAGTAAACTTACCACACAAATGCTTTTATGGAATCCTTGCATCATAAATTTGAGAGACCAGAGGTTGGTTATGCTGCAGCAGAATCAGGCCCTGTTGTTAAGAGCTGGAAGTTCAGTTATGCAGGTGACTTGCACAGCTGATGAGAAGTTAAATGCACACCTGGAATGTATAATCCTCAAGCACGTGACTGATGTGGGACCTAACTTTCTTGAAGTATCCTACCCCAGGGTCTGTCTGGGCAAAATATCCTGTCTATCAGAACACCTTAATGTAAGGAAAATGTAAGTTACTAAAGATGAGGCACTTTTTGGATTCTGCTCTGTGTTTGGATAATTGTATTATTTATTTAATTTACATCTCAGTTCAATTGAGAAAAATAAAATTCAAGTTTTCTTGGGGTTTGGTTTTTTTCAGATCTTCTGGTTAATTTAAGGTTTCTATTCTCAACCCTTAGCACAGTGCTGTAATAGCAGCAGTAAGTGTTCTAAGGGAGTCCTTGGCTTTGGGGGTTACCTTTCTAGGAGGAATGTGTACATGTTGTTTAAAGAAAAGGATCTTAACTGCTAATTTCCCTCCAGTTTTATGTGCTGACCTCCCTGGGTTACATCAGCAGAGATTTGAACCCATGTGGGAAACCTGAGAAGCTGTATCCAAGTGTCAGGAATAGGACCTCCTATATTAATACCTTGTAAATACAGGAACAAACTGTTCTTCGGAAGAAAAAAAATTGCACAGCTCTGTATATGAATGATGGATCTGTTACACTTGCACAGTTTCACTAAAAATTCTCTTGGCAAGAAAAATGCTCTGGGAAAGCATCCCTAAAAAATCCAACACTGCCAATAGTGTCACCCATGCAAACACCACCTCTGTGTATGTCATCATATGTAAATCCTGCATAAATGTTTAACTGAGATAAATGTTTAACTGAATATTTCTGCTATTTTCCTCTTACCCTGAGAGCTGCTTACATTAGTAAACAAATTCTAATGTTTATGTACACAGACACCCACTCTGTCTCACTCCATCATTTAGCTTTTATTCTGGAGAATCATTCTCTCTGGTGATGCAAGGCTGCAAGGGTGCTGTAATAGCTCCACTGAGAGATGCTGCTTCCCAAAAGAGAGCTTTACCAGTGGGGTGAGATGATAAAAACTGGGTCAGTGCCCTTTAATGGATATCCAAGTTTCTTTTAATCAAAAGCAAAAGGCACTGCCATGGTCTGTCTATGACTGGAGGAGATACACACAAGGACAGAAAGCAGGTCCCTCACTTTCTCTGAAAGTTAATCCAGGTAGAACAAGAATTGCCTTTACAAAAGAGGAAAAATACTGCAATAAGGCACTTGGCATCCACACAGTCCTGGTGAGCAGAGGAGTCCACAATGGTCCTTGCAGGTGGGTACTGTGTTTGTTCCTAGAGGCAAAGCCATGGCATGGAGGTGAGAGGTTTCTTTGAGGCTGGAGAGATTCTGGAGAAAAAACAGAGAAAAAGAATATTCCATGATGCCACAGTTGCTGCTGTGTCCCCTGGAGCCCTGTGCATAGAACCCAGGAAGCTGTGAGATGCTGACTGAAGCTTCAACAATTTTCTCCTCTCTCTGGCCGGTGAGTACTGTTATTAAAATAGACTCTTACCAGCCATCCTCCTCATTGCTCCTAGAAACAACAATAGTAAAAGTGGCAGGGTATGCCTTCCTCTGCCCGTGAGTTACTAGGAAACATTATCTGTTCCCTTAATTTTTGTCCAATCTTTTGTTGCCTATAAATTATTTTCCTTGACCCCAAAGGAGAACATGGTGCACTGGGTCTGCAACATGTCTAGTCTTGTGCTCAGATGTTGTAGTGATGGGCCACATTTTAAAACTCAGTGGATAGAGGAAGCAGGCTACGTAAATATGTTAGAAAACCTGTAGAGTGTGTTTGTCATTTGTAGCTGAGTTACAGCTGTTTGCAGGGGAGTGCTTCTGTGCTGTGGGATGTTGTACTTTGTGCTGAAGGGCAGGGAACATGGGCGGTGGGGGCTGGTGTTCACCAGACTTTGCTAGGAAAGACTCACCTTGGTGTGGTTGTGGATGACAAACCTGCCACAGAGACCTTCATGCAGCTGTCAGCAGACAAGTTGCGAGGAGGAAAAAGCAGTCACTGGAGGATGCCGCCCGACTGCGTCCACTCAGCTTCAGCCCTGCTCCCTCCAGCCTGGTTCTGGGGGCTGGCACAGGTGATGGAAACCAGCCCAAAGGCCACTCAGGCTGTGGCAAGAGCAGTCTCATCCCTAGGTGAGAAAACCCACCAAGGCATAGTCTCTGTGAGCACAAGCACTAATCTCACAGGCAGGGGCCTCGTGGGGTGGCAGGGTGCTGGGGGCATCAGCAAGGTGGCCGTGTGTGCCTGGCACTGGGCAGCAAACTCTCTCGGCACAGTTTTGCCACTGATTTCAGCAGAGCTGGGATTTCTGCACTGGTGGTGCCACACAAAGGAGAACACTCCCATCCTACATGAGCTCAGCTGCTCTGAGAGACGGGTGTCCTACCACAGTTTGGAGTAAAAATTTGGGGACTGGAGATAGCAGACAAAGCACAGAGACATGGTGAAACAGAGCTCTGTTCTTCCATCTTTACACAAACAAAAGTCCCATTGAAAGCTGTAAGACATTGAGTCCTCTGATTGAAACATATATATAAATACATGTAAAAATTTGATGTATTACAGTTTCAGCTCTACATTTTCCCTTGATTTTAATTTTCTCTGTGGAGTTCAAATACAGAATGTTCCTTCACAGCTTATTTTCAAAGCCATTTTTTGACTTTCACATTTAAACTTATTTAAGGCTCTTAGATTTTTCTCCCAGCTGTGGAAGGCAAAGACAGTCAAAGACTCTTTTACAGTCCTGGAGCCCCTAAAGAGCATCCTTGAAATACAGAAAAAAATCCCACAATAAATAATGCTTCATTTTTTTAAAGGAAGTTATCTTTTTGAATATAGCCTTTTCCCATTTTAAGGGTATGAAACAATTAAAGTGTGTTTTTGCATAATTATGCTTTGTCTCTATACCTGCAAGTATTGTGGGGTTTTTTTCCTCACTTTTGCTCCTGTTTTCTCTCTCTTATATTACCAGTCAGGCCCTGCTTCCCAAGCAGGTGCCCTTGGAAAGGAGAAGTGCCTGAGCTTATGCCAGAATTAGTGTCCTTGTTCTTTGGAAACCAGGTGTCTGACATGTGTCACATGCAGCACATGCCCTTCCCAGGCAGGTGACTTTCTCAGGGATTTTGTTCAGCTAGGATGGGTGTTGCTGTCTGAGGTTTTCTTTCCATCCTTCCCTGTAGCTGATGTGACCGCTTCAAATTTTCTTTGCTTGTTGTGGGGAGAAAACAGCCAGGTTTTGCATTCAAGCAGATTTGTGCAGAAACAAGTGTGTGTGTCCAGGTGCCTCTCTCACATCTGAGCATCCCTGGGTGACTGAAGCTCTCATTAATGGGTCTGCAGTCTTGGTCTTGCCCCTTTGCAGGTCTTTGGAGCCCAAGGTGCCTGGACAAGCTTATCGAGAGCAGCTGGCAGATGCAGCAGCTTGTGCAGCAGTTTTTGGGCTCTAAATCTGAGACTGGACAGGTAGAGGCTCTTGGGAGCCCTTTGCAGACTGTGAGGTGAGGGGATCATGTCCACTAGCGAGCTCTGGTAGCCTAGAGTTCTCTGCCCTCTGCAACCTGTACTGCTGTAAGATGCCAGTTCACTGAAACACTTTGCAGATATTTGCCTGTTTTGGTAACCATTTGCTTGAGTGACCAGTGGTGAGAGCACTCAGCCCTGACCTGTATTGTGCAGACTATGATTTTGCCCTCCAAACCTATGTCCAGGTAAGGCTTTTGCGTGCTCTCCCAAATGCCTCAAGTACTTTTATATGCCTAACTTCATCCTGGGCAAGGATTGGCAATGTCTAAAACTACACCTTTCTTCTTCCCTCTCAGACAGCAAAGTTTTATTTCTTTATCTGCCAAAAAATCGGAGAATTTTCATATTGCAAAACTTGATTTATTGTATCACATTTCTCTTGTACTGTTCTTCCTCCTCCAAAAGCCTCTTTCTCTATAGTTGTTCAGAAGACTTGTTATGTTTATATCTGTCTGTATGACATTTGGAAGCTCAGTGTCTAGTGAAGAAGGCAGGTAAAGAGGCCTGTTCCCCCAGGACAGACACAAACCAGGCTGGTATTGGAGCCACTCAGCCTTGTGGGGTGAGCTCTCTTCTGAATTGTTTTCAAATGCTGGAAGCTTTGTGCTCTAGTAGGAGAAGTTGGGTTTGCTTTTTCAGGAGTAGAGTAGACTCTTAACAACCCTAGGGCATGTCTCTTAAATATTGAGGTGCAGGGGTATCAATCAGACAGCCTAGGGAGTGTGGAGGTCATCCTGGAGGGTTGCCTCCAAGGCCAGTTTCTCACAGACCCTTCTCACCCTGGATAAGAGGGAGATTTCCTTCCCATGTGTCAAAGTCCTCTAACTGAAGCTGAACAGGACAGCTTTCTACTTAAAAAGCTTGGAGCAATCCAAGGTGCTGCCTGGTGCTTCCTGTCAGCAGCTGTGTAGCCTCCAGGTCATATACAGGTTACTTTATTGCCCTGAAGCTTGGGGGAAAACCAGGGATGCTGTGTTTGTAAAATACCCTGTTAATATAGCTGGGAAGGATGATGAGTTAATTCCTTCCTCCTTTATTTTCTCTGGATGAAGCATTTATTTGTGCAGTGTAATTAGTGGGGGTTTGTGCAGGCGTCTGCCACCTGAGCACACCCAGTTAAGTCAGGAGACTCAAAAAATGGGCTGTGAGACTCAGAGCATGAGAGGGAAGGGCATACCAAGCGGGAATAGCACCCAAGGAAGATTGCCACTGCCACCCTGCTCACAGCTTGGTGAGGCAGGACCCGAGTCCTCCTTGCCTCCCAGAAACAGTTGTTGCAGTGGCAGAGTAACCCACTGTGTGAAGAGGGGTAGTAGAAGGAGATGAAGGGATGCGGGCACACTTAGCTGTTTGACACTACCATTAAATTTTGATCCCACTGGCCAAATCCATCAGAGTTTGAGAGAAATTTAGGAGTCTCAAAGTTGATTATATGTTCGAAGTAGATCTATGAAGAAGCTCATTAAATCAAGAAGCTGAGCCCAGCCAGGGATCCACCAAGGGGGTCCATGCTCATAGTTCAATCTACCTGATGCTGATCCAGCATCTTGCCCATCCATATGGCAGTGGAAGCAGAGGGTGGGAGCTGATTATTGCTGGGATGGTGAGGACTGTTGGGGAACAAAAAATGTAAATCTGTGAAACCACCAGCTCTATTAATTTCACTGCTTTTTAAATGAGGGTGGGGGAGAAGGAGGAAGAGCAATCATTACTAAGATGCTTGTGATTATTAGGACAAATCCATTAGAGCCATGAAATTAATATTCTTAAGTGTGTTAAGTCTCTGGATGTTCTTATTCATAAGTCATTTTTTTTCCCTCTCTGATCTTTTTGCTAGATTGTTAAAAAATAATTAGAGGCCCATTTAGAGCTCAGGGTGGCCAACCACGTAAATAAGACTGGACGTGAGCAGAAGCTCATCAGATAAAAGCTGAAGAAGTAGAAGGAAAATCCCAGACAGGTCTAAAGAAAGTGTTTCCAGAGCCCAGGAAGGGGAGAGAAGCTGAATGTTCTGCCTGTGTATGAAATACATCTCTCCAGTTGGATTTTTCAGAGATATTACCCTGAAGAGGCTGTTGTGACTTTATTTCTTAAGTGTTTTAGAGAGACCCTTCTAAGAGAGTACGTGTATTTCCACTCCCTTTTGTGACAGTTGCAGATTCTCAGCAATGCTTGTTATGAAGTCTTGTTCTCAAGGGCCTTTAAGAAAAAACTGTAGAGCCACACTTATTCAAATTTCTATGGGAACTTGATAGATTTTCTGCATGTTATACGACTCTCAACATCTCATGAACAACTCAAGTATTTTCTATTTAAAAATGGCACAAACCTGCTTTCCAAATCAGAGATTGAAACATGACACTGAAATAGTCAATGAAATACTTGTTCTTTATATTTTAAAAACAAGTAAACATGTTGTGCTCCTGCAAATGCAGGTCACTCAGGTCTGCCTGGACTGTAAGCTGCAGGACAGGACCTAGAACCCATTTGTCTCTTAAAGATGGGTGTTTGGGTCTTTTTCTGCATCACTTTAAGTAGGGATCATTCATAATATGTTGTGCAATAGTACATGGGAGCTCCATTTGAAATTGGGTTTCCTTGAAAGCACTATCAGACAGGTTTGCTTGGAAGCACTCATATTAAAGGCACCTTGAAGATCTTCTCCCACAGATATAAAAGGATGTGAAGGATGGTGGGGCTAAGGAAGGGCCCATCATGTCACTGGTGAGCCTGGTAGTGGAGGCAGGGAAAATAGCAGGGATTTCCTTGGTCCCAGCCCAACATCTCTGCTAGAGCTGCCCTCCTGCACAGCCCCCATCTTGCTGTGGCTCAGACGGTGGGGGCAGGCACGGGAGCTCTTGCTCAGCCTCTTGCTGGTAGAAAGTTTCTCTTTCTGCAGAGCTTTGGGGCTGACTTGCTAATTGGAGAGCATTGCTTTTGCTGAGGGACATGCCTCGGGAGCTGCTCAGCTGGTGGCACTTGCTTTCCTCAGTCAATCTGAAGCAATGTAAAACACTGCGCCAAACTCTGCTAAACAATGCACAACCACCAGGCGTTATAAGTAGAGATAATCAGGTTCTGGAGGGGTCGTGCTGCAGAAGGCACTGGTATCTATCTATCCAGGCCAGCTCCACATTTGGGGTACTGCTTTGTTGCCACTACAGCTGAAGTTAACCCCTGAGCATGATGTTGTCTGGGCAGTGACATTGCAGTGTGGCTGCACAGGCTGGGCAAGCAGGCAGTGAGTCCAATTAGTTGTGTAGGTGCTGCCCATGATGCACTAGATTTGATATCTTGCCATAATGTCCTTTTGGCACAGTTTGGGGGGGTGAAAGTAATGGGTGTAGGAAGCATCACAGTAAATCCCAAAAGATTGAAAGCAGCAGCACATGCAAGCCAGAGCAAACCTGTAATGTTGTCTAAAGCTGTTTTGATGTAAGGCTCTTCAGTGCCTCTGGTTCCATATGCAGCAAACCTATGGCTGCTCTGGCCTCTTGTTTGCTGGATGAGCATAAGCTGACTTTGTTACATGGCACCATTGTGACTGCTGGCAGAGCTCTCATTCACTTTGATGAACGAGGTACTGAAACATGACTGCCATTCTTCCATGCGCTTTCACAGCATCAAGGTGTTATTTTCAATTCTTGGATGATTTTCTGTATCCACACAGGAAAAAACATCAGGGAGCTCATTGTCCACAACTCGTGAAAAAAATCAGAAATCTTCCTCCTATACAAAATCCCCACAGTAAGTGGGGTGTAAGTTCTGTAAGACAGAATTCAGAATCCCTTGGGCCTCACTTGGCACATGGTATGCTAGAGAAATCCCTGAGCCATTTGCTCCTCTTTGGAATAGGAAAAAGGATTTAAACAGGACTCATAAAAATATTTCCTTTGTGCTTTCTGTTTCAAACTGGCGCTCCTTGCCTTGTCATCTCAACTTCCTTACTGATTTGTCTCTTCTTTCCTTCATGCCCTTATCTCTCAAATAGTTTGGACAATTAGCTGTTTCTTGTCACCTTTGGTCCTTTTTCTTAAAATTAGGAAATGTTAGATACCCAGAAATACTCACACATAGTTCCTTCTCATTTTTTCCTTGTTCTGACAGCATTTCTTAGGTCTGTCTCACACTCAGACCCATTGGCTTTGTCTGGACTATACTGGAATACAGCTAATAAGCAGTATGATTTTTATCCAGATTAGTGTAAGTCATTATGATTTATTGTTACCTCAAAGGTGGCATGATTTTGAGAGCAAGGATGCTGACCTTGCTGTGGCCAGGAAGGGAGAGGATCTCTGCTGTAAGCAGAACTAGAAGCACAGAGCAGTGGCCTTCTCTTCCCTGCCTTGTCTTTAGTAGTTGTGTGAACTCATTCAAAATTGTTTTCTCAGTTAAACTGAACACTAAGAATTAATATTATCTAGAAGATTTGTAATTACTTCTTCTGCTCTTCCTGGAAATTAGGAGTGTTTCTAGCCATGTTTACCTCAAAGCATTCAGATTTCTTTCTTGTTCCTCAGTAAAAGTGCACAGACAACCACGTCTCTGTTCTGGCATGACAACACAATTAGAAAATTGTATCTTTAAATACCAACTTAATCTAATCTGGGACAAAAACAATAAAAGGCTTTAATCATAATTGCATGGTGCCTGCAGGCTGTCACCAGAGGGCAGAGACAAGGTTGTTCATTGCCACGTGTGGATAGTTTAGAAATTAAATCCCCTTTTCACAAAAGCAATAAATTCTGTTCTCACTTGTGTCCTTTCCAAATATTTCAGCTCTGTAACCAGATAGCTCATTTCATCAGCATCTGTCAGAGACTTTCTCTTGCTTCTGTCAAGCTGTGTACAAAGGGGCAAGGAGAAATGTCTTTATAAAACTACACACACTTGACTTTGTAACATCACAGCTTACATGAAATACTAGCTCTAAATATAAACAAGGTACTAGCTTTTCCTTCACAGGGATTTTTCCACTGTTTTGTATTTATAGTGCACACACACTGAGGATTCATACCACCCTGGGTATCCACAGCAAGTATGGGGGGGATTTACTGGGAATTCATCAAAAACTGCTCTCACACATTATACGTAGCAAACTGGTAGGGTTTCAACTAAGAGAATGGGTTTTAAATCCCAAACCAGTAAGGTACAATTTCTACACTGCCTACCCTGTGTAGGAAAGGCAGATTCTGAGAACAACTCCATTTTCCATTACCTAAGTTGGAAAGACAGCGAGGGTTTTGAGAACATCAGTGGCAGCCTATGAATTCATTTTTGTTCTGGAGAATACTGTGAGGGTTTTGGCACCAGGAAACCACCTCAGTCTCAGACACTGAATCAAGGCACACCCCACCCCATCAAGGCACACCCACCTTGACAAAATCCCTGGCAGCAAGGTGTAGTCATTGATTCAAAATGGCTCTGTCAGTGTTTCCAGTTGAGGACTGGCACATGGAAAATCCCAGTAGAGAGGCAATGGGCAGAAGTGCCACAGGCTAGCTGTTTTGTAGAGAAAAGGCTTCCACCAAGGAACAAGGGCTCTCTGGAGTAAGAGGCAGAAGTAGGAAACTTGTACTCCCTGGGTTTCCTCTAAATATCAGGGAAATGATGGCAGTGCGGGTACCTGGTGGGAGGCAGATGTGCTCAGTGTTCTGCTTTTCCATGACTGCGTACCTCCTTGTTGTAATTTCTAAGCAACTTGGTTTTGTTTTTAGGAAGAGGCTTTTAAAAGTCCTTGCAATTCTCCCTGCTTGTTTCCTGGATAGTTAAACTAAAAATGAACATCTAAGGACTCTGCACCTTGAGGAGGCTGAAGCTCCTGGATCCAATGATGCCAGGCAGGAAACATGTGCAAGAGACCAGGATTACATACAGGACCCGGCTGCTGCTCATAGCCTTGGAAGGAATAAGGCAGGCTGACTCCAAAGGACAGCATGGGAGTAAAACGAAATTCATGAATCCTAGAGCACAGACTAAGTATCTGATGTATTTTCTGTTTTAGCATATAATAAAACATTCAGCTCTGTATGTATTCCTCTCTGAAGAGTGAAAAAAGATCAGAAGAATCCATAGCTTGGAAAGGATACCTTCTATGTCTGAACTTCAGTGATGCAGAAAGATCCTGGGTGCTATTCGCAGTATTCCCAGATCTTAAAATCTGCACACTGAAAACAAAGAAGCCATGCTGAAACAGGACAATGTCCTAAACGTGACACAGAGGTCTCATAGGAGGCTAAGTGGGTATGCAACAAGCAAATTCAGCATCACCAATGTTGACCATGTTGGTACAGCCGTGATCAGCTTTTCTGCCATCGAGTTCCCTCTTGCTCCCATCTCCTGCAGGTTTGATGATGAGCAAAGACATCAGCAAATGCAGATGCTCAGCACACGTGGGAGTTGCAAGAAGGCAGAGCAGCAAAAAGAGCAAAGGAGCTGTGGTTCTTTCAGCATGTCTGGTTTTAAGGAGCTACTGGTGAAGGATGCACTTGAGAACTTGAGAGGCAACACTTGCAATTACTTGCACTCTTGCAATTCAGGTAGTGATGTTTCCCTCCCCTTCCTCTCTCCACGCTGCTGCTGGCCATGGCATTAGTGCCATCCCCAGGGGATGTGTTTTTCCATGGACATCTCTTTTCTACCAGCTTCCAGACAACTCCATAGAGGGGAGTTGCTCTTCAAGTAAGAGGCAGAGGCGCCATTCTGCTCTCTCCTTTCCATCCATCCTGTTGTTTAGATAGCTAATATGATGAGGGATCAGATACTTATGTATTTCTGAACTTATATTTAGGATCAAGAATGGAATAAAATATGTAGGAAAGGAGACTTGCTCCTTCACCCATCCCCTTCTCCTCATTCCCTAAGGACTTTAATCAGAGTTCAGTTTTTCCCCACCTTACACCAGGATATTTTATTTTTTTAATTAGAAAATACACTAGCTCAGGCAATGGAACAAGGGATTTATTTCAGTGCTCAGTCAGGCTTGTGTTATTTCTCAGTGCATTTTTCATGCTGAACATCTAACACTTAGATTTTGGATTATTGCAGTGACTGTAGCTTTTTACCCCAAAATGCTATTTTGAACTGTCTCCCTTCAGCTATACCTTAGTGCAGCTTTGATTTGGGACAAGTTTTGTTACACAGAGCAGTGCTGCCAGGCTACATGATGAACTGCAAGAAGACTGAAGAATGCTGCTTATTTGTTTTTGCTTATTTTAGTAGAACTGAGCCCAGTTTTTCACCTCATGACCACGGAGACTGAATTTCTGACCCAGCTTGCTGCTCCCACACTCTTGGGACAACCAGTGCTTCCAGAAAGTTGCTATCTGTCTTCTGAGGTGGATCCAGAGAGGCAGGCAGCAGACGGCTGCTGCCAGTGAAGGTGATTTCTGCCAAGTACCACTAAACAATCAGATTCAGAATCTATAAATGATCTCTTGGGTCTGCTGTTCATCACTTCAGTGCAAGGGCTTAACTGGAGTTGAGCCTTCACTCAGCAAGAGTGGAAACACTTTTAATCAGAAGCAGGAATCATTGGACCAGCTTGCCAAATCAGATTAGGAGCAGTTTATATGACCATTGTAAGTATCATAAAGTGCCTGGACATGGGAAACATCAATATATAAACAAGATACCCCCTGATTTTTTTATTATTTTGGCCTGCAACAGTGAAAAGCATTTGAAAGGCCAGATCCTTTGTAGTTCTGAATATCCTCAACTCCAGCTGCACTCCTTGAAAGCCCATGTGCTCAGTGACTCCCCAGGAGGCCCATCTGGTAACAGCCCCACGCTGCTCTCCCTGCTAGGGAGCAGCCACTACCACCCCAAGAATGGAAATTAAAAGAGCAACCTGACTCCTTTGAGAACTGCAAGACATTCCTTGTATGTGAAATTACTTCATATTCAAGATTTCTGCATAGCTGTGCTGCCACTTACAGAAACATGTTTTTACAGCTTAAATACATTCACCCCCACTGAACCTCAGAACTCTATTTAGGATTGGACATGTCTTCAGGAGATCTTCAGGACCCACACAGGGTCCTGAATATATGTGAACTAAGTAGTGACAGGAAGAAAAAAAGCCACTCCTGGAAATTAAAAAATAACTGAATTTAGATCAAACACATGGAAAGTCTGGCTTTTGCCCTAGAAGTTTAATCACTATTTGGAATTTTTTGCCATGGGAGATTCCTTGTGTAATTGTTGAAAGGCGAGATCAAAACCCAACATCATCTTTTGAGTGCCAGTGTCACGCCTGGATAAAAACAAGCTGTATCAGCCCTAATGATATTTGCTCCCAGACATGCTGCTGAAGCTCTGACTATGTTTGGGATAGGAAGGAATTTCCTCATGTGGTGAACTGGCAAAGTTTGGGATTTGTCTTGTTCTTGTGCATTCCTCAAGGACCAATTTTTGGAGTCTTGTTTCAAATTCTTTGACTTTCTGCAGCCTTGTGATCAGAGCTAAATATTCGGCTTTTCCCACCACTGGGCCCTGCTTTGTTTCTAAAGGTTTTTTCTGCTTTACCAAACACGTATGGATGGATCTCATTTTGCTGCATTATAAAGATACTCTAGCAATGGCAAAAATAATCTACATTATTACTTATCTAAAAATAAGATACAGGGAAAGGAACAGGGCAAAGGGAATAATAAACTGCACAGTCAGTTACAACCTTCACCTTCATTCTCTGGAAAACAAATGAATTGCAGGATGCTCTAGTGTACAGAGGTATGGTCAAAGTACCCATTGTGTTGGGGCAGCACTACATGTAAGGAGCAACCTCTCTTCTTTCATGTGTGACTAAATCATTGTTATTGTTCAGTATGAAGCAAAGGAAATATTTACTAAACCCCACAGTTAAAGACAAAATTCCTTTATTATTCTCTTGCTGTTACAGATATGAAAACCGTCTGCAGGTCTGATAGATGCTTACAGCACACTTGATTACTCTTTAGGCATATTTTAATACTCTTTAGGTTATTTTAGGCATATTAGTTCCAGACCTTTATGAGCAACCCCAGTCCTTCCTTTTGGTGTTCTCAGCAACCCTTGTGTACTTGAGCCTAGCATGATGCCAGTGTTAGGCTGTTGCTTTGTACTTGACTGGCTGGGAGCGACCTTTGACTCGGGTCGAGTAGGGCCAACAGCTCGATGCAGCAACAGCTACTTGAGCTCATGCTTCTCCAGCTGGTTTTTTTTTCTGTTCTGCAAAAGTACTCTTGTTTTAAACAGCAGTTTCTGTCTTGTTACACCTCTCTTACAAAAACCTGTGGTTTGAAACCTACCAAAACCAGAAAGCTATGTAAAGCTTGTCTTGTGAGCACATGAGCATGTGCTCACGTGAGAAAAGTGAAAACCAGAGCACAAAGAGAAGAGTAAATTGAATCTTTCCCCCCAAAGCAATATTAACTTCAGCGTGCCGTAATAGTAAGCAATGTTTGCGTTAGTTCAATACTTAATTCCATTAGCTACAGTTACCCTGGTCCATTCTGTGGAGTGGTGGGGCGCTTTCCCAGATAGAGCACTGCTGTCAGCCCTTCCCCCTGTCGCCTTGGCAGTGCGCGTTTGAGTTTAATATCAACTCTGTTGTTCATGGGCTGCCCCATGGATCAGAGGCTGACAAGGATCCTGGTGCAGGACAGCAGCCCCCGGACAAATCCGACAGGCATGACCACAACTATGTGACCAACAAAGTGCTCATTGCTGCTCTTGACTCCAGCATCACCCAGCGTGCAAAGCTTAAAGGGCTCTTTGACAGGCCCCAGATCATACTGAAATCCTTTCACTTAGCTCTGCTTTGCCCCTGTCCTGCTGCTGCTGAAGTCCATAGCACAAGTGCTCTGCCCTCAGTTGTGCTGGAGTATTTGTCCTGCTTGGTCAAAATATAGAGTAAGCTGTGATGGTGCATAAAAGACAAATGGAGAGGCAGGAACTACTGCTCCTTTCATTGTTTTATTATTGTTCATAATTTATCATAATTGTTGTTTCACTGTTAATTGCTGTTCACCTGAGGAATGCACATGGAGCATGTTTCCTACTTGGAACTGACAGAGAGGGAGCATCTTAAAAACCCCTAAGGATTTTTGAGATCACAAACCTTAGAAAGATAACAAAATTAGCACACATAATTCCCCTTTATTTTCTTTATGCCTGCAGACAAGGTTAGCAGCAACCCTTGTTTCTAAGAGTTTGTTTTGCCTCCTCAACCAAAAAATCTGGAATGGTAAGTGTTAGGTCTGATTTCTTATTATATATCTTGTTTTTCTTGTGGAAAAGATGGCAAAATTAGAAACAAATTACATGAAAACATCATAAATTACAAAAGCTGGATACTGAAAGAAATTAATAAAACCCAATTTTTTTGTTTCCTTCATAATTATCTAAAAGTGAGACCTGAAGACTGTCCCTAAGAGACTCCTTTTTTATACACCTTCACTCTAACTTGAACTAGGGGGAGGGTTTAAGCAGCTCCCTTGTGAGGTGGATGATGAAGCCAAGCTTGGTGAAACTGCACCATGTGGTCTCTGAGTGTAGTCTGCAGTAGAGCTGTCTGTCCTCAGACGAGTTCTTCTTGTGTTACAGTAACTCAAGCAATTCTGGCTGTCTCCTAGATGCCAGCTCTCATCTATTCCTGGAATTAAATTCTAGACCAGTAGCACACATTTTAATAGCAAAACATCTATTTGATCTCCAATTTATTTTTCATTCTCATAAAGAAATGTTAATTTCTCTAATTTCTGTTGATTTTTTCTCATGCACCCCCTGCTTCCCCCACATGTTCCAACTTGTGACAGAGGTGCTTCTGTGATGAAAGAAAGTAGGACCTGGGAAGAGGCAGGCATGGTGCTTCAGAGGATCATCTTGTAAGTACCTTGTCTTTATTGTCTCATGGTATGAACATGAGTCCCTATTCCTTGTTAATCTGGTTAATTCAAGCGGTAGAAATGGGGTGCACTGGTATCAATGGGTTATTCCTAGGGCTGAAGAATGAGACTACCCATTATGTATATTTGAAAATCTCAGTTACTTATGTTCTCAGCAAAAGCTCCAAATTTTCTGTAAACTCAGCATAAAAGGATTGCATAATGAGCACAGCGACTCCCACAACTATTGTTTACATCTGTCAGCTAATCCTTTCTGTGAGTCAGGCGGTGCCTACTGGGTTGGGCACTTGATTGGGATTAGAAACTCATTATTATGATGATGCATATTACAGTGCTGCCTGGAGGCCTCAGCAGGATTATGGCCACATTGTGCTAGACAGCACTCAGACCTAGAGCTTGTAGCCTATTGTTAGAGCACCCTCACTCTAATTCTGGATTAGACCCCATTTCTTCTCATGGCCCTTGGGGTAAAACATCTAATCCTCTTCTATTTCCATATCTTTTCTGGGGAGATGATAACTCATTTCCTACCATCAGTCAATGTCTGTAACCACCTGCTTTTGGAGAAGAATGCCAGGATGATGTCACCTAAAGGCTGCAGGTAAATGCTGCAGCACAAGTGGGAAGCAGGATTTCCCTGTTTGAGTGCCTCTGCTATTCAGTGGAATGGTTTTGCAACGAGAATTTGAGGCTTTTCCAGCAGTGCTGCTGCACCCAGAGAATATACAAGCTGAAAAGCACAGCAAGTCTTGAGTTGCACCAAGGCTGTCTGTGGCCGTGAGTTGCTCACTGAGCCCTCAGCTCAGTAAGTGACGTTAGAATCTCCCTTCTTCCCTCTCAGGGCTGCACATGTGTCCAGCCTAGTGAGTGGCCCTTGTTGAGTAGCAGGCAGACTGTCCTCCTCTCTGTCCTTTCAGGCTCTAGGTGTTCCTGCTGCTGTTCCAGGTGCCAGCACACCCTGTTTGTACTCCATCTGTGTACTGCCACAGCCACGCACCTGTGACTGCAGCTAAGCCTGAGCCTGGTCTGTGCTTGCCCTTCACTCACTGGCACCTACTGCTCCACAATGTTGCTCAAGTGTGAGGCTTGACAGGGATAAGCTGTACTTACAGTTTCTAACTGACTTTATTGTTTCAGGTCAGGGTGAACTTGACTGGATTTTATCACCCCATAGAAGCTGCTTCTTGTCTGTCCTGGGTGGTTTGCTAAGGTGGCCATACAAATAGCTTGGAAAATGGCGCTGAGTTGTGTACAGGTGAACCCTCTGAGTGTTGTCCACTACCTCATTTTCCTTGCTTGGAATACTGCTGGTCAGTGGGGCCACTCTGCAAGATGCTCCTAAGGAAGAACAAAGTTGTCTGAGACATCTTTCGAAGACAGGAGCAAGGCTGGTGCTTGCTGAGGAATTCTTGAACAGCTTCAGCTTCACCTCTCTCCTTTTTAAGCCCAGAGTCCTTCTCTACAAGCTATTACAATCTGCTGGCATTGTTACAGCCATCACAGGCTGGAGCTGGCACACACGGTGTTATCCTGTTGTAAACTTGTTTGTCTCATGGGAAATTTGAGACCTAAGCACTCACTTGGTCTGCTCCTCTTTATTTGAGACTGACCAGTCTGAATCACTTTTGATAAAATATCGGTAGGAGTCTCAACCAGAGTTAAGTTCCTATCAGTTTAATTAAAGATCGCTGGAGAGACAACCCCTGTGAAATGCTCTCACAGTGTAGAAAGCTCCATTGTGAGTGCTCCCCTGAGTAATCACCAGAGGCTGCTATCAACAGTGTAATCAGAAATTACTGAAGAGCTTAACTTGAAACTTAGACATCAACATATGGCAAAGAAAAGAAGAGACAACAGTGACTTTGGACTAATCACATCCATTGTATCATGAGAGCAACAGAAAAGTAAACAGAGAAGGCACTGTAAGGTGGTCTGAGACACAGATCTGTAGGAAACTGGGCTTTGCTAGGATTTTTTATACAATATGGTCAACGTTTTTACATACTAGTCCTATGCTATTATAGGCACAAGATCAGTCAGTAAAAACCTTGATAACCAAAGCAAAGTTATATTTAAAGACTTTCTTTACCTATTGCATTCTAGCTCATTCCTTCAGTAGCTTTTGTGGACGTGATACCATGTGAATGAGGCTGGATATGAGAAGCTGGAAAAAGACTGCAGGGAGAAGAAAGCGTGTAGGGTTCCCATGGAGTTTACTTCTTGCTTCTTCTTCACTGGTGAGTTAATGGTACTGGCCACAGTGGTATGGACTATACCAGGTCACCTTTGGGGACCAAAATGCATTTCAGAGATACATCTTCTATAGTTTTTGTTTTGTCTTCACAAATTAATGTTTATAGAAACTAACCAGAGATTAGATTGGCGCACTGCTCCTGTGGGATGCAGACTTCAGGGTTTAGGCAATGTTCTATGGCTAACAAGAGCCAACAAGTTACACCTGAGTCATTCCCCTGGGTGTAACATGCCCTGGACTGACAATGACAGGAGCCAGCTGAGCATCCTCACAGGAGATGACAAGTGTTGACACAGGGGCAGTCACCTCCCATTTGTCTAACCAAGCAGAACTGGCAGTGGAAGAGCCACTGAGGTGACTGATCTTAATATTTATCCTAGTGGTGATATTAGGCCCCCAATGAGATTAGAAGGGTGACACTTAATGTAGTCTTTTGGTAGTGGGGCAAGACTTATATTCTTAGAATAAGCTGCTTAGGAAAAGCTTCTTTTACTTGGCATTTATCACTTGTTACTGATGTTTTATTACATTGATAGCCATCCCCAAGAAATATTTTAATGTTCTTACCTGTTTCATATATAGACATACTCCCTTCAACATCAAACATATTTTGAGAGAACAAGATTTTAGACGAACTGAGTTAGACCTGCTTAGTTATGCTGACATAAACTTCGTGAAGCTTCTTTTTTGACCAACAAAACAGCACCTAATGTGCTTTCTGAATCACTGTGTTTCTTCCTTCTGGAAGCTGTATCCAGCATATGGTGACCACAGATCTGTGGGCCTTACTCAGGAGAAGCTTACACTGAGCCTAGCAGGATCTCTAGCTCAAGCACGAAATGCCAAATTTGATCATTTAGGGTAAAACACTGCATTTTCTCAAACATTTCTTTGGTCCACTCCCTTCCAGATGAGCCAAGCCAGACACATTCCTTCCAGCTGAAATAGTCCTTTTTTTCCCTTTTTTTTTTTTTTTTCCCCCACAAGCTTCTCAGGTATACAAAAGGATAATGCAGTGTACAGCATTGTCACTTAACGGTGACTGTAAAGTGCACCACGCAGAAGAGTCTCAGGGAGTTGTACAATGAAATTCTACAATAATCTTAGTAATGAAGGGCAATTAAGAGCAGTAGTTAACCTATATTTTTCTACCCTACTTTAGGAGTCAACTTACACCCAGGATTTCAAATACTAGTTGGAAGTGCATTGCATTGTCTAGAGGCATAATTACAGAGAGCTGTAGTTGTCTTTATCACAAAGTTTTAATTAGTAGGACACATTAAATAACCAGCTGATACAGATCTTAATGAATCATTTATAGGCCTACATCTAAGACAATTATATATGTAGCTGGTCATACATAGTGATTCGTGTACTTCTGGGCTTATGTGAAATGGAATAGGCATTGTCCTCATGTGATGTGAAGGTGAAAGGGACAGGACAAAACTGGGACAACAGCCTACATTAACCAAACAGCTTTTGCCTGGACCATTGTTGACAAGACTGGGGAGGAAATATGAATAGTTGGCTTCAAAAGAAATCCACCTTGAGGAAAAGCAGCAGCTCTGGTTTCCTGAATTCCTGACTGGTTTGGGTTTTGTGTTTTTAAATCAAGGTGGTTGTCCCACATGGACACTTTATGTGGTGCTGCTCAGGAATGAGGGCAGGTGCACACCAGGCTGAGAACAGGGTGTCTGGGGCAAGCTGGGACTCTGTTGTCTGCAAGCCATGTCATGCCACTCTTGCTGTGGCTCCCTGACAGCCTAGCCTGCCTCAGATGTGTCTCTTTTTTCTCCAGCACTGCCTGCCCAGAAGCATGAAGAAGCTCCACCAGAGAAACCACTACAGACCCCTAGCAGCCAGATCTTGGCTCCACTGGAGATGTTCCCAGCTCTCTGGTTCTACCAGCTTTCTTACTGCTTAGTATGTCTAGATGAAAAAGTGGGAAACATGCCTAAACATCCAATTGCTCTGGGGCTAGTTTTTGCTCTAAGCACTGTTTCAGGGCCAGATTTTCATAGCATTTGTTTGTGACTGCTCCTTGATCATTAAAAATACGTACATGTTGTCTGTTTGGCCAAGTGAAGGGGGCATGGGAGCAGCTGGCTGTGAAAGTGCATTTATTGTCACTGCTGATTTCTGCAGAGCTCAGTCAGAGTATGTACATGGCATGGTGGAAGACATGGAAACAAATCAATTGTAGTGTAAAAGGTGTAACTCTTCCTCCTCTTTGCCTAGAAGATGCAGCTGGTCACAGGCAGGCTGCTCTCCTTAATCAGCCCCGGTGGCATGATGGTCCAACTGAGGTAGCGTCACTTGGGAAACTTGTTTTTAGGAGAAGCCTGCCAGGCTCCAGGATACACATATTGGGCATGGGCATGGTGCACCATTGGGCATGGTGCCAGTCCTGGATATTTCAGAAGGTTTATCCCTCCCATCCACTGTGCTGACCTCTATCATGTACTTGCTTCTGCCTCTCCCTGCCCCATGGGCCTTTTTGGTATCCGCCTCAGGTCCCTGTACAGTTTTGAGCTATTTGTTTTGTCTCTTGTTTCTTTAACAAGTAGTACTTTAATGACAGATTGTAGGCAATACACTATGCCCAAAACCACTGCCCAAACCCCCCCAGACTTATTGAATCAAGTAGAGGTATTTGTCCATGGTCTTTCTTGCCATGTCTGACTTGGCTTACTCTGCTTAGTTGGAGCTCCAGTTGGAGCAAAGCCTGTGTTTATCTGATTGCAAGACAAAACCTAGCAATAAACAAACCATTGCAAATGTATACTTGAAAAGATTAAGAGAAAAGTATTACCAACCCATGTAATATTGTAATCCAAAGTACTTTAAAAGTAGCATTGAATAATTTTCTCAATTATCCGTAGAGTCTGCTGTTAACAGGTTTCCCTGGTTCCCTACCATCAGAGGAACTCCGCTGATCTCTGCAAAACTTCTTTCAGCTTAAGTACAGAGTTCTCTTTAAAATTAGAAGGCTTTTAAGAGTTAATATGTTAATCTCCTGATGTACCACAGCAGGCATCTGGAATAGATCTTACTAGACTGTTTACACTGTGCTTCCTTTCAGGGTGGTTAGAAGTGAGGGAGCACTTGTGGCAAGAACTGATGTGGTGTAGGGTTTGACAGCATCTTTCCACACCTAGTTGTTGCTTTTGTGGAGGAGGGAGGAACAGAAGCTTCCAGTATGGCTCTCGGTATGGCTTTTCAGCTTCTCCCCATCAGGGGAGGAGGCTGTCACAGAGCAGGGGGTGATCCCATGCTTAGTTTTCCCCAGCATGTCCAAGATGGCAGAGGTTTCCTTTGCTGCCTTCTCCTGGAAGAAAATAAGAAACCTAATGAAAGAGGTTTACTTTCTGAGGCAGAATATAGTTAGCATGAGGTTCAGCCCTCTGAGCCTAGGGGCACCTATAGGAGAGAAGCGTGCCGCGTGCTCCATCCAACCGGGCAGCTGCTGGGAGTGCTCTCAGCACTGTGTCTGAGGGCAACCTACGTGCTGAGGCTGACAGTCACTCTGGACTGATGGCTGTAATAACTTTGCGCTTTGCGGCTGCCGCTGTTTTTATCCTCCCAACTCCCCCAGGAGGTAGGGAAGTGCTGTTAGTCATTTTATAGAGATAAATTGAGCCGTGGTGTGATGAAGCCACACAGGGAGTCAGCAGCAGAGACAGTCTGCTATCAGACCCTCCTCTCCTTCCTTATCAGCTCTGCCTTATCTGCGTGCACAAGTAAGATTTGTGGAAATAGCTCCTGAGTGACTGTGGAGAGTGGGAAGGAGCCAGGGAAATGGGAAGAGTGGTGCCTGCTCCCAATACCAAAACTAGGCTGCCTGAAAGCCCTCAGTACACTGAAAGATGACAGCTTTGCTCCAGTGCCATGTTTTCAAGCAGAGCAGATTTTTTGCCAGTTCTCGTTAGACTTTCAGTATTGGTTTTCCAGCCACCGCCAACTCTGTCTGGGCACAGGTCCATGTTTACTCAAGCTCCACAGCCAGAAATATGGTGAGCTCTGTTTCATGCTAGTGTGTGGTTGTGCTGAATGCATCAAAATGCGTCATCAAGAGTCACCAGCTACATAAAGTATGAGCCGTGGCAGGGAAATCAGAGAATATATAACACAACATTGAGGAGAGTAACAGCTCTGGAAGCCAGAAACCCATTTAAAACACTCTGAATTTTAAAAACGCTTTATCAGAAGGCCAGTTCCTAAAGTAAAACGCTTTGTTTTCTTTTTTTCTTTTCTTTTTTCCTTTTTTTTTAATGCCATGTTTTGATATTTCTGAGCTGGATCAGAAGCACAGTCTATTTTACAAGAGCCAATGGTATCAATTAAAGCCTGAGACTTTCAAAGCAGCACACGGGACTCAACTACACATCTTCCATTAATTATCTCTTGGCCAAGTTAATTCTGCACAAGTAATATGTCACAAGCTCATTTTCTGTCATTAAATTCAGCAGATATGACCTTGATCCTTTCTGGGAGCTCACCTTCTCAGCAATAAAATGCTGTTTTATTGCAGACACTTTCTGAAGAATGCCATTTTAATGTCAGGTTATGCTGAAGAAGAGTCCAGCTCCTGCTTTTTCAGACTTTCTGAAGCAGGAAAGAACTAACAGCCTGCACTAGACCTCTTATCAGTGCAGAGCCTGGACTAAATGTGTCTTTGTTGACTTTCTCCTTCTCTTGGTACAGAAAAGAAATAACCTTAGTTTCAAAAAGGCTGACATGTAGGTACAGCTGGTATGTATTAGCACTTCAGTTGTATATCGCTGGAGCATAATTTGTCAGCTGTGATTTTACTTGCTTGACTCCTTGATGTATGTGCTTAAAAAGTTTTGGGAGCAAGTTCTCTGGATTCCAAATCCAACATTTTGGCCTCCATGGTGAGGCAGCTTTGCCCTGGGAAAAGTGTCCTCTGCCCTTTACAGCTATGGTCTGCGATCAGACTATTGAACTTGGGCTTGCCACTGTTTTCCACCTTCAGAAATTGTTTCAGGTTTTTATGCTCCTGTTCCCTCTCCCATCCTTCCATATAAAATTCAGGGACCAAAAGGAACCTATTTCCAGTGCTCACCTCTATGCATTAAAACCCAGCAATGCATTAACTGCCAGAATGACAATTTATGCATCATCTTGCTCTGCCACTGGTTTTTTTCTGAGAAGGAAAAATAAAAAAATCTTGGTTTGGAATAAACCCATAACATGTGTGGGGTTGCCATTTTAAAAAAGAAAAAGTGGAAAAAACCAGGCACTGGTGTTTGCCAAATCCTTGTCTTACCCTTCACCAAGAGCAGTGCTGACAGAGCACAGTGTCAAACAGGCGAGTACATCGCTCACTCCATCTGGCTGTCCCGTGCCTCTGAAGACAACAGCTGGCCTCAAAATGGGAAGGAGGTAACCTGCTGAGTGAAGGTGTCCAGATAATAAATTAGCCCCCCAAAAACCAAGAACAACAAGAAAGAAATTACTGTCCAAAAATTTAAGATAAAGTGCTGATATAATGCTGTGTTAAGCAGCCTCTTCTGTGGGCAATTATCACTAGGCATCAGCAGCAATACAGCAGGTTTTCTACCAGCTCCTGGGAGGTCCTCCAGCAGAATGGACATAGAGATTGTGAGGCAGCGAGAAGCACCTGAGCCTCAGCATTTTAGAGGTGATTGTACCTGTGTGGGTTTGTCCTGACAGACACCAGCTGGAGAATGTGCCACGTGGCTCAGTTGGGGTCTGCAATCCTATTGGGATGCTATGCTAATTCAGGCAGTATTAATGTAAGGCTGCAGGTGGAATTTCTTTATGTGAATACCAGTGGGTTTATTGTGGGGTTTTATTATTATTATTATTATTATTATTATTGTCACTGCTTGTGAAGAATCTGCTTTTTCTTTTACAGCAGCTGTTTTGAGACTAGGAAAAAGTTGACTTGGAAGACTTGCTCCTCTTGCTGTGCAGGCACTGACCCAAGAAGAGCTGGATGCAGACAGAGCCCAGCTGAAGCCAGAGCAGCGGTGTGTAAGTGTGGAGTTTTTTCCTCTCCTGGAGTCACAGTAAGATCAGAGGTGGGATCGTGTGCCAGTGGTTGCAACCTAATTTCAACTGCTTGGTTAGATGCACTGAACTGTTGTGTGTATCTGTGGCACAGGGGCTCTGAAGCACCTCTCTGAATTGCTGTCACAGTGTGGAGGATCTCTACCCCCACCTTCATCCACAGGCACAGAAAACCAATCCATCTCTTGGACTGACAAAGCTGCAGAGGCTAAAAGCTTCTGTTTCAAGGCTATCAAGGATGCATATTGCACTTTGTTTCCTCCATATCCTAGAGAGCCTTTCCTAGAAGGGCTCTGTGACATGCCGCAGCAGGGCTCTGGACCTGGCTTCCCACAGGCATAAATGTGAGTGCAGGTGAGCAAAGGATGATAATGTCTTAACCAAACCCACGGGTGAAGAAATAGCTGCTTGACAGGAATGTCTTAAAGTGAAATACACTGAATATTCTGATGAGCTGAAACACCACAGCACTGGGAACTGTATACATCTGCAATAGACTGCATCCAGTGAACTCTAAAAGAAAGTAAAGATTTTGGGAATAAGAGGAAACTGTTTTAAGATGATTTCTAATAAATAAGGCTTACACAGTTATGATCTCTCTCTCTCTGCTGGCTTATACCCTCCCCATTCTCCACGGTAACTTTTGCCTCTAATAGGGTCACCGTTCTCTATCAAAGACAGCAATGATCCTACGAGGTCTCTAAGTGCCAGCAGTGCATCTGGGGAGAGATCTGGGGAGATTCTGCCTGTGGACAGTCAGCATTCACACAGTTCCAAGTTCTGCTAGACCCAGTGGTCATGGCCAACCTCTTTTCAGCTGCCCCAGCTGCTGGCTGATATAAACTTCCAGTGATAGTTTTCAACCTTTTCCCAGGGGAATAACCTCTGGTTTTCTCTGCTTACTTGTATATAAGAGAATAATCTTCAAAGTCTAAGACATAGGTTGGATTCACAGATGACTTGCAGGCTTATCTGAGTGTCTGTTTTAAGCCAGGAGAAATATTGGTAGAGTCTGAGGCTGGCATGGTCTTGCCTGGCTCTTATGCTCTCGGGAAACCAGTTATCAGACAGAATTTTAATGGCTCTTATGGGTCATATGAAAGACCAGAGACATCAGAGGGAATTCTTAAACAGACTTGTTTTGAGCTTTACACAATGTTTTTTGCCTGCAGTAAAAATATAAGCCCTTGCATGCTGGAGAACAGTTTGGCTGATGGATGCTCTGGGAAGATGGTGCTGGGAAAAGCTGTCTCTGTTGCTGGCTCATTCCAAGGGAGGGCTTGCATTTGCTGCCTGTGAAGACAACCTGGCTCAAGGGCTGTGTTCCTGCCCTGTGAAAGAAAGGGCTGCACCTCACACTACCCCTTGTCCTTCTGGATGGAGCTATCTCTGGATTTGTGGCTTAAAAGCTGAGTGCTGGCAAGGGGACAGAGGAAGGTCAATGATCATTGGAGGGATAAGTAAGACAGTAGCTTAAGGTAAAGCTTCAGAGAGCTCACAGTTACTGTTAGGAGGAACAAGCAGTGATGTCTTATTGGCATATCTAATTAGAAATTGCTGGGAGCTACTGGACTGGACAGTCTCCTCAAATGCCAGCAACACTGCGGGAGCTGGATGTAAATGTTGTAATTGATACAAAGATGGAAGCTGCTCCATTACAAAGTGACATTTCAGGTATTGTGGTAATGGATGATCTGAAACATCCTCAATGAGATCTGTTTCCCTCAACTCTTTTGACTCCTGTCAGAGGTGCATGTTCGAGCTCTTCTCTGGGCAGATGGCTTCTGCAAATAGAACTGCCTTTGAAATATAAAGTTTTGCTGAATTCATTATATGCCTTCTGACTTCAAAGCTTTGTACTTTCCTCTTTAGTTTTAAATAGAGTCACTTGGCTGCTTTCAGGCCTGTTACATTGGAGGCAGGTGCTGCAGTGGATGTCACTGGTGAGGCACAGCAGCGGTACTTATTTAAGGTACACTGAGCAGCTGTATGCCTGCCTCACCTCTGCCCACACCCAGCCAGGAGGTACATGATTCCTACAGTTAGATGGGTCTCAGGGAGCTCTCCCTGTCAGGGACTTTCCTGTTTTTCCCCTTCTTCAAGGAGAGAGGTGGCTGCACTAGCCTGGCCCTGCATCTCTTGCTCTCCCAGGGTGCAGAGAGCTATGCAAGGAGGAGGATGTGGGATGGAATGGGGATGGTAGATAGGTAGACAGACGTTCTCATCATCTAGGCATAAGTTCTCTTCACTGAAGACTTCACAAGATGCTTCTTACCTGAAAGGGAGGATTTTTATGAATTAATCTTTATAGAACCTTATATTGAACTGACCTTCTGGAGCATGAGGGTTTTCCACATCAGCTCAGCAAGTGGATACCAGTAGTCAGAAATTACTGTCAGTATAAAGCAGTCATTGTGACTTTGCTTTCACTGTCTGTACTGTAACTGAAATGATGGGGTTTAGGTGTCATATCTCACACTTTTAAGGAGTATTGAAGCAACTTAAAGGGACACAAGTGGGAGACCTTTCTCTTTGTATCTGCTTTCTACACAGAGGGATGACATTTTGATAGCCAGAGGTTCTTTGGGAAGAAAAAAAAAAGTTATTTTGGAGACTGAATTATCAGCTTAGTCAAACTGTTCAGATGCACAAAATGGGGGGAGAAACAAGCACCCAAACTTCAAAGCAGCTGGACCATTCTTTTCAACGTCTTCTGACTTGCCACAACTTTATATCAAAATTCTTCAGGTTCAGTTTGAAAGTATTAAATACTCAATGCCAAAATGCTTGAACAATACAAAATGTTTGCTTCATCCACAAACTACTTTTTTCATATTTTTAAAAATTTTTTTAGAGCTAGCATCAAGATGAAAATATATTCTTCACCCTGCTGTGGTTCCCTACAGCATCTTGGTAAGTTGGAGACAGAACTTTCTGAACGTGAAAAATGTTTAAGAAGAAAAATTACGTTCTTCACCAGAACCTCCTCTCTCTGCAGCTGGATCCTTTATGGATGATCTAAGCAAGCAGCATATTACAGCTTTCAGCATTCCTTCATTTATTTTTGAACTGAGAAACTTTTGTTGCATTTTTGTCTTATCGGCAGTACATTATAAAAAATGTCAACTCTTTCCAAACCTTTTTTGTTTCATTGGAAGAATTATTCTTAATTTCAGCCCTGGAGTCAGTTTATGTGTGGTTTGATCTTCTGTTCTTCCTTTCATACAGATGCTATCAGCATGGACAGCAGAGCAGCCCTGTCACACAGGATTAATGGCAGAGTGTGGTGTTGCTTCTGGAACAGTAATGTCGTACTGTATGAATAAACACTGAAATTGGGATAATTTTTCTAAATGTTTCAGCATTCTAAGTACAAAGTAATAACCCTGTCAGGAACAATATTCACTGCTGTCTCATCTGGCTGTGCTGGAATTAGTGGCAGTCTCTGAGGAAGAACACAGGTATGTCAGTGTTGGAAACAGAGCATGTGGTTGTATTAGAGCAAAAAGCAAACAAATCCCTTGGTCACAGTACAGGGAGAGAAACTTAATACTGCTTCGAAAATCAGCACTGCTTTGAATATGAATTTGTCTTGGTTCCCTCATGAGAAGGATAATGCAAAAAGGGGAGATGGATGGATGGATAGATAGATAGATAGGTAGACAGACAGACAGATAGACAGATAGATAGATAGATAGATGCATATAGATTATTATGTCAGGCAAAATGTGTTGTAGAATTCAGCAGAAGATGAAAACCAGAGTCTGTGAAATCAAGAATAAGGGGAGGAACAAACAACAGACAGTGAGGAGAGTGTTACTGAGTACTTTCTGCCTTAATACAAAATCAAGGAGGAGCAAAGCCTTGATGAAGGATGAGACTTAAAAATATTCCAGTTCACCTCAAAAAAACCCAGAAATAATTCTGAGGCATTGCAGGGGTGAGGAGAGGTTTCTCAGCCATTTTTCTGAGTTGTTAAACAATTTGCCTCTAGGTTTCCACACGTGTTCATTTGTAGAGGTGCCAGCCAAAAGATGTTTGATGCTGAGAAAATTGCAAAAATCTGTCTCTTCCTAGCTGCCCCAAGGTCACTGCTTAGATTGTTTAAATTTTGGAAATGTCAGTTTGAGACACTCACATAGAAAAATAAATGCACAATTACACTGTTTATCATATCTATTCAAAAACATGTTGAGCTCTAGTTGTCTTTGAAATAAAATCTTCCTCCACAGCATATTGCTGCCCAGTAGCATGTGTTACAGAGCATATTTAAGACTTCTTTGGAAGAAGACGAGATCAGACACTGCCAGAAATCAGATATTCAATTAAATGGTCTCATGCTTCAAGGCAATATGACAGGGGTACCTCTTAATGAAAAAAAATTGCTGGTGTGGCAACATCTGGGAATAAATGGTTATGGAGAGAGAATTTTTACATTAGCAATGTGGTCACTTGCATGGAGGTAACAGTAGGATCTGAAAAGTACAGCCATGAATGTGAGCAATGTTTCCCTTGAGCACTCTTCAGCCTTCAAACATGGTCTAGCCTGACCGGCGAAAATCAGGAGAGACAAAATTGCCTGTATTGAGATGACAGCTTTGCAAAAAGATGTTGTGTTCCAGCTATGGCTGTCCAAGAAGCATCTGTGCTGGGGCTTTGAGCGTTGGTTTTAACAACAATGCAGGTTTGTGCCTTCACTCCTGCTCCCCACTTCTCCTCATCCGGCTATATCCACCTAGAAGGCTGACCCAGCTCTGAACTCTATCACAGAGTGGAGCTCATGCCCTCCACTTCCCCTTTTGCTGTCTCCACACTATTTTTCCCACCAGTTCAGCTCTCTGCTGCCATTTGTGGTGCAACCAGTGTCCCCAGTGTGGCTGGGGATTGCAGTGCTGGGGCAGGGACATACTCCAGGGAACAGAAGATTTTCTGTGCCTGCGGGTGGATGTGTGAAGCACTGGTTATTTTATTTGCCTTTGGATCTAACTTCCTTGGTTTAGCTATTGTCAAACAACTGAAAGGACTGACATTAGCTGCCTGGTTCTCATTAGCAAAGGCACTTTTAAATCCTGTTGCAATCACTTTGTTTTCTAACATGTAACTAAAGGCCTTTTTACCACTTCTTCACGTGACTTTCTGCAGTTGGAGCCATGCAAACAGAAATCAGGCATATGCATCTTGCTGATACCAGTATTTTGAAACCCTTTCCAAATATTTTTGCCAGTGACTGCAGAAAAGGTTTTATACCAGTAAGAATGTGTATATTGGGCTTTCTTCCAGAAGCTGTGAGAGGGGCACAATATGTGCTGCTGGATTATTTTACCAACTGAATAAATGTCATCTCTTTTACAAATAAGAAACTTGGACTATGGCAGGAAAATTATTTCAGTGTTTAAATGCATTCTGCACATCCTGAGCAGGAATTTGGTGCCTTCATGGGGCAGGGATGCTCAGATATGGGCAGACAAAACACCGTTGTATTTCTTATGGTGGCAGGTTTTAACTCCAATACCGTGCACGATTTTTCCTGGGATTAATTGTCTTTTTAAAACTACAGCTGAGACCAAGAGGGATATGTGATGCTTTTACAAAACCTCAGGCTGGACTTCTGATTTTAGGCCACATGATTGAAAATCTGAATCTGGGGCTTGCTCCTGATGCCCCCACATCCCCTGTTGTTCTGGAGGATGATTGGGCTATATGCGGTTTGGTTTAAGGTGATGGGTTATTGCAACCAAAAGCCTCACTGAGACACATGGTCCTTCTATCTGCTGGTGTGTCACTGGGGCATTTTTCATTCACAAAATGAGAATGTGGAACAACAATCTCCTCAAGAAATGCATCATGAGGCTTAAAGCATAGAGTATATGCAAGGAAGAATCACATTAAAATAAAGGCTTCTGCTTGTAATTAGGAGATTAGTTAAGTGCTGTGCTCTGCAGCTCTGGAAAAGCCATAGGTAGCAGCTGAAATGCCCTGGGAAGGACTAATAACCACCCTGGCACTTAGGAACCAGCCTGCGTCAAGCTGTGAGTGTTCCCTGAAGTGCAATGTCGCGTGGACCCTGATGAGCTTGTCCTTCAAGACAGCCACCATGCCAGCCTTGCTGTGCTTGGTGAGGGTGCCACAGATGTGCCGTACAGATGGTGACCCCAGGGAGTCCAGCTCCTACATGATCTGATCTGGATGCCTGAGCCAATGGGGCTGTGCAGTGTATGCAGCATCCTGTGACTGCAGAGGCTGTGCACCAAGCTTCTCCACTAGTTCTTTTTAAAAGAAAATATCCATATAAACCTATTCCTCTTCTTCCTCACTGTAGGACTTTGGAAAAGGCGGAGCAGTGTCTACCATCCTTGCAGCTCCATTCCCGGGGAGTACAGGGTCATCGCAGACGCTGGTGCTCACAGCAGACACTGTACCCACCACTTGGGGCAAGCCTGTGGCACACAACTGCTCTCTGCTCACCAGTGAGTGAAGCACATCTGTCACACACCCTCGTTAAACATGCAAGAGTTGGGGCATTCTAAGAATGAAAGCAATGCACTTCTCTTTGAGTGCACTAGGTGTCTTTTGCTTTTGGGGGTAGCTCCTCTAAGTTTAATGAGCATTGGCTGGTGATGACTGGGGTGTGTAGAGGGAGGGCTGGAAGCAGACAGTTTCTCAACAACAAAGCAGCAAGTGAATTTGGACTGGCTTTTAGCACAGCATAGAATTAAGCTGTTTGCTTCTGAAGCTTTCCTAGAAAAACCTTGAATTCATTCTCATGTTTGCCTCTTTGCTCAGTGGAGTACAGAAGATGTTCTTTTGAGCTTACATGGAGTTTGGGATTTTTCTTTCCCATTGTCAGCAAATGGGACAGTGCTTTTGTTTTGTTCCCAGACAATTTTTAATTTTTAAAGCTGATGAGTGCCTCACTTTGACAGAGTGTCAAACATTTAAGTGCACCTTCATATCAAACTCAGATGGCTCATCATCTGCAAAAGTAATCCCCAAAACAAACTGAAAACAATTATCTTCATATGCAGAAAACTTAGCCAAAATAACTTTATTCCTTCTGTGATCAAAGAAGAAACTGTGTAGTTTGGGTAATGCAATGGGGTTAGATATTTTTTTCCTCTCTGTAACATAGCTTCAGTCAGTTGTCAGCCAAGAGATATGTTTGGATTTTTCATCCCCATGTGGATTTGTGGGAACACACACTAGGAGACCAGATCAACACTGTAATAGTGCCTGCATTGATCTCACACAGTGTTTATGTGGACTCCAGCCATCATTCATTTCTTCTCTGGCATCCAGAGGCCATAATGGAATATTTTGTATAATAATCATGATAGTACTTAGCTGTTGTCTAGCATTTGCAAGGCATTTTATGAAGAAGGTCAATATAATTATCTCTATTTTACTGTTGGAAAGTATAGGCTCAGAGACATGAAGTGATTTGACCAAGTCCATGAGCACCACGAGGTGTGAGGATTCAGGGACTTCCTAAGACTAAACTGAAATTTAGATTGGAGTCCAGATGTAGGCAATGGGCTGTCACCACCACCACAGAGGTTCTGTGCTTGGGGGTAATAAGCTTCAGGCATTGTGAGTCTATGGAGAGCTTACCTCACTGCCTTAAACTCAGCTGAAGAAAATCACAGGATTAGTCTTTAACAGGGCCTAACCCATCTGTGCTCACAAGCGGGGCCCCACCTAGCTTGTGCAGCATATTCTCACAGCCGCTTACAGGCACCTTTCTGCACACAAGCCCTGCCCACAGGGACAGGAGCGGGGGCAAAGTGTGTTATTAGCCCTTCCCTCCCACAGTCCTTCTAACTACGGGATAAAACTCTGTGTGCTTAACCCACACCTCCTCCCAGGCTCGGCGTAAACTCCTGTCCTTTATTTACGGTCTCCTTCAAGCATCCAGCAGCTGTCAAGCGTGAGCCCTTGACAGCCCCTTCTTCAGGTACTGGAAATGTTATTTTACCTTTGCAACTGACATCAGCCTTGAGGTATTTCATGATGTACAACAGGGAACTATGAAAGGAGAAAAAAGTTGCTTGTTTAGAGAGGTGTTTTGACAGGCTTCTAAATGAGATACGGGTCATTTGAGAGCTTGTGATGTGAGGTAGAAACACTTTCCAGCCCTTCTCACTGTTTCTGCAATGTTTGTTTCCCAGCCTTCGGGCATCTGCAAATGCAAAAAATACTTGAAATTACAACAATTGGAAGAGGCAGTTTGGTAACTCATATTTCTTAAAGTACATGAAACTCCAGTAGGTAGCTGGTTGGATAAAGTGGATAAAGCATAATCTCTGTGTGCACCATAAATAGTTTGTGTACTCCCAGTAATGGGAGAGAAAGAGGGGGAGAGGGTGGAGAAAAGTGAGGATTATGGTTTGATTAGAGGGAATGATTTCCCACAAACATTCTATGATTTTCTCCCACCTTCACCCTGTGTGAAATCAAGAGCCTATAATAACTTTCCGGTTCCTGAAAACAGCTACTCAGAAGCCACAGTGGGTTCACAGGAGATGTTTGCTCCCCTGTGGAGGCCACTGCCCTTGTGGGGTGAGACCTCAGTTATCCTAAACCAATCATACCCTCGTGGAAGTGCATTCCCCAGAGCAGAGAGCTGGCCTTCCCCTTCCCATCTTGCTGTGCCCTTAATTTCTGACTCACCAGGGGACCTGTGCTGGACCTCACTGCACCATGTCAGGGCCCCATGCGATGATGAAACGCACCTCATGACAGAGTTCAGAAATGTCAGTTCTCCTTGCCTAGTGCTCTCTGCTGTTAATCTTTAAAAATTATTATTAATCTTAAAAAAAAAAAAGATATTTGCATTATATGTTGCTACATGTACCATTGTTGTTGAATTTGGTAGACTGCAGTGATGTGATACCTCTGCAAGGAAAAGCATTCACAGCAATGTGAGTTTTTATGGAGCTGGTTCTTACTCGATTTTAGGCAAGCTGGATGGAGGGGGTTTTTTTCTAATTTATTTATGAGCATTTCAGCAATACTTTTGGTCAGTCAAAGAATGAACAGAATGCTGTAATGGTTTTAAGAAATGGAGCTTTGATCAACTTTGGAAGGGAAATCAAGCAAAAGAAGTTGTAAGTGCTAGGACAAACAAAAGGGATTGACACTACATTATACAGCTCAGTTCTTTAAATGTTATCTTATGCCAAAATCCCTAGCTTTTGTTTTCGTATTTTAGGGGAAAAAAACCCAACCAAAACAAAAAAAAAATTAATCTTAAAATGGCTTCTTTTTTGAGTTGCCTACAAATAGAAAGTTCTCACTTTATATCAGGGAATTACTAGTCTCTTGTCTTAGTCATGCTTTGCAGTAGGGTAGGCCTGCAGCTCACTAATGCCTTCCCCAGTTATTGCAGAAGGAAGGGGAAAAAAAGAATCTTTGCCTACTCGTACAAGAAAAGAGTGATGTAGGGAACTTGTTTGCAAAAGCCCCTTTTCCTGGAATTGGCCTGGAGGGTGATGGTGTAAGAGCTGTTCCCTGCTGAGATGGCTGGGGCTGCTTGTTTTGCTGCCCACCCACACAACAGTGGATGTGGTACTGAGGCCACATGGAGAGAGGTGCTGGGAGCAGGACCTCAGCTATGTCAGTGTGCACGGTGAAGATGGGAGCTTGTGGTGCAGAGGAGAGCTAGTGAATGGCAAGGTTTTTGTCTACCTGCAAAGGAACCCTTAAAAAAATAAAAGCATTAAATGGGAAAACTGAGAAAGTTTTTACCTGGGAATTTCCATCGTCAAATAGTGCTGTCTGGGAATAAGACATCATGTCTTTTTAATAGCAGAAATGTAAGTAAGGCTGAAGTGCTGGCAAGAAGCAGAGGTGTGAATGGATTTAAAGATAACCTTCTCTAGTCTTTGTCCCGCCGCTCCGTTTTAAAAGAAGCCCCCATGAGTGGGAAGATGAGAGAATGGAGAGCATGGCTTATGTCTTTCCTTTCCTTTTGCATATGTGCCAGAGGGAAATGTCATATTGTAGAACCTGTTCCTCCTAAAATTGCATGGACAACAGTACCATGAAGAATAGTATTAAAAACCTACAAAATACTTATTTTCTTCTAAAATCAGAACTGACTTTTAAATTACAAACAAGGACAAAAGACTACAACCCCTTAGGGATTGTATTCAGATGCACTGCATGACACACCACGGGCCTAGTGAGCGCCAGAGCCACTTGTCACCTCCTCACAGCATCAGGATGTAGCAAGCATGGTTACAGTGTGAGGTTGAACCCCTGCAAACAGGCAGCAAGACTGAGCACTCTGCACCTTGAGGAGATAAACTGTCATTCCTGAACTACCAAATAGGAAGAGGATTTCACTGCTGACAGACAGAGAGAGGCAATTACTTAAAACTGTACAGTAACTTGAAACAGTTTTATGCTGGACATTCCCCCAAGGGAAGACTAAAGGGCTGGCTTACTCGACAGCCACTGCTGATCTCAAGCACATTTGTCACTTCAGATTTCACCTTTAAATTGTTTTCCCGTATACTCATACTTATATCCCTTATGCAGGTTTGTCATGTTTTGGGTGGGAATGAAAATAATCACTGGCTGAACAGTCTTTCCTTGTGTCTGTCCTATGGGAAGCCTGCTATTCCCGTTTCTTTCAGTTCTCATCAAAACATAGCATGTATGTATAATCTTACTGCACATAAAGCATGCAAACACTGTTATGCTTTTTGGAGAGGTGTAGTGCAATGTGAGAAGAACCGATACCTGCTGGCTGGGGGCTAACTTGTATTCTGCTTGGCTCTATATGCTTTTAATATTGCCTAAGAGTAAACAAGACAGAGATGCTAGTCCAGACCACTAAAAAGGTTTGGTAGCATCTTTTTATTTTTTCCATTTGTGGCAAGGTAAAGGTTAGGTCAGTGTTAGGAAGGCTGTTTCAAGCAGTAAGACTAGTTGGACTTGGAATCAGAGCACGCAGGGAAGTTGTAGAGACTTTGTCATGGATGGTTTGAAGAAAAGTTTTAAAACCTGTCAGGATTCATGTAGAGATTGCAGTTGATCCTGTCTTAGAACAAAGGGCAAGATCCAATATCTTGCAAAGACAGCAAATACTTCTGTGTTGGCTGTGCAGAACCAAGGTGCACTTGCGAACTGGTGGTAACACCCTTAGCTGGTGTGGAAATAAGTGTTTCTGTCTCTGCAGTGAAGTATCTCATCTTGCATAGCCACCAACGACAGACCCATTGAGTAAATGAGCAATTACAAAGTCCTCTGTCCCCTGGCATAACCTCCCCATTTCTGGCAAACAGCTGTTGAGAAACTTTCTGAGATGAAGATTGCACATGCACCATTGTGTTTAATAGTTACCAGTGTCTTTAGCCTCCAGGAATTTGTCAGATCTCTTTCTGAAATCATTTGTGCTCTTCCCTTCCAAACTGTACCATGGCCTTGGGCTCCACAGCTTTGTCATATGAGGTGATATTTGGTTGAGGCTGGCAGTTTTTCAGAGCATCCCTGGCTTGTGTATTTTGTAAATCCCAAGTAATCTCTCCCTTCCATGTCAGGCACAAGTCTACACATCTGGTACAAAACTCCACTCTCAGCACATGGGGGCACGGGGGCTGCAGGAAGAAAGTCGGGAAGGGTTTTGAGCTCAGTGGGAAGTTGGCTGCTCTTGCACAGCAGAGGAATACGGGCGGGTGGCTGCCCCTGGCTAAGCAATAGTCAGCTGAAATATAGGGGCAGCCCTATTCCTTAGTGTCTGTAAGAGGGAAAGCTGATCAGCTGAATCTTGCTTCTCCGTGGGGCAATGGTTCCTGCGAAATCCTAGCCAAGGGTCCTAATTCAGCTTGTTGCTGAAATCAGCAGGATGGAGCTGATCAGGAAAAAGCGAGTGGTGTGGCATCCGCCTGCCACGTGTTCTTCCCTCCCACTCATCCTGGAGGCACCACCAGGGCTTCCCTTCCAGCTGGCAAGCCGGTGGCCTCATTGCGTCACTCATTCCCACTGCTTTGGAGTTGCATGTGTTTGAGGAGCAACACTCGAGTCATCTCCCTGAGCCTGCTTGTCGAAACAGTTGGCAGCAGTCTCCCAGTGGTCCTGCAGGGACTGTGACACCTGATGCCAGCGCTCGGCTCCTTTGAGGGTGTGTTCTTTGCAGCACACTGTACGCATGCTGCAGCCCCAAAGGCTCCTCTGCCAGGGATGTGCATTTCACACCTGCTTTACTGCTACAGGATTACAGCCTTGCTTTGTAAATTAACTCCTTTTTCTGTGATTAGAAACACTAGCACTCCGACTTCCCCAGCAATATAAGCAAGGACCTCTTAAAGGTTTGCTGCTTGTTCCTAGCAGCTGGAGATAACACTGGGAGATCCTGTGAATTCTGCTTTTCATCTGAGCTATTACTGCAGTGCAGCACATTGAATTTTGAATACAGAAATTACATGGAGTGGCCTGATCCTAGGTGAATTCCTGCTCTGTCTGGCAGCCTGTTTGCTGTCATGTTTTTTCCTACTGCTGTCAAAAAGATGCCTTTTGCAGGCAGTTGACTGGGTGGGGAAGGAAAGAATTGCAGCATTTGGTGCTCTCCCCATAAAAATGCCAACTTCCCATTCACTTAAATTTGCCCTAAGCACCTTTTTAAAATGTGGTTCAATTTCCCTCTTTCAGAGTTTTAGCTGGCACTTGTCATCCTGGTATGTTACTTAATCAGTCCCTGTCTGGATTGTCTGTAAGGATAATTGATGTTCCTGTCTCCAACAAGCTGAAAATTGTTTCCACCCAGCCTTTGACACATAAAGGGACTTTGTTTTCTGCAGTGGGTGTTCTTGTCTCATAGGCAAATGACCCTGGCTGTAAGGCTTGCAGAATGGAGTGCAGCTGCAGACACCTGCCCTTCCTCCCAGGCTAGGAGAGGTGTGGTGCCCTTTCTGGATTAAAGCTAAGGACTGTCTCCAGAGCTCATCCCATGCAGGCACTGTACATGTTGCAGGAGTGCGTTTTGCTCCAAACTGTTTGATCCTGTCTTTTCTGAGGGCAATTTAAAGAATCATGTCTGAGGAGAACTTTCCAAATGATGCTGAATCTCGCTTTGGGATGCAGCAGCCAGCATATCCACACCGGCAGGTGAAATTCTTTGGGTACCAAAAGATCACTGGAGATCCAGCCTGGTCACACTGAACTTATTTGAACTTCAGCCCTTTCAATGGAAAGGTAATTAGTCTTCTGAACAAATGAGTCAGAAGTTCTCACCACCACTTTTGAAAGTTTAAACCAGCCTAGTGCTGCTGACATGCCTTTGGTGTGTTCAAGTATTGCAACATCTTTTGAGCTGGTAGTGTGACTGGGAATCAAACTGCCATGAGCAAGGTTGCAGCAACAAAATCTCTAGTAAGACCCAATATTTTGCTTTCTGAATTAAAAAAATAAAACCCCGATCTCTTTAGAAGTCCAAACTGTTTCTGAGTCAACAATAGAAATGCCTGAGTCTGCATGGTGCCCAAGACAACTGTCCACTCCTCATTTATCCTATTCATCTCAATGCGATGTTGTAACCTAAAAATTATGCAGTACCCAAGGGGGATGTTGACCTCTGCAGCACCGTTTTCCACAAAGGCTGGTGAACAAAACACCCACTTCTCTTGTTCCATCCTCCCTGGATGCCTACCTTGTGTCTCTGTGAAACCCTACAAACCAATTACTAGAAAACCTCCCCAGCTCGAACTTTCCCTGGGTTTGACCTGCTCTCGTATGCTCAGCACGCGCAGTTGTGGCATTCTGTGAAAGCATAAGGACAGAGTCAGGTGAATGGAGTAAGAAAAATAACACCTTTAGTCCTGGTGGTGCCTTCCTTCTACCAAATGAGAAGGGGAATTTTGAGCAAGCACTGCACTGTGAAGACACCAGAGGGCTCTACTGCCAGATGTACTGTTGGATTGCTGCGAAGTCCACAGGATTTTACTCTCGAGGTAAGCTCTCATTTTTGGTGAGCCAGCCCTAGACGGGCTGTTGCCAGCAGCACGGGCCTCAGCATCTTACTTCACTTGTGGCAGTGGCTTAAGTTCTGATTGCTCCTGTTCTCAGCTCTTCTACCTTTTATCAGGATTTGGTGGTGTTTGGGAAATCTGTGGAAACCCATTGTGCATACTGCATCTTGTGGAATGCACAAGACTATGCTGAGAAAGCAGTTTTTGACAGCACTTGACTTCATTTGGAAAGCAACCCCTTCTTGGTGTTTTTGGTGATGTCTTAGTTCTCCCCAGACTGACAAATGAGCCTACCTGTAGTTGTGCTCGTGCTTTTCCTCTAGGAAGCTGATGTTGAAGGAGTGCCAGGCTTGCTTGGATGGGGAAATCTCTTACATGACTTGCCTTGTCTGTCCAAGAATTTTGGCTGCCTCTGTTGGCATGATAGAGAAACGTGTTTGTTAGGCTTTTATCCTTAAAGGGATAGAAATTTGCTGGTATTTTACGCTTAAAAGGATGTAAGATTTCTTCAAAACCAGAGCACGCTAACACATACATTCTCAGTCTGTTGCCTGGGACATTAGTCAGGCAACTCCTAATAAAGCTAAAGCCTAGCAATGTAAGATTAAAATACATTAGTCAAGGATAAATTGTCTTGCACAAAAACCATCTTACTATGCATAGGAAATGTGCCCTAAGCCCAGTACAATTCTTACTTGTCAAAGCCTTCACGATACTTAATGGGTTAACGTCAAGAATGTAAAAGAATTTTATTGTACTTGTTTTAATTATTTGGAAATTGCTCTTCCTGACTCGGGTGATGGCTGGGATTCTTACGTGGCAGTTTCTGCTTGATTTCAAAACATCTTGTCTGTCTGATGAGATGTGTGAGTGCCTGAGCTCCCTTGTCATTTGTTTATAGCAACATCAGGGAACTGCTGGTGTGAAAACCCAGTGCGGGCTGGAGCGGGACTCTGGTTCGTACGCCTGGGGAACGGCGTAGATGCACCTAGCAGAGCCGTGCTGTTCCCAGCCGTAGGGACCGAGGACACGGCTGGCCGCACTCCCCCGGCTGCCGGCGGGGCCAGGACCGCATTAACACATCTTTGCTTTGCAGCGCACAGTCCCAGCCCTTGAGGTGCTGCCTGCGCGGAGGTCGCAGCACCGGCGGCTCTGCGGGCGGGCCCGGGACACGGCGGGGCCCCTCCCGGCCCGCGCTGCGCGGCGCGGAGCGGCCCCGCGGAGNATGGTGGTGCGGCGGACTCTGTGCGCTCCTCCAACTTGTCGCTGTGCTGCTCGGATTCGCACCCCGCGTACCCCTATGGAGGAAGCTGCTGGCCGCACCTAACTGACTCCATGCACAGTCGGCACAACAGCTTCGACA
>VXBC01010660.1:366304-445180 GCA_013399945.1 Ploceus nigricollis
GCACCTGCCGCCGGGGCCGGGGGCCGGGGAGGGAGGAGCGGCGCGGCTGCCCCTGCACGGCGGTGCCCGGCCCGGGGAGGGCTGGAGGGGAGCTGCCGAGCATCCCCCGCTCGGCTCTGCCGGGGCTGCCCGCCCGCCTGCCGCGGCGTGATGGGCGTGAATTCAGGGGCAGCTGGCTGGGTGTCGGCGAGGGCTGGCTGAGAGACACTGGTTCAGAGCTTCAGTTTTCCACAGGAAATGGCAGAAGCGCAGCTGAGCGCTTGCAGGCGAGATCAAACTTTTGTTACATATGCAGTGGTTTGGCCAGCGATTGCGTGGTTGGCGCTGAAATGCAGTCTTTCTGGACAGATTTCATTCATGTTGCTGCATGTTTACCGAGAGCTTGACACAAATGCAACACCGTGATGCATCAACTTCCTGGGCATTTTTTCCCTTCGTTTTCTAAACGATGAATCTAATATTTTAATAAGTTATCGTTTGGTAGAGTGGCATTCCAAAGTTGATGTTCCTTATTTCAGCTCCCTCTGTTTGCCAGGGAAGGGAAAATGGAACGAGACGTGTTTTGAGGAGGCAGAGGTTTTTTTCATACCTTCTCCCTAAGCGTGCACAGACACATGCAAACACTTTTATTAAGCTTAAATTCAAAATACCTGTCAAGCTGAGATGCAAATATTTGGGGAGGGGGGGTGTGGAAGAGGAAGAGAACTGGGAGAACAAGGGTAACTGGAAGCCTAGATCACGTCTCCAGATAAGCCTTGTTAAGTTGTTAAAGCCACAGAGGATGCATTACAGCTAATTATCTATTGTCTTAAGGCACCTTCTATCCCATAAGAGACCCAAAGGAGAATGCCAAGGGGGAGCGAAAGAAAGGGGCAGATATTCCTCTCTGCTGTAAATAGATGTTGCTTAGTTCTATTCCTCTGGTGCTTTTACTCCAGCAGTGGATGTCCTCCCCAGAGGCTTCGCTGAACCACCCCTCAGAATGCATCTGATCTCGGGGTTTGTGTTGCAGGACCCCGGTGCGTTATTCCAGTGCTGGTGCAAGCAGGCATGGCTTCCCCAGGAGTGTCACCGTTGTTTTTTATCTTGAGTCCTGCTACCGTGCCTGTAGGTTTCAGATGGCACTGTGTTGCGTTTCTGACATTGCAGCACTGGCTGTGCAGGCTCCTACTGAGCCTTTCATTTTGTTTTGCGGCTCTCTCTAACTCCCTCTGTATCAGCTCAGTAGATTTAATTGAACTTCATTCTGACCCTCATTTATCTCCCTTCTAGGGCCACAAAACAGAGTTTTCATCTCCATTTTATTGTAGTTTTAGCTGCCACAAGTCTCCTTGGTAGCTCAGTCCTGAGTTGAGCAAATAGCGTTTTTCTAAGATGTTTGAATCAGACCGTAGCAAGTTATCCATTTTGTTTTGCCTCTCTCCCTATGCCTACCTGCTTTCTATGCGAATATCTATAATGTTGTTTTGCTTTTAGCGTCTTATAATACATAGTTTGACATCCTGTTAAATATATTTAGAGTTACAGGTACAAGCAAACATCAGGCCTCCTTACAGTAAAAGCCATTTTTTACTGCTGTAAATGTTTATTTAGTTTTAATCCAAGGGTGTGTTGCCTGCTCTGAGGTACTTTCAAGGTAACTAAACCAGGCATTATAAACCATTAAACACATCAGTCTGTTTCTTCACCAGTGATGTATGTATCTGTTTATATAGTCCTCACCATTTTGATGTCTTGAGTGCTCCATGTTTGGTTGCGTTTCCTTCTCAGGCACTTAAAACAGGTGGGGAAGTCTGGTGTGAGAGATTATTCGACCGGCTTGAAACTGTTGGGGCCATCTGTGACAGAAGGCTTGGATTGCTGGAAGCTGCATCTCTGTTTAGTGGCCTAACCACAAGTTCATCCTTCCTCTGTCCTCAGTACTTGAAACACCATGATAGCACAACTTAACAGCAGGTGTCTCACATCTCTTTGCACCTCTCCAGAAGAAAATACAGGTCTTGTACTCTTGAGGTTCAGTAAGCTGGGGGTGTCATTTCCCAGCTGGGTCGCACGTGAACACACAAGCGCTGGAATCAGTGAATTTGATCCAGCAGGTGTGGACAAGAAGTAGTGGTGGGTTCCTTTCTGGAGGTACCATGGCCAGTATGATTTGAGTGAAAGTGGGGGATGGAAAGCAGTGCAAAAGCAGACTCTGTAGCAGTACCTTATCTGCAGGCAGGTTTTTGTGGGGAGAAATGCCTCTCTCTGGGAGGCAAACGTCAAACCTTTGAAAAATTTCCAGGCAAAATTTAACACCTTAAAGTTTATCCAGACTGTGAAACAGGCAACCCGTGAAGATCATGGGATGCAAGTATGTAAAGAACATGAGTTTGTGCATGATGCAGTCCAAGATGGCTCTAACAGTGTGAACACGAGTGTTGGGAAAGACGGTCAGAGGATCTGCAAGACACAAACCAGCCTTTCAGGGCTTCCCTGTAAGTTGTGCAGAGTGTTTAGTGGTTTCAGCTGAGGTTTTTTAGCCTGATGTCATTCTCAGTCATCTTGGAATCTGCAAATAAGATCAGCATTGCAAGATAACCTTTTCCTTCCTATAAATGATGATCATGTGCCTTTAGACAAAGATGATTGAGCCGGTTCTTTCCATGGGCCCTTAAAGCCTGCTGGGCTCCTTTTGGGTGTGTTTGGCCTGAACTTGGACAGCTGCCTCTGTGGGAGCCCCACTCTCTAACAGGAGCCTGCTCGTTGCTCTTGCAGGGTCAAAAGCCTGTGGATGAAGGTAGTGGCACCTCCTTCATGTGTTGCAGGCAGCAGGCCATGTGTCCTTGATAAGCCCCTTGATAACCTCATGTGTGGGGCAGGGCAGGGATGACAAAGGCAAAGCAGGCAGTGCTGTCGGCAGCGAGCCACTGGAGTATGGCAGTAACTGCGGGCATATTGACTGAGCTTATCTTTCTGATTGCTATATCAGAAAGAATAAACCTTAAAAGCACTCTGAGGTAGTAGTTTCCACTCCCCCCCCAGAATTTTAACTTCATGGCTGAATGAAAATTAAAAACTTTACGTTTGGGATTTCGGTGATGCTTAAATGTTTCAATTATGAGCTCCATCTGAACAGCACAGTGCACGTTTTACATCCTATAACAGTTGCACGGGGTGTTATTTCCCTTGAAACAGGGGGAGAAAAATACTGTGTGCTCAATGAAAGGCAGTAAAAGCTGGCACCTCTGTGGTTTAAGCCATATTATTTTAGTTTCTTTATTGCTCATCAAAGCCTTACTTTTATGCCAGATCTGAGAAATGCTTTGAGATGAATGGGAAGTTTCCCCAGGTCTTGGATTCAGTGCAAATCATTGGAATAAATCCATGTATGTTGTTTTAACAGGGGAGCTTGGATGGCAGGTCCAAGTAGCTCAAAGTCACCTGCTTTGTATTATGGAGGTCCTCTTTCACCAGCAGGAGGGATGGTATTAGACTACACTTGAATTAATACAGAGTTAAGAAAATTGTTTTTTCCTGTTTCAGTCTTTGGAGGTCTCCATGTCTTTGTGGCAGAACTTCTGGTGGGAGGTACACAGCTGGGGAGCTGGGGGGGATCACGGGGTGGAGTTTTCTGTGGAGGAGTCAGCATGCACAGCTCTGCCTTGTCTGTTTGTGTACAGCTTCTAAAAATAGTGATTCGGAACCCAACTGTGCCCCTGTGGTTTCTTCCTCTTCTTAATATTATTTAGAGAAGAAGATCAAACTAGTTAGAAACCCAGGATTAGGTCAGGCTTGGCTGACACGTGTCAGCTAACCTCAGTTTAACCTCAGCCTCTTCTCCTAATTCAGGCAAACTAGGGGGACTCCAAGCAAATGAGCAGTACCAATATATTAGCACAGCTTAACCAAATCAATAAGTGCTTTTAAATGTTGATACATATGTATACATACATGTGTGCACACAGAGACCATACCCTTCTTTTACTGGTGAGCATACTGTTTTCTGGTACTTCTCTGCTTTTTGCTGTAATTGAACCATTCAGGATGCCATTATGGCCTTAGGGACAGTGTAAAAATCAATCTAAAACTTATTTCAGCTAAGATGATAGGGGAATATTTGGGCACAAAATGGAATTTTATGCTATTTTCTTGGCCATATTTTAAACTGTAATTCCAAGAATATCTGTCCCCCTCCCCATTATATTTCCGTTGTATTTTTTGCTGGTTAAAAAAAAAAAAAAAAGAATATAGTTGAAGTTTCTTATATGTGCCAGTATATTATACTTAGAGGTCTTTGCTCTTTCGTTTTTCCCATCTATTCTAGGGCACTTGAGGTTGACATGGGTAGTGGTGCAACAAATGATGTATATTCTTGCTTGATTCTCTTACCTGACAACCTCCCAAGCAAACTTCCACGCTCTCTTTGAACAAGTTGTGATTTTGTCCCCTCTCCATTCTGGAGGGGGAGGGGGACAAATCCCCAAAGGGCAGAAGGTTTTGCCTGTTTGTGGTTTGTGGCCAGTGATGTTGGTGGGAGCTGGGATGGCAGTGGGGCAACCATGCTGCTTCTCTGTAGTGGAGTGGGTTGCTTTGACACCTGGTGTTGGCAGGAGTGGGACAGAAGGATAATTGGCATCTGTGTGCTTCTTGAAGACCTCTGTTGCCTTGAGAAGACACCTTGAGAAGGGAGCAATGGTAGGACTGGGAAACAGAGACCCATTGGGAGGTTGAGGTTTGACTCACTGGGTGATGAAGGTTTGTTTCCCCTCTGGATGTTTTGATTTATGTAATTTGTTTCAGTTATGAGTCTAACATTAAAAAAAATCCCAGAAATGGTTATATTGGAAGCACCCAGGATAATCATAAAGCTTATGTTTGCCAGTATGATTATTCCTTTTGTCATGTTGGAAAGTACCTTAATAGCATTTATAGCCTTGGCCACGCTAGGGAGTTTTCAGCCTGCATCTACATTACTTAGTGTCTGATGTAAATGAGGCTTTGGGATGATGATTGGGAAATGTGATTGTGTATACAAGGAGCATGTTAGGGAATAACAGTATAGTTTTAGCAGTATATTGGGTTCCTGGCTTTTTTGCTGAGTGCTGACAGGTTTCATGTAGTTTTTCAGCCATCCTGTGAGCTGATGACATAAGGTTCAGGTGAACATTAGGGACAACTTTGCACCTTTCCTAGCGCTACTGCAAATGCTCTCTCTTCCACTGCTCAAAGTTAATAAAAATGAAAAAGACACCACTCTTAGTGTCTTGGTGTTTCTGCAGTGTGTGTCATACCAAGCAGCTGGTTGTCACTCACAAACCTTCCACATTGTCCAGAGTAAGCACCCGGCTGGGAACATCTACAGCCCGAACTCTTTCTCCCCTGTCCTGCTTAGGGGTTGAGTTCTCCTATCTCAGAAGTTAGGAAAAAAGCTTTATGATCTTCCCCTCCCCTTTCCTCTAATGCAGGTGTGAAAGAAGAAAGCCCTGCTCAATGAGATGACACCAGAGGAGGAGAAAGCTGTTTGGAATTAAGTCCTCTGCCTGGAATAATTTCCTCTGGCCAATGTGTAGTGCAGAAAGAGTGGGGAGGCTCCTTTCAGGTGGTTTGCTGAAGTTAACAGCTTCCATGCAAAATATTTCTGTTGCTGGCCCAGCAAAGGATGTACAGGAAAAGCAAGGAGGGGGATGTATGAGGGAGTTCATCACCAGGCTGTGTTTTCTTGCAGTGAGTGTGATGAGCAGCAGCACTGCCACTGTTTGTGTCCCTGGTCATTGCAGCCCTGCAATGAGGTTGGCATTCTCACACCTCACATTGGCATTCTGTGTACTTGTGGGGGCTGAAGTGGATGCTTGGTGGATGGTGAATCCCATCAGTTCCTGTTCACTTTCTGTGTCTCCTCCCAGTTTCAAGATTCCTGCTGCCTCAGTTTCCCAGGCTGGGCCATCGTGTCCAGCTCTGGCAGCAGTGCCTTCCTGCCAGTCCCTTTGTGCCAGCACTCCTGCCCATGGCTCTGTCTGCAGGCTGTTTTCCTTTGCCCAGGATAAAGGAGGCTTTAGCAAGGCATAAGAAAGAAGTAGGGACTATTTTCTTTGTTTGCTCTTGTCCTTGTTTACTTGCTGACCAAAAGCAACATACTGCACCATCTCTGTAGAAATCTGTAATTACAATTGTGTTTATGTACCTGATAAGTATTTTAAAGATTTCAAAAGACAAAGTGAAAATTACCCCAGAGCTTGCGTGGCCAGCTTACTAACCTCTGGTTACTTTGCCAGAAGTGTTCAGTTAGGCAGCCTGAAAAAAATACAGACATGGTGAAGGACTGTGCCAGCCACATGGTCACATGTGGTTGGTTCTTGGTCTGCCCTTGCTTTCAAGGGTTTCCTACAACAAAGAGTTTCTATCAGTGGCCACATTTGTCTGGCAGTGCATAAGCTTCCCATTTTCCCAGAAGGTAACATAGTTATCCTACTGTTAAAGGATGTGAGGAGTTAAAATCTGATGTCTAGTCACTCCTTTTGCTTTCCATAGGGCCGCATTTCTCTCTTGCACAAAACAGAAGAGAGGAGAGCACTGATCAGGTGACATGAGTCAGTGAGAAGGGAGCTGTTGGCTCATTTTGACAGCAGGGGTGAGTGGCATGTTCCTGGGAGCAGCTGAAGAAGGAGCCACTGTTGGTGTGGATCAGTTCAGCAGCATGGCTGGGGCACAGGCACGCTGACACCTTGCTGAGGCTTGTCTCAGTTACTTTAATTTAACCTGATGTGCTGATGCTCTTGCTTCATCACACTTCCTTACTCTGGCAGTTTGTGGGTAAGAAGGAAGTTCTACAGCATGGTTTATGGGACATGACCATTTTCTTGGGCTCCACTGAAGAGGTGCCTGTCATCTTGATGGTATTTTATCATCTCCCTTGATTCCTAGGCTGAGTTCATAGGAAGCACAGTACCCTTTTCTGGTGTAATTGTTCCTGAAAACAACCCAAGAGGTTTTATAGTATGGTAGGAGGGTATCTGGTGGTAAGCATGTGGACCAGCTTGGAGGCTGAAAAGGTGCTCAAGAGACTTGAAGTTTCTCACAGGGATTCTCTTGGCTCATCACTGATAAGGAAAATAAATTGTCTTTAATTTGGTCTAAACAATACTGGATTGATAATAAGGAACAGGACAAAAATTAGACCCCCTGTACCAGGAAGCCTCAGGACAGGTGATTGTGTGCCTGATGAATCGAGCTGACAGAGGTGGATAAGGGAAGAAGGACTTGTTCACCCCAGTTGGTTCCAGGCCGTTTAAAAGCAAGGGGTCAGAGCTGGTGTAAATCCCTGTGGCAGCGGTGTGTGGCTGCCTGATGTTGGTGCTTGGTGGGATGTTCGTCTGCTTGGTGGGGGCTTGGCTGGTGTGATCCTTGGGGACTGGGCTCTTCCTGCCATGGTGCTTCAGATGTTGATACTGGGATCTTCCCAGCGATACATGGAAGCGCAGGAGACAGGTAAAGCTCTTTCTGTGGGGGTTTAAGGCAGCTGAAAGCGAAAGTGCAGGAGGGATCAGTGCTGCGGGATGTGTGGGAGGCGGCGGGATGCTCGCCAGGAGATAGGAGCACACGAAGGCGTTGCAGCTGAGCCGCGAGGGACTGGTAATACTTCTGGGTCAGCAAATTCACAGCCTTATGTGGCTTTTCCAGAGCTCTTATGTGCATAGATCTTGCTCATGTGAGCAGCACATGGACTTAACACAGCCGTAAAGGTCTTGGGACAGGCTGGTGAGTGAGCAGGAGAACAAGAGCCCCTGAAAAGATTAGAGAAGAGGCCTCTTCAAGGACCGCATTTCTGTCCTCAAGTGCTGTGGAGTAGCACCTGGACCTGCAAGAGTCTGAGGCTTTAAAATTCATAAAACCACCCTGTTTTTAAATTGCACTGCTATGAAATATTGCTCCCAGGTGGGGGAAGTGAGTGGGGCTGGGGTTGCAGCAGAGGTATGTTGAATGTATTTGCATTTTTGAGGCAGTTAAATAATTGAAGGAAACTTTGCATCCTGCAGTGTTTTGCAGTTTCTCTGGCCGTGTGGTAGTTTTGGATAAACACTGTTGAGCTGTAGTGCCTTTGCTTATGTGTTGTGTTTGGCTGTGATCGAGTTGCTACAGTCAGGGAAGGTTGGGTTTTTCTTGCAAAGAGCTTAGCAAGTCTTGCAAGCCTCTCTCTGGGATGTTACCCAGCAGGGATTTGGAAAAATAGAGGTTGTGGTGCTGTGGGCCATGTATACTCTCGAGACTGCAGGTCCTTTGCCCCAGATGATGCATCTTCAGTTCTCTGTCACCTCTAAGCAGTGAATGTGGCCAGCAGCAAGGCAAGCTGCCACTGCGGAGGTGGGCCAGATGCCTGGGGACGGATGCTGGACTCCCAGACCTTCAGTGGGAAGTGCTGCCAGCAGAAATGAGAGAGATTTCAGAGGTCAGAGTCATTTTGGCTACCCACTGCGATGCTTTTTTTTGTGGAGAATGCTAAGATGATTTTTTTTTTTGTGTAATACAGGGGCATTTCTTTGCATGCCAGCATATCACAGAAATTGATTTCACTGAATCATTCACTGTTAAGTCTGAGTAGGTAGATCATTTCGCTTTGGGTTGCCATATAGCATAGGCAGCTGCTAGGGGCTAGATGCAGGTACCTCTGATGCTGTTATTTCCTTAGATGCTTATAAAATAAGGGTCACAAAATTCAGTACTTCAAAAAAAGTATCCCTGTGCTACTTGTGTTATTTAACTTTGCTAGTGCATGTCTTGTGCAGGGTGCTGTGTGATACAAGCTGTTCCAAAGGTAGTGCTAAACCCAATCCTGTAGTCCTTGTTTGGGCAACATTCTCACTAATTTTGGTGGTAAGGACACCCTGGCAAATACCAAGATCAGCTCTTGTGTTTGGTAACAAATTAAAGAATTAAGAATGAAACTCCTGAGTCAAAGCTGTAGGCCCAGGTTTAGTTTTGCTTAAGATAAGCTTTTCCAAAACTGAATATGAGTATCAGTACATCACTGCAGATACTTATTCCTAATTTGAAAGGATTTTTTTCCATTGTTTCACTGATTAATGGTGTTCAGCTTGACGATTGCACAGCCTGTGAGGCCTTGTGCTACCTGGCTCTAGCCTATTTCCGCTGGCCCACATAAGAAAAATTCTAAAAATAGTCCAGCAGCGTAGGTTTTCAAAAGTAAATTAGATTTTAAAAATAAGAGGTTCAGTTTAATTATCTGGCATGCTCTCAGTAAGGAGGAGGAAGAGTTTCAAAATACGCAGTTCTTCTAACATGGAAAAAACCCCAACCCCAAGCATAGCTGTCCCTCAGTAGTTAGGACCTGCTGTTGCTTTGCTGCTATGCTTTACCTATTAACTAGTTCTTCATTATACCAGTGTGCTCAGAAAAGAATTGCCTTGTGCATCAACTGTTTCTGGAGAATGAAAACAGTTTTGCCAGCTGACTGAGTGCAGGGACAGACACCAGCAATGTGCAGTCTTTTTAATGAAAAATACCTGCCTGTGGGGATGCATATGATGCCTTGCTTCCATCTTAAAGAACATGTTTGGTAGAGGATGGGTAAGACAAGGAGGAGTAGTTTGAAATATTTCACAGGTTTAAATGTAGGAATGGCATAAACACCTGTGTAATGCAAAGGATGAGCTTAGGCAGCAGTGTTCTTGCAGCAGAGTGCTGGGAGCCAAGATAAGTAAGTTGGTGACGCTGTCTGTCTGACACGCATCAGCGGTTAGGCTGTGGTGGCTGAACGCTTCTAAAGCAAGATTAAATACAACAAGAGAAAAACACCCTAGCCAAAACTCATTCCTTCTTAAGTGTACAGATAGTCTAACTGATCTTCAGGAAGGATGTATGGGCTGTCACCTCTTTTCAGCACACAGAAACTGCCTATGCGTGGGATAATTGGCAGGTTTTATAAGGAGACCTGTGGTGATGAGAGTCCTCAAACCACCAGAGCAGATGGGGATGCTGATGCCTGCTGACTCTGCCTCCTCTGACTAGGGAGGTCATGGGGAGAGAAAGGCATGAGATGGAGCTTGAGTTGTGGAGGGACTCTGATAACTCAAGTTATCAGATGGGTGGGAGAACACTGCCTTATCAGGGCTGGTGATGTTTTGATTACAGGCTGTGTGAGGTGTGAGGCAGGAGCTGGTGAGTAACAAAGTGTTTTTTGAGGTTTGGGGCTGGACGCTCCGGTGTCAGCCACTATTGCAGCTGACTTCTTTCGCTGACTGAGGAGGCAAGGCAAGGTTTTCCTTTGGATGGGACCCTGTCCACCACCTTTGTCAGCCTGAGATCGGATGGCTCTGCTTTGCCCAACCTAGGGCTATGTTTTGAGACTCCCTGGAAGTTTACCTGGAACCAGGCTGCTGCTGCCTGCCTAATAGGTGCTTCTCATGCAAACAGTGCAAACACACCTCAACTGCAAAACTGGCCACTAAGCTGGCAGCTGAGCAGATTTAAACCTGTAGCATTGACTGCTTGTGCAATCCATGTTGCATACTTCTGACAGTGCTGGTAAGACATTCCTGTCTGGAGTGAGAGGGTGGAGTGCAGACACTGGGGTCTTTAGCACTGGGATTTACACATTTTCTGGTTCGGTAAGGTCTGAGTTGGGTGAGTCCCTGGGAAACATCCTTTTTTTGGGGCAAGGACAGCACTTAGAGGGAAGAGGTGTTAAGAAAATGAGGCCTTGTTAGTTTACTTCTCCCCTTGACTGTGACTTGAGAAGGCATCATTGGGGTGAGTTCTGTTCTTTTTTCCTTTAGAGGTTTGCAGTGCTGTTGGCATTGCACTGATACGCAGAAAAAGTTGTTCATATTTAAACACAAAGGTTGGCCATGGCATAAGGAAAAATTAAAACAATTCAGCACACCACATAAAACATCCTCTGAGCCTGGAGTAATTAGTTCAGTTTCATAGCCTGATTTCCAGAAAGAGAAAGAGCAGAACAAACAGCAGAAAAGATAATGAAATTTGGGGGGGGCCCACGGGGACTGTTTCTGTACAGTGATAGTCAACCACAGTGGTGCTACTCGGTCCAGAAAGAAGGCACCTGGGGATTCTGTGATTGCACCATGCAGGGGACTGAGTGGCAAAGTGGGAACTTGAGCAACTGCTGAATTTTTTGCAGAGAGCCAAGATGCAAGACTGAAAGAGTAAATTTAAAATTACTCTAAAGAGCCCTCTCCTTTTCCCAGCATAGCAGGGGTTTGTGGAACTGTATAATTGCAAAGGAGTGGCTGGGAAACAACGTGTTGGGGTTATGCACAGGGAGACTATTTCTAAAGATTATATTAATTCTATATTAATAATTGCAGAGGAAGTACTGGTTTGTGTTTTAGCCAAAGCTTTGCTTGGACACCCTTTGTGAGCATTGCACAAGATGTGCAATGTGGGTGTTGCTGCCCTTTGTGCTGCAGAGCCATTCTCGCTGCTGATGGGCACTGCAAACTGGGGCTGCTTCCTGCAGTAGCACAGGAATAACCTTTATTGCTTTCAGTAATCCTGTGAATGAGTAAGAGCCTCAGGACTGAATGTTGTACTTTTCTGAGCTCCTTTCATGATCACTTCTGTAGGTTTTCTTTTGCCATTTTGACATGGGCAACTCTTCCTTCCCTGAGTTTCGTGTGTGCTCTCTTCATTAGGAGTGGTGACCTTCTGGATACTGCTCCTTTTCTTTCCCCTTAAGTTGAAAGAAGTTCAGTATTTACATAAGCAGCTTGCTTGCTATTTTACTGCCTTCTGGCATAATCTGTCTCGAATGCCTTTCTGAAAATAGTCTGTCCAAGTAAAAATATGAGGTAAAAATATTCACTGTTGAAGCAGAGTATTTAGAAATAGCTGTAATTTTGAGTTGTATCAAATAGAAACCCAAGCCTTTGCAGTTGATTAGGGACAGGTGTTTTAACTTCTTCTGCAGCTGTTTTTTAGGTTGTTAACTGGAATTTTTGACCTACTGGAAAAAAAAACCAAACAAAACAACCAAAACAACCCTTACTAAATTTGGTATCAGGGCTATAGCACTGTGATCTTGGTGTAAAGCAGAAAGAAGGATGCAAAGCACCACTTCATTACACTGGATTGTTGCATCAATAATGTAGTAATGTAATTTCTTGGAGGGAAAAATAATGGACTCTAATGATGTGACCAGTGTGTTTACTGATACTGTAGCACAATTAATTGTGGCTTTTTTGCAATTAAGTGCTGCAAACAATTTCTGTTAAAAGTGGATGTAGGGCATTTGAGCTCAACTTCCTTCATCCAAGGAGTTTGTCCCCACTCTTTTGGGATTATCCACAGAAAAATAGAAAAAATGTGTCTCATGATAGGAGTGGGTTTCCCTGTTCATCATGTAGTGGTGTGCCAGAGGCTGCTGCTCTGCTTTCCTAAACATGTTTTGTGATAAGTGTGGGGATTGACCTGGGGGAAAAGTGCTGTGGAGGGACTGTGGACTTCAAGGCTTTGCCTGCATGTGTTTCCCCATGGGATTGTGGATAACGGGAGTGAGGTCTAGGTGGAGTTCTGTCATCTTTCTGACATCACTGATGGGTTTGTCTGAGAGGCTGGTGGTGCTTGGCTGAGTGCTGTACCCTGGGGGAAAGGTTTGATCTCACTGAGAAAAGCAGCTGGTGGCCCCTTTTGTGATATCCAGGCATGGTGTGGGGAGGAGACCCTGGGGAAGGCAGAGCAAGCCATGAGGCAGGGTGGGCTGCTCAGACCCCATATCAGGATGGGCTGCTCAGACAGTGAGTAGTCTCCATATTTTATTCAATTGTGGCCAAAGTCTGGAGGTGGAGAGTGGCTACATGTTTGGGTTGCGTTGGTGAATGCTGTTTCTATCTTTCTATCTCAACACAGTCCTGTGTTGCTTCTCCAATGCCTGACAAAAGTTCAGCTTGCTGCCAACCTTCACTTTCATGGGGGAAAAATGATGTAATCTCTCCTAAATCTCTAGTTTCTATAACACTTCGAGTTGTCAGTGGCCATCCCTAGTGCTGTAGTTGTTGTCCTCAGGGGGTGGAAATCTGCCCCTGAGCTGGAAGCTTGCTGGGGGATGGTGGGGGAACGGGCAGGCATGTGCCATCACGTAAAACTCATTTTCTTAGAAATGAGGTAAGAAATGCAACTTCCCATTTTCCAAGGATTTTGATGAATTGGTCTGCTTGTGCTCATTCATATTTCTTGTAATCTCCCTGAACAGTCATGCTTGTGTCATGTACAGAAGACAGAGGCTTACAGGAACTGCAGCTCTGGCTCCTGACAGGGTGGGTTATAGGCACCGCCAAGGATCCTGGTGTCTTTGGCAGGCAAAGCTCTGTCTGGTTTTATATTGGTGGATTCCAAGGTGTCTTCCCAATTACTTTGCTATGTACTATGGGTGACAGGGGGGATAGAGAATAGAGGCAATAAATTTCTCAAAGTACTTTATAATGTACTTTTGTCCCCCACTTTAAAACTGAGTAGGATGTTTATGAAGAGAATTTAAGTGACAATTTTCTGTTGGAAGATTTATTTAGTGATATGAAATGAAAGAATTTGTCAGTCTCATCTTTTAATTTGTTATAAAAGAGCCAAAATGATACATTTAATCATTTTCTAACCACACACTTTCAAAACTGTGTTTATCTGATCTTTTTACCACAGAGGATAATTGGCTTATACAAAACGAAGTATTTTTCTGGTAGCGGGTTACTTGCATTTAAATATGTACGTAGCAACTTTTCTTTAAAAAAGGCTGTGCCAGGGAGAGGTCATACTTCAGGTCATACAAGTGACAGTGAGCGTTTGAAAAATGGAACACTGCAAGTAGCAGAGAGAAACAGTTGTAGGTATTTGTGTGATGTGAGCTTGGGACTGGCACTGACTGGGAAGGTTTCCCATTTATTTACCTGAAAAGAGGAGTTCAGCCTTTCACGGGGATTTGCAGGAGTTTTGCTGGTAGCACCTTCTGTTAATAAACACTTGGCTCTACCTGGAGGTGCTATGTACAGACAGACATTTAGTGTACTGTAGACTACCTGTAGATATAAGTCCCCTGGGGAATGGCAAACTAATGGTGATGGTGAAGCTTCCTCCCTGGGAACAAGGGGGAGCTTCTTATGTGCCTGGGCCATGGGCCAGGCTTATTTTTCCTTGGATTTGCTACATGAATTTGGTGTCAGCTTTCTTCCAAAGAGTACAAAATTGTAATTTATTTTATTTATAGAGCTGTGTGATTTATACCCTGAGATATGTCTCAGTGGTTTCAAATTACAGAGAAGGATGGAAATACTGGCTGATTTTTCCCTTACCCTGTCTGTAGACTTTGAGCAGCAGGTCCAAGCCTAACACTCCACAGCTGGTAATGAAAGCACAGTTTAGTTTCATGGCCTCAAGTATTATTGTAAACCTTCCTGAAATTTCTGCTTTTAATATCTGATGGTGTGCTACAATGATCTTTCTTAGTCTTATCATTAGTGTGAGAGAAAATGTCTTCAGTTTCATTTAGGTAAATCCATCATCAGGCTGATCTAGTGGTTGAAGAGTGGGAAAAATCCATTGAAGTCAATTTAACTGTGTTTAAAAAAAAAAAAAAAGAGAGAGAAAAGAAAGAACTCATCCACCAAATGAGTCTGTGACCTGGTATCTGCTCAAGTTATTGAGAGCTGACCTAGATGTACATACTTGTGTTAATCACAGTGTTTTACTGTGGTTTCTGTTCCTGAAGTGTGCTTGTTGGAGAAAAGCATCTTATATTTGAACTTTCGTACAGCACTTCCCTCCTTAGACAATTTTCAGTGATACCGGCCTTCGTGTCTGAAGCACTGCTGTTAATGGAAGCTGTTGATAGAAGCTGTCGATGGAGGCTGTCAATAACACTTGAAGTCAGTGGCTGGTGGGGACATTAGGATGTAGTATGTTGCTGCTTTGGCATGCCACCCATTTTTTAAGGGCAGCTTAAGGATGGTATCCAGATACAGCAAATACTCTACAGTCCATTTCCATCAGGTTGCCCGGTGCCTTCTCCCAGTGAATGTAAGTGATTTTCTGACAGAGAGTCATTTGAGGCAGTCCTGCTGCCTCAGGGTGCTGGATAAGCTGTCAGCTAGTGCCAATTTGCTTCTGTTTTACATGTGTAAATGTAGTGTTGGGAAACACCACCTCCCTGGAGCATGTACCAACCCACCTTGTACTTGTGCAGCTATTTCAGTCTGGGGATGTTGAGGCTTGCTGTCACCTCACTGCTCACGCGGGAGAGCACCAGTGGCAAGTGCAGCTGTAACTATCTAGGGAGGGAGTTTGATGCCTCTTATTTTGGTGCAGCAAGAGCTGCCTAACTGTGGGAGCTTTTTCCCTGACTCTTGGGAAGCTGGAAGGGATGTAAAGTAGGGGTAGGTACTGCCTTTGCATATGGAAATGGTACATCTCCTGACATGCTCAACCTGGCTCACTGCCCTGTGCCACCCTGGGCTCTGCCAGGTGGAAACCGTGCAGAGATTCTGAGGAGTAGGGGTCTCTGTGCTCCCCTTTTTCTTAGCTGTGAGTCTGGGATGCCAGTGGGCTGGTGAGGAGATGCTCTGTTGGTGTCTAGCTCTCTGTCTCTGTGAGCAGGATTCCTGGCTTTGATCTTTTCAAAGATGGTATCATGGAAGTCTAGTAGAAACTGAAAGCTTAAGTGCTTTGACTTCTTGATCTCCATTGCAGAGCCAGACCACTCCTTTCAGCCCTGTGCACTGTGTAGTCAGCCAGTTCTGAAGCCTAGTTGCTTCCAAAGACCTGGGGCCAAGAGGAGGGTCTTTGGAAGCTTCTCTGCTCAGAGGTGACCTTTGCTGCCAGCACTGTGTCCCCCAGCTCGGCAGTGCCAGGAGGCTGGCACGGTCCTGGGGGAGGTTCTCAGGAGGTCTGTGAACTCTGGATGTTTTCCAAGACTGTAGCAGGGCCTCTGTGCAGCAGCTGGTCACATTCGGAAACTCTGCACCTTTTTATGGCAGCAGAGGGAACCAGAAGGCTTAACAAGTCCTGTTGGCTCCTCCAGAGAAGGAAGGAGGGATTTATGGTCTTTAAATAAAAGTAATAAAAGGCCAGATATGTTTTCTGACTTGTGTGAAGTGAATGCCTAAATTTGGAGGAAACGGAGGGGAGATTTATGCATTGCGTGTTGTCCTGTATGTGAGTGATTCCTTGAGAGAAGGTAAGAGTTAAGGGAAGTGGCAAAAAAGGGTGGATCCCTGCAGGAATAGCAATTACCATACTGTGGGAACATGGGACACTGCCCCTTCTGTTCTTGCACGTGTGCACTGAACCTCAAAAGACACCTGGAATCTGAACAACATTTCAGGCAAAGACATCTATCCAGAAAAAAAAATACATGGAGAAGGGGAATAACCTTGCTTTCCTGAGATGATGCCATTTAGGTGTCAGGATCAATACCTGAAGCAACACAGGCAGACTCTTCCCTTGCAACGTGTCGTTATTCCTTTCTGGAAAGTGCACGTGCCTGGATGAAGGGTACATGTGTTTGCATTGCAAGGATCCGAATTTGACTGAAATTTAAATGTCCACATTTGTATTTGATTGCTTGCTGTCTGCTTCCACAGCAGCACTGTGGAAATTAAGAGGTCTGTTTGACCAAGTAAATTGAATTTCAGTTTTGGTTGCTCAGGAACACTGCTGTGAGTGGCTTTCATACTGACTCAGCACCCCCCCAAAGTGTGGGTAGCAGATGTCTTAGATCAGTTCTTCAGTGGGGCCAGCTGTTGATGTGCCTCAAAGGAAAATACACAGTTGTTCATTGCATGGGTTTGGCAAATGATACTGTGCTGCCCTCATTTGAAAACCTGGCTCAGCATCCGCGTCCATGGTTGGTTTGCAAGGTGTTGATGGTACCTGAGGCAGTGCTGCTCCACCCCCTTGCAGGGTGTGAGCTGGTACAGAGTCAGGCCTGTAGCAAGTACAATTGTCAGCAAGCAGTGAGGGTGCACGGTGAATTTGGAATAGTTCTGTCCTTGCAGGATTTCAGTGACGTGCCCATAATTGCTTCTTTAGGTGTTGTACATGTTGGATTTGTGTTCTGTAACAAAAGACAAGGGAAGCAGGAAGGAATGAATAATGTTTCTGTGACAAAAGCACTGGCTGAATTCCTGTGTGTGGAGTGAGTTCTGGAGGCTCCTTACAGTTCTTCCCTTCTGTCACCCTACACCAACTGAACTCCATGGGAATTATTTTCCCTCTCTGTCTCGCTCTTCCTCGAGTAGTGGCTGCATCTTGAGTCAGATAATCCAATGTTTCTTGACAGGATGGTGCTGGGCTGGCTACAAGTCTCTGCAATTGCAGTCACAGCAGGTGATACGACATTAGGTGCTGCCCTCTGCCATGTTCACTCCTCATTTTTCTTGTCCATAAGTCAGGGCTAGGTTGAATTTGAGATTGAAACACGGGGTGGGGGGATAAAACCCTTCCACCCATATGTAATGTAATGTATCTGGGGAGCAGTGTAGTCAAACCCCACAGTGTATCTGCTGCATGGCTCTCCTCCCACTCCTTCAAGGGTGCCTGGAGGGAAGGATCAGCTTTGCACGGTGCCCAGGAAGGTTGCAGCAGATCCATTCAGAGTTTGAGAGCTTCAAAAGTTTTCGAGGCCGATTGCTTATTTTTACCCATGTATGTGCTGCAAGAAAGCAAAAAGGTTGGCTTCTGAAAGGCAGACATTTATTTCTACAGGCAAATTGCCTTCCCAGCACCTCTCTCTTTCTTCAAAGTGTAAACAGTGGAGGCAGGAGCAGTGTCAAAAAGCTTTCAGTGGGTGCAGAAAACATGTCAGAGTTCTTCCCGCTGAACTCTGCGGTAACGGGAGCTGCCGCGTGTTTGACTGGAAGTGGTAGCGGCAGCTGCCTCTCCCAGTGCTCCCGTGGCCATGTCCCTTCTGCAGTCATTCCTCCAAGGCACGCTGTGACATGGCCTTTTGCCTGTATCACTGCTGTGCATCTTCCTAGTGAAGTCCAAGGCAGCACTCCCAGGCTCTCCCAGGGAGTGGCCTCTTCACAAGGTTTCTGCTTCACTTCTGGTTTTGGATTGTGTGGTTTCATTTAAAATCCACAGGCCATGGAAAGTAGTGGGGCTGATTTGGGATTTTTGCCTGAGGCATAACATCCAGCCTGGATGTTCCTTGACTGTCATCGTGATGCATCCTTCGGATAAATTTCTTAAACTGGAACTTTCTGTTGTGTTGGGAAGCCTAACCTTGTATCTGTTTCGCCAGACAGGAGGTTGCTGGACTGACAGTGTAACTCATGTACCATGCATGGTGCAGTGTGTTATTAATTTTTGTGCATTGTACATTACATATAATCTGACTTGCATTTGTTGCTAATTAGGAGTTACTGTACTGCTGGTGGTCTCTGGTGTTCCCTCTGTATCATCCACAGGGTAAACATCTGCCAGAAGGTGATGTTTTTCCCAAAGAAGATCTAAGCAGCCATCTCCCCCAACCTCCCTGCAATTCCCCAAAAGTTTCAGACCTTCCCGGCTTCTATGTCAAATGCCTACAGGCATAGCTGTGAAGAGTTACAGGCAGTGTTGCTGTGGATCATGATCTATTGCAAAGGAAAGTTGGGAATGCTAGGTGGTGCAGTCCAATCTTATCAAGAATTAAAAGAGGTTTTGAAAATAGAAAGCAAGTGTGGGTTTCAATGGTGAATTCTTCAATGGGACCTGTAAAGTGCTGTAAAAATGGAGTTGTCCCTTTAACAATATGCAAACAGCAACAGGAAAGGGAGCATTTAGCCATGTACTTAATTTCTTTCTTTAAACCTCTGAAGCTGTCGGAAGCAGCAGCAGTGGGCTGTCCCCACTGTGCTGCGCTGTCCCGGGATGCCCTGATGTCCCTGGTATCCTGCTGGGTGATTGATCTGCCCCATACAGGTCCTGTGTGGTGGTGATAGTGTATTATGAGGTGGCACAGCTTATGACGGGCTATGATAATGCTATTTCTTATCCTTTTGAGATAATATATATAGAAATGTTTTTAGAAATTGTGAAAAGGTGTTGCTCTTTCTAAGCAGTATTTTTCCATCCTTTCCAAATCCATCATTTTTCCAGTGTATGGAGAGGTGAACTGGGTGGAGATAGTTGCTGTAGCCATATGGGCCTGCAAACCGAGCGGATGCGCTGCATAGTCTGGTTTTCCAATTTTTGGATTTGTGTCAGTGCTGCTGAAAATAGTTTTTTTCTTTAGATGCTCTTGCTTCTGCTCCTTTGGGATGACACAAAATGTGTCCATAGCATTTAGTAACTTCTAACTTCTGCAGTTTGGCTTCTGATGGTTGAGTTGCCTTAATTTTCTCTTGATATCCTTTCTATCTCGTCCTTCAGATAGGATGAAACTTGAGGTGTGCAGGGATGGGAGGGAGCCACAAAAGTTCATTCCTAGCTGTGGCCACAAAGCTTCTGATTACTTAGATCTGCTGAGTATGGTCTTAGGGGTTAGACATAAACTTTTAACATGTCTAACATCTGACTAGGCTTGGGATGGAAAGGGAAAAAGCACATCACCACTACAGCACCAGTGGAGGGGGTGAAAATAGGATAAGTGGGTTTTGGCTCTGCTTTTACTTACTTTTGTGCTTCATAAATGGTTTCTGAATATGTGTCGTGCGTGAAGTTACCTCAAAACATCATGACACCATGCAGCTGGTTAAAAGAGCACAGGGACCATCCTGAGAGTCTGTGTGCTGTCACTGGAAGATACATGCTGATACAGGCTCAAAGTTATTAAAACCATATTTCCAAACACTTTCCCTTCCTCTTAGTGCTCTGCTTTCCCAGCCCTGCAAGAGCCCCTGGTGTTAACCGGAGCCATGGAAATTTGCAGAGATACATAGGATGTAGGTCAAGACTGATGGGGCGGGGTACCCTCCTCCTGCAGCTCCTTTGGCACTGTGACTTGTAGGACAGCCAGTGCTGAGGCTCCCTGCCACCAAAGGACCTGGATTTTGGCATCACAGTGCAGGGATTTCTTCCTAGCATGTGGCCAGTGTCTCGTGCATCACCTGGAATTGTTTCCAGGCCTGCATCATCCGGGAAAAACCCTTGATGGTTGTTCTTGGAGCAGCAGGAGTTCCAGGGACTTCACTGAGAGTGGAGAAAGGCAGCTAAAAAGAGATGTGGGGAACAGCCCAGCTTTTGATAATCCCTAATTAAGCCACTTGGCACCAGTCTGATCCCCTGAGCTGCTGATACAGCAGTTGGGAATAGTCTCTCAGGAAGGCCTGGGACTTCCCGAGGAGTCACATTAAGGGTAGATGTGCTGCAGATCCCCCCCTCCCCAGCTGTCACAGTGGGAATGCTTGTCACCTCCGAGCACTGGGGTGAGGGATGGAGGTATTTTCATGAGGGCCATGAACTCTGTGAAGAATGGGTGAGCCTGAATAAACTTGTTTTCCTGATCCTGCCTCAACAAGGTAATCTACCTTTTAAAAACACAAAGTACACGACAGGCACTTGTAGTTACTTCTCTGAGGAACAGAAATGACTGTGTTGTGGGCCCTTTGATCAGACCTGCTGTGGCAGCCCTGGCCAGGCTTTGAAATCCCCTGGAACTTGCCAGAGCTATTGAGCAGGTCCCGCATTAACTCTGGGAAATGCCAGGCGTTGGTCTTGCTGTCAGTGTGTCCCTTCAAAGTCAAGGGTGGGGGGTGGTGTGCAGGACCAGTCCCCTCCTGTGTGTGTTAAGTCCCACCTGTGAGGCAGAGGGATGTGCCTGGCATGATGGGGAGTTTTCTGAAGTGAACAGTTCTTAATTACAGAATTATAGGATGGCATGGGTTGGAAGGGACCTTAAAGAACATCTATTTTGACTGCTCTGCCATGGGCAGGGATAATAATAATGATGTTGCAGGGAGCTCTTGCTTGCTGGTGTGTTATTAGAGATGGTTTATTTACAAAGTACCTCTGCAGGCAGTGCAGACAGTGTCAAATAAAAAGCAATTTTAAGGTAGGGTGCCAACAGAGGAGCTGTTTGGTTAAGTACCAGGAAGTCTGCACCCTGGCAGCTTGGTCTGATACTATTTTACCATAACTTATAGAAATCTTTATTTGAAGCTGCTTAGGACTTTTCATCTATTGTGTTTTATCCCCCCTCCCTGCCTTGTTGCAAATATTGCTATTTTTCAATTATGCATGAATTGTCTTCACTTCCTCTTCTCTCCCTGAACTATAAAGAGATTTCCCCATAGCCCCTGTGCTTCCTGAACTTGCTGATCCTCTTGGTGGCATCTCCCCAGTTGTGCCTATTTTCCTACTCCCATCCCCCATATCGCCCTAAACCTGCAGGCTTTGACACAACGTTTTGCTTTTGGGAGGTGTACAGGTCAGCCTTGGCTTCCAGCTCCACTGAACTAAATCCATGGCAGGAGGGGAATGTTATCCAGGTTTACACTGGCATAGTTGAGCAGAGACTTCCCCATTCCCTCTGTTTTTGTGGGGTTATTGTTGAAATCGATCTGTTCTTCCATGTATGTTTCTAATCCCATAAGAATAAGTAGTAAAGCTTGCTTAATTAATCATTAATTCGTTCCCTCCAATACATTTTCATATTTGGAAAACGTTCAGGTTTTTCTGGGCAGAATCTTTCTTTAGTGAACTTTGCTTTTACTCATTGTGCTGGTTTATGTTGTGAATTTTATTTCTTTTAATAAAGCATTTGATTGGAATTTCCTAACTGTTTCTTAGCCCATCGCTGTGTTGTACCTCTTTTCTACAAACTATTTATCTCCAGACTGCTCGTATCTTGCTGGTTCCATATAAGCTCCAAGACTACTCAACAGCAGTTTTATGGCCTTGGTGTATATTTGCTTTCTTTAGATCCCTTCTGTGCATGTGATTTGGTCTGAGTTGTAAAGTGGTAGGCTGAATTTATCCCTGAAGTCCATTGACTTCAGTAGATGTTTGCTATAGAAGGAATTTGGCACATTGATTAAGTGGATACACTTTCAAATGTCTATTTTTTTTTTTTAATTTTTCCAGGCTTCTCTAAATCATAAATTTTGTCTCTTGTTAAATACATTTGTGTCCTTCGTAGAGAACATATAGGGAAATAACTATTGAGTGCTTCATCCATCTGGATTCTTGTTATGTGATCCCCCTGCCTTGTTGAACAATAGATGCATTCTCTCCCCTATATTTTCTTTGGTTATATTTATAAAAACATATACCTGTTTCCCATTACTCTTTCAAGCTAAAAGCAAAACAAAAACCCTACTGTTTGTTCCCTTAACATTATACCATATAATGTTTTACCTCCAGCATATATTCAGACTTTTAACTTCTTTCCTTTCCTTTCTCATTTGAGAAATGAGCTTGCTTCATGCCAAGAGCCAGGGAAGCCATTTATTTTGACCCACTTGTTTCTCTCTAGCAATGGAATTGCTTTCACATGTATTTCTTCAGGTTAGGCTTCAGGATATCCCATCCTCTCTATTTTGAAATGCAGGTCACTGTTTTCTCAGCTTTTTTAGCTGAAGATAAATCTGTTTTCCTGAAGAGAGATTGTGAGTCCTTTCCTTAGTACTCGGTTCACATAGAAGGGTCACCAAGATTTTTCTTCTAGATTTTTAATAAACACTTTCCTTCTAGAACCAAATTTAGCATTACCTCATGTCTCATTGCATTTCCCATTGAAATGTGTTATCGTTACCTTCACAGTTCACAAAGTCCTCTGACCTATATATTACAGAATGGCAGGTCTTTCCTAAGAGCTAGCTCGGCAATTAAAATTTCCCACTGGCACAGATGGTTAAGATAATAGGACATCATATATTTATATATAGAGAAAGTGAGAGAGGAGAGAGAGTACTCCTGAGTTTTTCAAAGCAGTGTACAAACATTAGCTAATTAACCCTAATAACAGCTCTGCAAGGAAATTAAAAGTGCTTATTCCCACTTTATAGATGGATAAACTCAAGAAAGTAAACTAAGTGACATGCCAGAGGCCAGCACAAAACGTCATTAGTGGCAGGGGGGATGAGATTTGAGGACCGAGAACTATCCTGGGAAGGCTGGTGTTCAGTCCAGCAGGTTGCTGAATGCCAGGTGAGATCTTTCCTGAAATCCAGCTGCTTGATACCTTTTGTATGGTGTCACATAGTCCCTGGTGTGCTCATTTATTTACGAGTTAAAATTATTATTTTCGAAGCTTGTCCTTTGCATGGCTTGCATTTGTCATCACCCTGAAGCCAGAAGAGGTGCTTGGCGCTGGAAGTTTGTTTTCCATCCACGTTTTTCGGTGATGAAAACAAGCACATTTGTGTTGTGGCTGCACTGAGGATGTCCATCTGGTTTCAGTGCAGGGAGCTCCAACACCATTTTCTACACGTGGCTGCTGTTGGAGTTGAAATGCAATGTTTTTGGAGGCTTCAACCTCCTGGAAAAAAAGTAGTTGAGTACTCACTTTTTTTTGTAATCTTGTCCACTTCACCCATGTGGAGGGGTGTGTGTCCCAGTCTCATGGATTTGGTCTATATAATGAAATAAAATGTGTAGTCCAGTATCACTTTTTAAATCTTTTCTTAACTTGCCTGTGAGTTTTGCTTTGTGAGAACTGGACAGAAATGTTGCATTGTGTTGTCAGCTGCTCTTTTTAACCTCTGCAAACAGCCCTGTAGGTAACTTGTCACTTGCAACATTCCTGGAATGTCTCTCTTTGAAATAACCTTCATCTCAAGAAGCATATGCAAAATCAGATGCAGAGATCACAAGCATTTTGGAAAAAGATGGTGGAGTTTTGAATGTTGATTGCTTTTTAATTTTAGGTAGGCATCTGGCTGAACACCTAAAAGTGGGATAATACAGTGTTTACCCTCTTGTTATCAATCTCCAGCAACGGTGATAGTGAGACTTCTCCTTGGGGAGTTGTCCTGGTGAGGGCACAGCAGGATCATTTGAATTAGAAATGGTTGTGCTAGCTGAATTTTTCTGTGCATAATGGAAACTACAGCAGGGAGCTGGAGGAATAAAAAGCAACCCACCTTTCTTTCTCTGCAATGCCACTGTCATAACTTACAATGTCATGCAGCCCAGTTTATCTCTTTTTGGCCTTCCACCCGGAAAACCAGGAAGTAGTGCAAAGCTGTGCTGGGTAATGAAGGGCTCTTACTCACTGTCCCACCCTCTGCACAACAGAAATGTCTTCTCAGCAGCAGGCATCTGCAAAACCCCCAATCCCTCCTAAAATGAGTGCTGCTCCCGTGCCCGAGAGCTGTGCCTGTGTGTGGCTGTCTGTGCCTGGGCCATGTCCAAGGGCTTCCCTTTGGCCCCTGCTGCTGCGGAAAACCAGTCTTGCCTTCTCGCCATGCTCTGTGAACAGGTGAAGCTTTGTTATTCCTGTGCTTTAGAAGGAGGGGAATGTTTCTGGGGGTCCGGGGGAGCAGAACATCGGTGGATGTCCTGGGAGACTCTGCTCACTGTGAGCTTGGGAGAGGGCGAGGGGCTGGAACTGGTGCCTGGGAGAACTGCCTGGAGTCCTGCCCAGGCCCTGGTGGCTGCAGCCAGCAAGGGAGGAGGCAGAAAGCAAGCAGCTGGTGAACGTCAGGATTTTGTGCCACCGACCCAAGCAAGTAGATGTGAGGATGCACTGCTGTCTCCCCTGTGCGACCATAGCCTCATCACCCCGCGGGTGCTGGCAGGGAGGAGGACCCTGCTGGGTGTGCTGCCATCCTACAGCAGTGGTCTCTGCCTCCATCCACCCTGAGCTTACTGCCTTTGAAAGGAAACTCCATGTTGTGTTAATAATTGTGGTTTGTGCTCAGCTCTATTGTTTGAATGGGGTATTTGGCATAGGTGTAGAATTGGACTTGATAAGGCTGAATGTGGGTTTGATTCATGAAGGAGCATAAATCCAACAGTGCTCCTTTTGGAGGAGCCTCTTTTTGGAAAGAGATTTCATTACATCTGACTGGTTTAGTTTGTTTGATTTATTATTTCCCAAAACTCAGCATCTGTGAAGTTACTTGCATGCACTAGGGACTATATGTTTGCTGGCTGGTGTCAAGGTCCTAGGGTGATGTTACCCCTCTAGATGGGCTGGACCTGTGAGATGGGTACATCACCTGAGCCAAGGTTTTCCATTGTTTCCTAAGAGCGGTGTCATGTGCTGCTGCCCCAAATCCCTGCTTTACCTGTGGTTTTGGTACGTGCCCTAAAGCTTCCTATGTACCTGACCCTTGGGGAGCTGAACATCTGGCTGGGATTGTTTCAGCGTGCTGCAACAAATGGATGAGCAAAGGCTGTGAGAAAGCTACGTGCTCTGAAGCGGCATCACAAGAATACGTGGGATTTGAAATGGTCTCTGGAGTTGCTGCTTATATGCAGAGTTAAATTAGGGTTTCTGAAATTTGGAGTCAGGAGAGAAAGAAAGGGGTTTCTGGAAGGTGTAGCTCACAAGAGCTCATTACAGAAGCCTAGGTAAAAAGGCTCTTAGGAATCTGGTGGAGTGGTTATATGAAATATTGAGGAAAACCAGACTCTATTCCAAATTTTGCCCTTAAATATGCTCCTGTCTTCATTAAAGCCAGCAGCAACCTTGCATATACATCTGAGGTCAGGGTTTTGCATATTAAAAGAAGCAGGCTTAGGGTGTTTATTGTTGGTGTGCAGAATTGACTCTGCAGGGGATAAATGCAGTTTACTTTCCTCTGGTCTAACGTAAGAATACTTCAAGTAATTGCATGTACTAGCAGGGGCTTAAAGCAGAATCTGAAAAAATACTCACATACTTAAAAAATTAAAGTACAAATAGTAATTTTATTCCAAGGTTAGCGTTATATTTTTCATTCTGCAGAAAATTAAGATTAAAAAATTGCTTTTTGTATGAGACTAATGGATTGGTTACATAATTTGAGCAGATCTGTGCTCAAGCTGTGAAGAATCCTGAGACGTGGCTGTACTGTGTGAAAGAATATTGACAGTGTCTCTTTGGAGTTTTCTGTGCATTAACAAGCAGCCTGGGTGAAGCAAGAGTAAAGTATATAATACCCAGTTATCTGAAGATGGCAAACTGAGCATCCTTTTCACATGGCAGCAGCAACTGTGAGATGGAAAGTGTAAGAAGACCAGGACAACAAAGAAGAATGGGCAGCTCCTTGCAGTGCTGGAATTAGCATAGGTGTGTGGAGATACTAATACACTTGGGGTGAAAATAACTATCAGACAGAAATTAAAAAGAGATTATTAAAATGCAGAGGAGCAGAGAAAGCCTGAGGATACCTCCCATAACTAGCTAATCAAATGTGAGTATTCAGTTTGATGTGCTGCAGAAAGCAAATGTTATTTGCCTTCCAGGACTACAAGAGAATATGACCAAGAGCAAATAATGCATTCTTAAGTGGACCTGCTTAGCATTCCTGTGCACTGGGGTAAAATAAGATGGTTTGTACTTAAGGCAGCGTGAGAAAGAACCTGGTTTTCTTTCTTGATGTTGGTTATGCCAGTGGGAACAAGCTTTGGCTGGAAGTCACACTTAAACTTATTGTAGGTTCTTCTGTCATGGAAGCAGCTTAAAACTAAAATCGCTTTGGCAGTGGTATTTTTTTAAATTATCTGCCATGTTTTGAAGCACCTGGGAAAGTGATGGTCGATATCTACCTGTAACACTGTTGCTTTGTTGGTTTGCAGTTAATCCAATTATTCCAGCAAATCCACTGACTATAGGGAGGTTTTTGACTCAAAGAGCAGTTTGATGAATGTATAAATAAGGGAGTGAGATGTCATCAGCTAGTTGACTTGTATCCTTCTCTGTTATCAGCTCGTGTTGCCAGAATTGCCCTCTGTGAGCACTAGTCTGCAGGTATTCTCAGTTCAGTCAGAGAGAAAAGGAGAAAGATTTCTGCCAGGCCTAAGCCTGGGAAAAAGTCCGAAAGGAATGTAAATAGTTTTGTTATCTCTCTTTTCTCCTTGTTGTTTATAGACATGTTCTGCCACACTGACCTGAGTCCAGCGTACCAATCTGGTAGAATGTTTTTACTTTTGGACCAATGATATTAATATTCGCGATGTTCTCTATAAAAGACGTGCTTTTGAATAAACGTTCATCTTGCCTTCTGAACTATGCTAATTACATATATAAATATGTATTTATATACATTTACATGTATAAATATTACATAAATACAATGCTAATTATTACCCAGCCAGAAACCTGTGACAACACTAGTCAGCCTGTTGGCAGTGACACCAGGGAATTTGCTGGTGCACAGGAACAAGAGGGACCACTGCTTTCTCCCTGGTAGTAACACAAGGTAACCTTCAGTTGTGTGAGGCAACCAGCTACTGTGAGACTGTCTTTTTGTTTAGTTTCTTTTAGCACTCTGAACCCCCCAAAAAACAAATAAACAAAAGCCATCATCAACAGCACCCAAAGTTCTTCAAATCAGCTGTGGGCTTTTCTTCTGCTGCAAGATGGACTTTATTGCTGGGCGGCTTTTGTCCTGCATCTTGAGACTCTTTTAGGTTAATCTGGTGCTTGGGACTGGCTCCTTCAGCCAGTCCTCACACTATATTGGTTTCCAACATTTTCTGCAGTTGCCATGAATATTTCTGTTACCATCTTTCTAAGGTCCTTGATATTCAAGCAAAGTGTAGGACTGCCATCCCAGTTAGACTGAAGGTTTTTGTAGAACAACTAGAAGATTTTCCTGGGATACTGAGGCCTGATGCAGTCACGGAGCACTCTTAATGTTTTGAGCCATAGAGAGCAGGCTTGGGGACTACATCTGGCAGGACATTGTGGTGACGGAGCACCCACCTTGAGTTCCTCAGGGCTCAAACAGCGTCCACTGGAAATTACATTTTATTTTCCTTGTGGTGGGTGCTCCCCTCCTTCGTCCTAAGTTCAAATCCTGTCTTTGGAGCCTACTGCAGTGGCAACAGCTGAAACATAATGAAAGAATATTTATTCATTCAGGGAGCCTTTCAGGGACATAGAAAAACATTTTGAGGTGACTCCCTTCCTTTTCAATAATTATGTGTGAGTGTTTTCATGTATATTGAGGAATGCTCTCTGCAAGAGGCTGAAACCACTGCTGACAGCTCTATCCTCTGCATTCTGATGCAGTGTTCAGATAACTCCCTCTACTTCGAACCAGATTGCATCCCGAGAGAAAATCTCTCTGGGAATGAAATTGGGCAGCTTGACTGTATCATTTTATATTGTCATTTGAAAGAATCATTTCTCTGCAGCTGGGACTGTTCCTCTGAAAGTAGTGAAGGTTATAATTTACTTAGCTCCAGCAGGGCAGGGGATGCTGCTCAGCAACATGCACAGTCTTATTGTTTTCACAGCACTGAGCAGCACCATCTTCTCAGACTTGGAGCCTAGGGTTTAATACAGCTTATGAGGAATGGCAGCTTTGGCAAGAAAATAGAATAAAAGTGTTAATATGCAATGCCTTTTTAATTCCCACATGAAGTGAAAATTAGCCTCCTTCCACTTCACAGGAAAAAATTTACCAAGAGCAGATCTGAAGAAAAGATTGTTTCATTTTTACTTAATATGCTGTATTGCATTTACATCCTTGTTATCACTAACTGAAACTGAACCTCAGTTGTCAACACAGGCAGAGCATGTTTTGGATACGTAGGGAAGAGGGTCTCTGTGTGTTAATGCTTCATCCTGGCTGGTCATCACTGACCTACCAAATGTCCACCTACTCTTCCAGCCTCTAGGGACAGCATTTGTGGTCACCTGTGGTCTGAGCCAGCTCCCAGGTGTGTCAGTGGAAAAGCTCTTGTTGACTTATTTTGGAGCTGGCTTGGGCCCCTTGGGCTTGGGCACTTCAGGATGCTGCAGGGTTTACTTGTGTGCGGGGAGGGATGGGACCTAATACTCCACCCTGAAATGAACTATGTGAGCTTGACATCCAACGCCGTGCTGCACGCTTCGTTCTTGAGGGCGATGGGAAGTATTCTCTCACCAGCAGTGCTGGGGCCAGGGAAACATTCCTGCCCTTCCTGCAACAACTGGCAGGGGAAAGCACCTGCTGGGGGATCCCGTTGCCTGGTGTGCTGTTACTTGTGCTTTAGCCTGTCAGCTGTTGTGACAGAAGTTACAATTACTGGCTGTTGATGCTGTGGGATAGGATCAGATTGCTCCTTATGGGTTGGAAGACTTGAATGCATTAGTAGATGGTCCCATATATAGTGTGCTCTCTGCTTGATACGTAAGTGTCCCAGCAAGTTTACCAAAATAGTGCAGGAGTGGAAGGTACACAACCAACTGCTCTCTCCGTCCCAGTGTGGAATGCGGTGGTTCTGGAGATGTACGCAAGCTGGAAAAGTCAATTAGAGGTCAAGAGAGAAGGACCCAGGTATGGAGAGCTGAGAATGTGTGCCATGCTGCAGCTCTGCAGAAAAGGCCTCTGGGCCAGTGAAGTGGTTTTTGATGGATACATGGAGAGGATGTGGCTTGGCAGAAGTCAGGCAATGAATCAGATGAACCCCAGAGGTCTAATCTCCAAGGAGCATTCTGTGGCCATTGGCAAACTCCTTCTCCTTGCAGAACCAAGGACAGCCAATAGCTCAAGACCTACTGCAGGAGCCAGATAATACCTTGAGTTCCAAAAAATGAATTTTATACAGACTTGCATTCAACAGGCTGATACACTTGGAATGTGATTGCAAACAAATTTTTTTGCACTGAAAGATGAAATTATTGTGATGTGATTTTCTTCTTTTATTTTTTTTTCCTATTTGTCAGAAGTTGTTTTTTGTATGAAATGACTGGGGGCATTGCAAGGGTTATGAAGATATAGGTATGGGTGGTCATAAGCATCCCTAATGTTCTTATAATAAAAGTACAGTAAACACATGTGCATGCATTAATATGTGGATAGCAACACATGTATTTATGCCAATTTAGCAAATTGTGACAGTAAATTCTTTGCGTTATTTAGAAGAAAAAAAATCACATGCTGTTTCCACTTCCAGCTGGCTAAATGTGGGTTTATTTTTTTCTGGCTAGACTGCTCTGGAAACTTAAGTCCAATATTTACACACACTGCTCGTGCTAGAAGTGATATAATCCTATTTCAGAGCAGTTTAGTCATTTATACCAGTGTAGGTTCACAGAGGTTAGATGATGTGAACATAAATCAGCAGAAGCTGGGTTCCAGTGAGAGTTTTAAGTTTTCAGAGCCCTGGAAGGCACTGGCAGTCATCTTAATGTGGAAAACTAACACAGAGACCATAAATATGCTGAGTGCAGTACTTTTTGTGGCCATGAGCAAAGCATGTATTTCTTTCATTTTAGAAAAGAGCTATTTGTATATGTTTGTGCAGCATTTTATGTTGTCACTGCCAATCTAACTTCCCTCTGTCCCCTTTCTAAGCTCTTATAAATGCATCCACCTCTCTGCTCCCCCATCCCCCCACTTACTCTTTTTGGGGGATGCAAATATCACCGTACTGTGCTTAGTGGAGGTAAATACCTATTTCAAAACAAAGCTGCAGCTCAGGAGACATGTCACGTCATTCTGCTGCAGCTTGTATGATGTGCACACATGTTCTTGTGGACATGGTTTTGTGCCACCTCTCCAGCTTGCTTTCTGTGCAGCCTTCCTATCCTCCAGCAGATCAATGCTCCTGCACAGCTCAGGGTGTCTGTAAACTTAACCTTAGTGCTAGTTCTGTGCATGAACCATTGTCTTTGTTTGGTTCCACTTGCGGAGCCTCACATCTCTTGTGTCAGGACAGCTTGGAAATTAGGGTAGTCACAGAGGAGATGTGCCTGTTGTGCTGGGCAGATAACTGTATTTGCACCCTATCCCTTAAGCCCCTGTGTCCAGGTGTTCGTCCTTGCCTTCTAGTGTTTTCTTTTTCCTATTCCAAAGACTTTTGGATGGATCCTGACTGCTGCTCCTGTATGGGACCATGAGGACCTGTCTGTCTTGGTGCTCACCATGGTACTTTATGTCCTATCTGTCTGGTATTTTTAATTCAGGACTAAAATCATTGCATTTGTCAGGCTTAGCCTTTGGCTACTGAAGCAGCAGATCCCTCTGTTAAAAAACTGAAAGGAGAAGTACAGCTATGAAACTGTAGTGCTGTGATGTACTTAGACCCCATGGCACTCCAAGGAAATCAGTGTAAGAGCACAGAAACTGGGGTCTATGTCATAGATAGGTGTTTTGGAGACAAGGTGATAAGGAGGGCAATATGATCCTTCTCTCTCCCCTGGTTTGTTTGTTTTGTGGTTTTTTGTTTTTTTTTTCCTGAAAAGTTGTTAAAGTAGCAGTATGTTTGTAGAGCTTTTAAAATGCTGGTACTTGTGAGCCAAGAGAAAACATGATGTGGTGTGCTTCAGTAATAAGTAGCTCCAACAGAAGGATGTAATTGTGCTGCTGCTTCTGGTGACCTCTTGAACCACATAAGTGGGCTTGGGCTGGCTTCTCACTACATGCCTCATATGGGAGGTGCTTCAATTGCACAGTTGTATTTGTAAATTACACCAAGAGTACTTCGATAGCTTCAGCTCAGTTTCTGTGCTTCTTACTTGCAGCTGTCTCACACCCTCCCCTTCTTCCATCCAAGGGTGATTTGAAAAGTGCACTGTATTTCAGTATCAGTATGCTGTAGGTCTTCAGCTACTGTCTTTTCTGTCATGATGGCTCCTCTTGGCTTCCTCACCAAGCCCCCTGTCTGGTGTCCCTGTGCTTCCAGTTAAATGCCTTTCCTCTGCTGGAAAGAGCTCTGGCGGCTCTGCCTGTGCTTCGGCCTTCAGCCTTCCTTAACTGAAAATGCTGATTTTTGTTCTGACTGGGCATTTGTGAACATATTTGTGGTGCACAAATATGGTGCACAAATGCACCTAGTGGTGCAAATTGCCCAGTCTGTGTTCAGTGATGACACTGCAAAGTCCAGCCTGTGGTGCAGCAGTACTTGTGCGTTCCTGATCTGTGTCACAGCACACAGACGCTGGGGACGTGCTGCTCTTGGTGCTGCACGTGGAGGGGAGGCTGTGAGCAGCGCCTGCCAGTAAGGACACAGAGCTGTCACTGGGTCCTGTGGCAGGGAGATCTGTTTGCTTCAGAGCGGCTGTTGAGGTGCCATTGCAGCTCAAAACAGGGTGACATCTCAGATGCAGGAAACAGCTGGGGAAACACTGCTGCTGAAACTGGAGGCCTTCATCTGTACAAGTTCTGGGACAACAGTGGGGCTGGTGGGTGACACCCTGCAGCAGTTTGTGGCTTCAGTAGCTTTTCTTCCCACCCACCCATCCTGCTCCTCCAACCCCAAGGCCTCGTTTCCATCCCAAATTGCTGCAGAGAGGGCCCGAAGGAAAGAGCCCTCTTCCCGTGCTCAGGGCACTTGGCTCTCAGGCTGCTGCTGCTGGGAGTGTTTCCACCACTCAACACCCTCTGCCAGCATCCTTTGACACTTTGATCCTTGTGAGTGACAAGTAAGATTAGTTTTCTCCTTTGACTCTTGGGGGAGAGCCAATGAATAGCTGCTGTTGGGAGAAAAAGAGATTATGGCACGAGCCTGCACAACAGCTCTAATCAATAGGATCCCTTTCTTTAGCTAGGTGCCAGAAATGCGGGTTTATGCTCTTCTTGCATAGCAAGCCTCTGCTGCTACCTGCAGATGGAGCGCCCATCTGGTGGGTTGGGGGTAGCAGTCGCTTGGCTGGAAGTAGTCCCATACATGGGACTTACCCAGGGCCAGGGTTGGGCTGGTGGGCTTCTGTGTGAGGTTTTCACCAAGGTCAGTGGGATTGTTTGGGTGCCCAGGTGGGAGCTGGTTCCTGCTCCAGGTTATATCTGGTTAACCAAAAGCATGACTTCAAACCATTTAAGTATTTCTGGGCTGCCTGGGCCAAGAGATTTGCATCAGCTGAGATAGGGTGGTTCCATTTGCTGGTTTCCTTGAATTGGGACACAAATGATGTATAAATCTAGTGATGGGAATGCACATGCAGGATTATGGTCCAGGGTGCCAATTTCCACGGGACTTCCACCAAGTTCAGTTCACTGAACTGAACTGGTTGGGCACAGCTTTTGTGTGGTGCTTAACAGAGCTGATAGCACTGACTGCCTTCACTTTTTGGGAAAGAAGGCCTATTTAGAGGGGGAGGTATAGCAACTGTGAGCTGGTGCATATTGCTTGATGAATAACAAATACTGGTCCGCATACAATCTGTGCTTTGTTCCTTGGTTCAAAATTTCCATTTTTTTCTTGGGGGTTCACTGATTTGTAATGTGAGGTGTGACCCTTACTGTAAGCTGCCTCCCTGTCAGGAAAAAGCCCTGATAAGCAGATGCCTGCCTCTCTCAGCTCCACCAGCTGTTGTGCAGACGGACAGCTAAGGCTGTGTTTTGCATCTTCCATGGGGAGCACTGCATGTTAGGGAGTAATTAGCATTAATAATAATTAAAGTTGGATAAAGATAGTTTATATGTCTACAATGCATTTACTTTGAGAGTCTCAAAATGCATGTCGTTGTGGGCTAGCAACCTGGAAAAAATCTTGATTCAGCTGGAGTTGATGGCTTTGACCCCACTACTGCCTAATAAAAGGTGTGTGAAAGCTGGAAATAAGAGCTTGGCAATTTTGCTTCTCAGCAACAGCAAGTTGTGGGTAGCACCCCTTCTACCCACACAAGGCTGCTTGTTGTGGATCTTGCTTGATATCTATTATAGTAGCTCTTGCACGGGTCAGCAGAGATCCATTGCTATTCCCGCGGAGCACAGCTCGGGCGGGACGTGCTCGCTGCCCCAGGCAGCCCCAGTCCCCAGCAGCAGCAGCGTGAGGCTGCCCTGGTGTGCACCCCTGGCAGCAGCCACTGCTGGCACCCCGCCTGGGAACGCCTGCAGAACTTGGGTGCTCTTTGGTGGGGAGGCAGTGGGAGGGGTGGAGGCAAGTGGGGGGCTGTGGTGGGGCTGCTCAGGAAGGGGACAGTGGAGGTGGTGCCAAAGTAGGGACAAAGCTGGTGTGCTCGGCCTCATCCTGCCACGGGCTGTGGGTTGTGAGCTTGTGGAGAGTACCCAGAGCAGAGCTCTCAACAGCCTCATTTTATTTAATGAGCAAAGCCTTGGGAAGGCAAAGATTCTTTTATTGGATCTGTTCCCTGTGTTTTTTTCCTAGCGCTTAGCTGTGCTTTCCGTGTTACTTGGAAGGCTGAAAAGCAGGATCATGTCTATTTATTAATCTTTGCCTAATAAAGATGACTACCAGATATGTTCTTTGGCCTTAACAAAGAGGTATAATTAGTGATGAGATTAGACATGACCCGCGAGGAGGTGCTTTGCTTAGGAAAATATTCAGCGATGGCATATAATACAGTCTGTCTGAGGCACCACATCCTCCCTGGGGGCCTTGTCTCGAGCTGAGCAGTGACCCTTCCCAGCACTTTGGTGCCGTAGGAAACACAGGAAGAATATTAATGATAAGGGGATACACAAAGCAAGCTTTGCTTCAGTCACACAACGCACCGCCAACCTAAAATTATTCAGCAGAAGTTTAGTTGGCAAAGTTAATAATTTATGGCTCTGGCTGATAGCACCCCATGCAATAGCAGTGTGTTCAGCAGCCCCAGACCTGATTAAATATGCATGGACTCATTGGATGCAATTTCAGTGCAATTAGTGTATGAGGGAAGAAGGAGCTCTATCATTCTGGAATTGTACTAAAAGGCCCTGGTAGTTCTTCCATTATGACATTTCACAGGTTAGTCGTTGTTCCACATCAGCTGTATTTAAGTACAGTGGTTTAAGGAGCGGCTGCCTGCCGTGTCATGAGCCATATGAGAAGACAAGGACTCAGTGTGTCACTAGGCACAGAGACTGGGAATCCTAAACTAGTTCAGGACTAGAGAAAGCTTGTGGCAGTAGGTCTTGGAGCTTCGGGTGCAGCAATTTGTGTGTGCCGGCAGCGAGGAGCACAGCCCGAGGAAAGGTTGGATCAGAAAAGATCATCCATGTAATTTCTTTTTCCTTTCTTTGCTGTAAAAACGTATGTATTGTGCTCATCACAGGCTTCTGAATGCAGGCACTTAAATACTTGTAGAAACTGTTTTTAAGGAAAGGGAGAAAATGGCACTGGATGTTCCACAGTCAGCATTGTCAGCATCTGGGTGTACGTGCCCCAAACAGCAGGTGCCCCAGCAGCTTTCCTTCCTAGAGCCACATCACCAATAGTTGAGTTTTGCCAGCATGGCCAGCTCTGCAGATGGAGACACGTCTGACCAGTTTGCACCAGTTGCCAATCCTGCTTATTCTGTTGAGTGACCAGGGAAAATCCTCACTCTTCTCCACTGCTTCCTTCATTCCTTTCCCTTCTCTCTCCTTCTGTCTTTTTGTTGTTCCCCCTTCTCAGCACTGGCTCTGTTTGCCTTCCTTCTAGATGAATGCTCTTCAGCTTGCTGCCCGCTTGTGAGCCATGTTGCCTGAAGTGATTCCAGCTTCCTGTGTTTGTGGCCCATGTCCTATTATTCTCCAAAATACATCATTTTATTAGCTTTTCACCTGGTGGTGGTTTAAGACAAACCTCAGAAGGGCTGGCTTGCCTTCAGATGTGGTTCCCCCCCATGCAGAGTCACCTGCATGAGTAGTTCCCTATAGTGGGTTAAGGGGGTCAAGACCAGAAAGGAGCCAGAAGGGAGGTGTGGGCTATGGACATTTGCATGGTTGGTAGCACTGTACTCTGAGCCTTGCAAATCACCAGTGCCAAAAGTGCTCCAGTGCCATGGTGGAGAGAGCCAGAGAAGGATTGGGGCTTGAACAGACTGCTGGAGAGCATCTAGTCCAAGACCTGGCTCGAGGCAATACCAACTTCAAATTTAGGTCACTTTGCTCAAGGGCTGTCCAGTCAAGTGTGTAAATTGAAAGAGCAAGAAAAAGAACCTGTGTTCCTGCTCTGCAAATAAATATGTAATTCAACTGTTTTGGCCAGCGTAGGTGAATTGTTCGGGCCATGGGAAGAGCTTTCATATTTTCGCTTTGGTTAAAATTCTGAAGATGTGCAACCTGTATTTACTGGTATGAGTTCAGACAGGTGTCTGCTCACCTGGTTGTTTGATCTTGGTGCCTTGTTGTGTCTGTCCAGCAGAGGCCTGGGTTTGTGTTATTTTTTGCAGCTTGATGGTGTGCAGAGGGGACAGCTGTTTGGTCCTGAGCACAAGGCTGAGGCTGGGGGCTTCTCATTCAAAAGTGTGATCTTTGCATCCCTGTGTCTACATACACACATGCCTGGGAATTTGGGGTAGCTAAATGCTGCCCTTAGTGCCTTTCAGTCCCCTTGAATATTCCAGCCTCCAGCTCTATCCCTTGGCGTTCCAGTCAGTAATTTTGGGATGACAGAGGTGTCTGCTTCTCAGAAGTGGTGGCAGGATTAATGGGTGAGTGTTTGGGCAGTGCTTTGAAGAGGACTGCATGTGTGTGCTGGTGGTGTTGCAGGGTGACAGCTGGTATTTGCTCTGCATGTGCAGAAGGGAGGATGACTTGAGCCAGCTATAGCAAAACTGCAGTTCCACTATGTTTGTAGCATTTACAGAATAGTTTGTGCCACCTCAAAATAAGCGTGTGCCCCGTTTTGCACACCTGTTACTGGCCTTGCAGATGCAAACGCAGCTCTGCTCACGCAAGTTGCTCCTCTGCTTGTGATGGCCTTCTAATGGGTTGCAGGCACCAAGAATGGGTTCAGGAAGGGTATGTATGCCAAACTGGAGCTCAGTCTAGTCTTTGGAGCTCAGGAAAGGTAATGCCTGTGTGGTAGTGCTAGAGTTTAGCATACAGTGTCTAAGTCGGCTGTAACATCTGCAAGACCCCAAGAAGTCACTGTGCTTCTGGTGCTTTAGAGAAAGGTCATGCAAATAGCTTGCTCACCATGGGCACAGTGACTTTGACCTTCATCAAGGATTTAGTGCTTTTCATCATAGAAGGTGTTATTCTCAGTTGCAAAACAACCCTTTGAAGGAAGGAGGTGTTGTTAGGAAGATGCAGAGGTGAGGCACCAGCCAGTCCATCAGGAATTGCATGGAAAAACCTGCAGGTAAGCAGTGCTTGAAGCTAATCCAATGTGTCTGCCTGCTGGGCTCATCTTTGTTTCTCCCTTTGTCCCTGGGCTCTGTTCAGAGACAGAAAACTGAGTGATAACTTGAGCCTGTCCTGTCTGGGTGTTGACTTTTGAGGTACAATGATGGATTTATAGGTGGCTGGTGGTACAGAGAGGACTTACCAAAGGAGAAGTCTGGAGCACAGAAGGGGGGGATGAGGAGGCAGGCAAGGGAAGGCAAAAAGGACTAGGGAATGATGGTGCAGGCCTGAATGGCTTTTTACTCATTTATGTCGGAGTCACCCTTGTAAATCCATGCAGCAGGATGTTGGCTGCCACTTGCACATTAGCTCTGTGAGGGGAGTCTTAAGCAAGAAGGTAGAAGGAAGAGCATGACCTGATGAGGAGAAAGAGTAAGAGAATTTGTCAGTGCAAAAAATGTAAAAAAAGCATGTCTTAAAAGTTTGGGCTAGAACATCTGTAGCTCACAGAAATTTTCATTTATGCATCTAAGTTTAAAAAAAAATTCTAATAATTGGCTTTTGCTATCTTTAAAAATGTCATTTTTATTCAGTCTACAATTTCTACTATGTGTGTATTTTGTTTACAATCTGAAAAACAATTTAAAACAGTACACTATGAAAAAACAACTACATTCAGCTTTGCATCTGTCTGTCAATTATTTATTTTTTCTCTTTGCCTAGGAAAGGATTTTCCCATACTTAATTTTTTCATGCTGCTACTTCTAGAGGATCTGATCTTTTCAGAGAATTAGCTTTTGCACATCTGGCTGTCAGTAGTACTTGTGTGGTTATTGGGTTCTTCCCCAACACAGGAATTTCCTTACATTGCAATCAAATGAAAACAATGTGAGTTTTGTGATCCTGAGTAGTCTTTCAGTTGTTTTTCCTCTAAAGCAGTACTTTAGATATTATATTTCCAGAGACGTCCTTCCTTGAGGGAAAAATCATAAATAATAAGGTTTTCATGGATGTTGAATGGACAGAGACTCTTGAAGTCTGGGGAAGCCCTTATAGAATTCTCTCATTTTCCTTCTGTAGGAATAGGTTGCTTTCTCATGAAGAATGTGGAGGGTACAGAAATAGATTGCCCGAAATGGTGGGCAGAGAGTTAGCTGTTCCATTGCTTTACAGGGGATTTAATAGCAGTTTGTAAAGCTGAACAGTTCTCTTTGCAGCATTTTTATGTGGTAAAATCATCTGGTTTAAAAATAGCCTGAGAGTTTTCCTGAACATTTTTATAAAAATTAATTATTGCAATTATTCATTAGGCAAGGCATTCAATAACAAAATGAAGTGTGTATGCAAGGAACAGATTATTGCCTTTAAGGTAAAGATACATTCACATTAAGTTTTGCATAAACATAAATTGATATATAATCAAATAGACCAGTTCTGTTGAGGTTCTGCATATTCAACAGCTCTGAAGGAGACGCTGGTTCATATCTTCCATCAGTTTTCAACAATGGAAGCATGTAAATAATTTTCCCATGAAAATTAAAATTAGAGTTGCAACATTATTACTCTGTTTTTTTAAAACAACTTTTCTCAAAAGCAAGGATAAACCAAGGCGCTATTAGTTAAATACTAGCCTGAAAACCAAACCAAAACAAAAAGCAGAATTTTTCAGTGGAAAGCATTGGTTAGTTGGGACCATGGGAACTGTTTATTTAATGATGTAACAACTAGCACAGTGGTGGTTTAAAAGCATCGTGTAGGAAGGATTTAAATACTTTTTTTATTTCTAGAATATCAGCTGGTAATGTGAGTATAAACAAGAAAATCCAAGTTGTTCAGCCACCCAAAGCAGGATGATACCATCATGTAACTAAAGTTGGGGTTAGTGTGGATTACAAGCAGGAATGCTAGACTCCAAAAAAAAAATCAGTTAGTGGTTTTTTTTATCCCAACCCACAGGGTGTTTTTGATTAACCAGTTATTCCTGGCCTCTCAAGGGAGAACTTGGAAATTCAGAGTAAGAAGAAATAGCTAAACAGATGGAAGAGATTGACATTGTTCTGTTTCACATCAGCTTGAATGGTGTTGGGGACAGAACTGGTGTGATTGAAAATGTGACCACAAAGTCTGTCTTTTAAAAGCAGCTTTTAAACCTGCTTCCTTTTGTGGCAGAAGAAGAAGCACTGAAAACATGCTGCTGTTGGTATATAACCTGCAGGGTTTTTTCTTTTTCAGTGGTGTTTGGTGATGATGATTCTAGACCACCAGTTCACTGAGGTGATGCTTGTGACCATCTTGAATAGTGACACTGTTGCCAGCTTCTGTGATTTAGTTGCTAGTATTTCCAGGGCTGTTTCCTTACTCCCTCTAAAGTCCCAGCTACTGCCCAGAGATTTCAGAAGAATTCATGTGCTCATTTATTTTTCTTCCTTTTCTAAAAATCCACCCCCACCACACACATCAGTTTTTAACATGCTGTGGTTGTGCAAAAGATCTCAAATATATGAAGCATATGTGCTCCAGAGGCTCAGAAAGCTGACAGCAAATAAAAAGAATTATGGTTTGAAAACATGTACACTGGGCTTTTTCAGCCAGTTGCACATTAGGGGGGAAGAGGGTGGCTGGCAGATGAAATAAAAAACTTTGTGGTTGGCTGATCTGAGCCCCCGACCCCATGTACTGGTTATGCATGTCAAAGAAGCTTTAGCCAGGGAGGTACAGCACTTTGGGAAAAGTGTTGGAGAACATGTTAAATGTGAATGCATTTCTCATTTTGTTATAAATGAAGTTTACACAGTCTTTTATTTAAATAATTAACTGTAGCATCCTAACGCTGTTGTCCCAGTTTCCTCTAAAACATAAGTTTTGCCCAAAGAGTAACTGATCCAAGATGTACTGGACTGTCACCAAATTTATTCAAGTGAGTCCTCCAGGTCATAGAGAAAATACATGGGAGATATGGCAGGACTTTTCTGCCCATGCTGTAACTGCTGAGTGGATTTTACATTGGTCTCAGCCTGGAGAGGCTGTCAAGACCTGGCTGTCTTGGACCAGACCTGTGCAGAAGCTTTCTTTTAACACATCACCCAAAGATGTGGGTATCCAAGGACACATTTTCCCCCCATATTCCAGTGTTAAATTCATGCAGGTGGAGACAGCTGACAGAAGGATTCATGTGCTGTTTAAATTCTTATTTGAAATACCAAAACATAGCTTGATCTTCTTGATGTATATGGCTGCATTTGTTACTGACTCCCTTTCTCTCCCAAATTAAGTGAGAAGCAGCAGTAGCTGATAATCAAAGACATGAAATACATTAATTATTTTAAGACTAGCAACCTGCTGTACAAACCCATGTCTTGGTCCTCAGAGAGGGGACTGAGGCTTGAACCTCCATATCCAGCTGTGAAAAATCTGCTTAAAATAACCAGATTTTTTTGGTTGTTGTTTTATTGCTTTTATTTCAGAAGTGATCCTTGATACTGGGTACTTTTTTTGAGTAAAAAACACCCTGTACTTCTGGGAGGTGACAAGTTGTGCTTTTTGAAAGCCAGACTTCTCCCAGTTCCCTTGGAACTGGCATCCAAAGTCTCTGGTCTCTAGTGAGTAGCAGGCATGTCTGATGCAAAGCAGGGTAATTTATTATGCTTTGCTTCCAGTGCTGCTTCCTGTGCTGTATTAACTTTTGGGTACCATTGTTAATCTAAATAGATATTTTAGAAAATAGTCAGAGGGGATCAACAAAAGAAACCGTAAAAATATTTGGAAGCAGAAAACTTGTAATAAAAAAGGCTGGGGATGAGCTCTGTGAAAAGACTCGACTGAGAAGACACAATATCTACAAGTACATAAAGAACAGTTTCAGAGCGGGCAGGGATCAATTATTTCCAGTCAGTTGGGATATAAATAGTGATGAATGAAGTAGCAGGGGAAAAATAGGTGGAATGAATGGGAAAAAGATGAAGATTGCTTCAGGAGGGGTCACAGAGCCCCCAGTGCAGATGCTGCAGGCTTCTGGAGGCAGGGATTGCCTGTTGTGGGGCACAGCCAGTGGGTACCACCATGGGTGGCCCAGGGGCTAGAAATTATTTTAAACCCAGATCCTGGTATTTAGGAAGCACTTAAGCACCTGCTGGATTTGAGGTGCATGCTGGAGTCCTGCCAGTGGCAGCAGGAGCTCAGTACCTGCTTTCCTGAGTCATGGCCCAGATAACATTCATCCAGAAATGTAACTCTTCAGTTTTCATAAGTTGAGATAATTTCAAAGTGCATTTTTAAATGGTAAAATGAACCCAGAGCACTGAAGGAGATTTTCCAGTGGCAGCTGGAGCTTGTGGCATTAGTTCCAGGTCAGGAGCTGTGTATTTAAAGCCCCTCAAGCTGGAATGACCTGGCAGTCAGTGGAAGAGTGTGAGTTGTTTGCAAGAGGTGGAAGTTATTTCTGATGTCTCTGGAATGAATCCTTGGGTGTCATGGATATAAATAGATACTGAGATGTTAACTTGGTCGATGGTGACAAAGATGCTAGTGATAGAGAGAAATTAAGGGCTCCATTTAAGCTTTCTTGAGCATTTCTTTTTTTTCTGTAAGTGTAGCTCCACACACATCTGAATGAGCTAAAGAGGTCTCATATGGGCCTGGGACCAGATGTTGACTTCACTTGAAGCTAGGTGTACTAAGCTCTGGTAAGACCAGACCTTTGGTGAGGATACTTTCTGAGCAGACATCTGACTTGAAAAGGTGTTTGCTATTATCCTAAATATGCATTTCCTTGTTGGAGTAGACTTTATTGTATTGGTGCCACACTAAAAGCCCAGTTTGGTTGTAGAAGAGGTGTGAACTTGTCCAGTGCTGTGGGGTCACTTTGGGTTTTCGTGAGGATCGTGTCTTTAGGGGTGTGTAGCTATGCATGTTTGAACAGACCAGCCCTGTTTAGACAAAGGTGTTCCTCTGCACGCTGCTCCTTCTGGGAAGAGAATGAATGGGTGAGAGATGGCAGTAACTCAGCTTCAGCAAACCTAGAAGGAGAGCACCTCGTGTCAGAAACCATATAGATTGGTGTGTTTATCACCACTGACCTGGTGTGCTCCCAGCTGCACCCAGACTTCATACCTGTGGCAATTACCATCCATCTTGCCTTTCTCTTCAGTTTCATTGTAAGCTGCAAAGAACCAAGACTCAATTACCCGATCACTGCTGTAGAAGGCAAGCTCTTAATCTTTAGCATTTCTCATCCAAATGCAGTTATTCTGATTGCTACATTTCAAGCCTTTCTACAGATGTTAACCCTCTCCTACCATCTTTTTATTCCTCCTCTGCGGAGCTTTTAAATCCCCATCCGCTGCTGTGGCTCATGGTCCTATGTTCTTCGGTTTTGAATTTTTCCCCTCAAAAGGAAGCCCTGGACTGAGTGAAGGTCTTTCAGAGGCTGTTCAAACTTAGGTGCCTTTGTCCCATTGACTTCAGTATAGCATAAAATAATGTTTTGACACCCGGGAAGACCCAGTCCTTCCTTTTGTGAAGCATAGTCTGGAGATGATAGAGCTCAGGAAAATGGAAATTACAGCACCCGTGCTGCTTTCATGCCTTTTCTTCTGTATCTATTTTCCTTGGCACTTAAAATATACAATACTTCATTGTCTTGGAAATAAAAACAAAACAACCTTTCTTTATTCATGAACTGATGTCTGTTTTGAAATCTCATCAGGATGGGAGGAGAAGGAAAAAAACCAGACCCATCAGTTTCTTTATTTTCGTTTTTCACCACTGGGTGCTGCTGGTAGAAATCGTGCAATAGGCATTGTAAGGGAAAACACATTTCAGGAGACTTCCCAATTTAGCACTGTGATTCAGCAGGATCCTAGAGAAGCAGCCTTGGTGCGTGGTGGAATTATGAGCTAAAATCAGGCAGAGGGGGAAAAAAACCCAGCAGAGTCTCAGATGGAAAATGAGTAATTTTTGATTAGTTCTTAAAAGTAGGTTTCTCAATGAATTTGTGCGTGCCTGTGTTACCCAAGCACAGAAATCCTAAATCTTTCCTTGACAAGCCCCCCATGTCCCCTGTTTGTCCCTGTGTCCCCAGGCTCCATCCAGTCCTCTCCCGTCCCCCGCGCTGCAGGCAGACAAGAGGCAGCGAGCCCGCTGGCTCCCTCTGACCCTGTGTCTCATTGTCAATTTTCATTCATTTCAGAGAGCCTCGACATTTTGGAAACCTTGTTCTCTCCCTCAGACAGGAGTGAGAGTTGTCATGGGCTCAGAAGGAACCCCAGGGAGCCACGAGGCATGAGACTCCCTGCCCTCCTCTTGAGGGGCACAGTGGGGAAGAACATTGAGGGAAATTTCTGTGTGGATGGAGAGGCAATGATTGAGCTAATGCAGTCAGCTAACTATATTATATTTATGAGAAAAAAGTGGAAAATTAAAAACATGAGCTTTTCTGGAGGAAATAATGTACGTTGAAAAGTGGTACGGATTTATAAACAATTATGTTTCATGTTAGGTGGGAGATTTGGCTTATCATAGCTGTTAATTTTTTCATTTTCTCTTCTCCTGAAACTATGTCTAATAACATTTTAATTACCTTTTCAGTATTGTTCTTTATCATAATGGTTTTACTTTTTGAGACCATTCTGTGTTTTCCAGTTAAAAATTAATCTTTCCTTAAGTTTCCTCTCTCCTTTCATGTTTACTAGGTGCTGTCGAGCCAAGCATCAAAACTACTTATTTATTTATTTATGTATATATTTATAGAGCTTATGTAATTTTATGTCAGATACTCTGTTATTCATATGAAAATAGAACTAAACAAGTTTTATCCTTCGGGACACAGCTGCTTGTCTGGGGATGAGGAGAGACGGTTTGCATTGCACAGTGGCCTGGGCGCCTTGGTCCTGCAAATGGCCAGGGAAGCTTGAACATCCTTGGGTGCCCTGTGAAGGCTGGCAGCACTTCTACAGCATTGCTCAGGACTGGCAGCACAGGAGCCTGAGACTGTCCCCTTTTGCTGTAAGCATCAAGTATTGCTCACTGCTGGAGGCAAAAATACCAACCCAGTGACCTGCTGTGTTAAAGTGAAGCACAAACCTCTCTTTATCCATGAGACATTTCTTAGATATTCCATTGTGGGGATCCTGTCTCTGCCTCTGTAATTTTAAAATGGAGTGTGCAATGCAGGTAGCAAACTCTGCAAAGTCCTCTGACTGACTTCTTGTACTGTGGGACTTAATAATCTGTTTGTGAGTTGCCAAATTGTAAATCTCTGCACTGAAATTCCCCAAGAAAGTCAGCCAAAGCAATGCTTTTGTGTATTTTATTTATTTTGGATTGGGAAGGAATTGCATCCAAAATAGCCTAGATATTTCCAAGAGTGAGATTAAGAGAAATAAGTTGCCTGGCCCAGGTGAGATATTTGTGGGAGTAAGGATTTGGAGCCTGGCAGAGAAGCTGCCTGGTGGTAGGCACGCCTCCTCCCCATCCTCCCTGTCCTCCCAAGGATCTGTACAAAGGAGGTGAAGGTGCAAATCCTTGGAAAAATGTCATACTGGGATTAGACAAGATTTGGCTGCTAGCTTTTCCCTTTCCTCCATCCTGTTGGGCAGTGGCCATCCCTGCTGGGGCAGCCCTTGCTGCTGGACTCCTGGGGTAGGCGGGTGCCCTCGCCTTGCTCCCTCAGCTCCCGATGTCCCTGTCACAGCATGGCCTGAGTGGTGTCACAGCAGTGGTGGAGCTGCCCTGATGGCATTACCCGGCTGCAACATGGTGCTCCCATTCTCCCTGAACTCTCCTGGGTTTAACAGATGTATGAAGTACCACACAGATGTTGCATGCCTCTTTGAGAAAAATGAGTCCTTGCTTGGATAATCTGGAAAAGCCATAATTTATATCTACAACCCCCATGCATTTCCTGCCCTCAGTGTATTTCTCAGTTCAGAGTTTTTATTGGGCTCAGGTGCCTGGGGTTCCCTGCTGGCTGTTGCAGTCATGGCCAGTGGGTCTGTGAGCTTCTCATCCCTTTCCTGAGCAGCTCACTTTGCCCTTGGCTGGGCTCACAATCAAACAGCAGTTCTGCCGTCTGAGAAGGGATGTTTTCTGTTTGCAGCCTCCTTGTGCAGCCTGCTCTCATAGCTGCCCTATAGTCTCTGAGCAGAGCGTGATCAGCAAATTGTTCAGCCCCTTGTCAGGGCTGTGCTGTTCCCAGTTACCACAGATCCCAACACAGCGACGGCTCTGCTGGATTAGCTTTCTTCCTTCACAGAGATTTTTGATAGGTGTCTGCTGCTATTTCACGGTCCTGTTCTCTTGTGCTTCAGTTCAGAAGTGCAGTTATTTTGCTTTGCACTTTTCCAATAACTGAGCAATAGTTTACGTTTACTCTGCAATAAATTTAATTTTCAGTGTATTGGCCTAGTTACATAAGTGATCCAAATCCCTCTGGATCTCTCTTGTACTTGCTTTGTATTTACTACTCCCTTCAGTTTCATGTCATCGGCAATTTAGCAATTTTACAGTTGGTTTCTCCAAGTAATTTATAGACACTATCAAGGGTGGAATAGATAGTGAAAATTTGCTGCATAGGTCCCACTCTAAGTGTACTACTTTTGGAGGAGCAAGAGTTGTTGACTGGGAGGTGATGGCAAATACTCCCATCTCAGGCAACACGCACATGCTGATAATCGGGAGGTAGTCCAGCCATAAATTTTAGTGCCAGCACTGGGGAGTTTGGTATTGATGCCTCTTCACTGTTTCCTGCTGGGTGCCTATGCTGATAGATATAAACTATTGCAGCTGTGTTAACTGCAGACACCATTGTCAGCATCACCTTGTAGGATGCTTGCAGTGAGACGCTCAGTTAAGTCCTTCCCTTGGGAGACAGAGGGATTTTCTTCTGCTTCTTCTTTGAAAGGAGTGCTTAAGGCAAGGATGCTGTATCTCCGTGTTCTCCACAAAATAAGAAAAGGAGCAGAGATCCTAAGAACCACCACATAGCTGAAAGTCTTCAGTTTGGCAGTATGAGGAGTTAAAAAAGAAGTAGGGGGATGCTTGTACCGAACTGCTTGGACATGTCTCCTGTAACCACAGATGTGGGGAGCAGAAACTGCTGAGACTGGGCTGTTCTGCCCTTAGAGAGGGTGCCATAGCTGCTGTCCCCTTAGTGTGTATGACAGGAACAGGCTTAGTCCCCCAGGAAACTCCAACCCTGAGATATTTGGCATCATTGTGTGTAAAACCCACGACATTGTTGACCTCAGGGCTGTGATGGCGGATGTGAAACTGGGAAGATGACTCACTCCAGCTGGTAATTCAGGCTGAAAGATGGGGTTTCCCAACCTTTCTTTGGCATTTAAGAGGTTTCCCCCTTCCTCTCTGAAGAAAAGTTAAACCCAGAATGCCCCAGCCAGTCTCACTATTGCTATGTTGTGTCAAGGACGTTCTTTATAACCGCAGGCACTGAGGGATGAATTAAAGCAGTAAAATTAAAGCTGATGGTTGAAAACAGTGGGGAGGGCAGGTCCCTGCCCAGCTGGCTCACTCTTCTTCTTCATGGGGGGGACCTGTGCTTAGAGAGATTTTATGACAAACATTTATTCTGAAGGGCAGCAAACCAGATCCGTTCTTGTGCAGAATATTAAACGTTGACATTAAGTAATAATTTAACGGGTGTTAAAAGTTTTTAGTGAATAATACATGGGCTTCCCCAGTGAGCCTCAGATTATCTGGGGAAAAAGCTCTCTCACCTCTTCTCTAGGTGAGAGCAGGATGCATCATGGGTGCTACATGCATCAGTAGAAACCCATTGGGTGGATGCTGGTGGAAGGCAACCTGCCCTCTCTTTCCAGTGGGAAAGCGTTACAAGCATCACAAAAAATTGTTTTGAACATTGGCAAAATTTGCCCCGATTTCAAAAGAAGAAAAAAAAATCAAACAAACTAGCCCTTTGAAAGTAATGGGGATATTAGATAGTTCTAATTGCTTTTCTCTGCAGTTTGAGAACAGTGCCCTCCCTGCCAAACACACCTGTTATCACTGGTATTTTCTTTTTGCTTATCTGTGCATAACTGTGCCGTGTTTTCCTGGTGACATTTCATACCTGGTTTTGAGACTCTTTGTTTTGCTGCTTATGCTTTGCTTCTCAAAAGGGATGAGAAAATTCAACCTTTCAAGGTACAAATAAGCCTCTTAGCATCATAGTATCAAAAGAGTGATTAAAGAAGAATTTCAGGTCCTTTTTGTGGTTGATTTTCAGGTCATATTCCAGTTTTCCATTTGCCGAAGTAATTCCTTGATCCCAGAGTTAACTTTCTTGATTTCTCAATTGATTGGAGCATTGCTGAAACAAAGAGCAAGACTGGCAAAATGGGTCTGTGAAAAAGCACCTCGGTAATTTAATAGATAGCACAAACTGGGTGTTATTTAAAACCCAGCACATATTCAGTTCCTCATAGGCTTCCAACAGCTGTGTCAGTGGTGGTTTCTGCCATTTAGTCAGGGAAATGCAGGCACGTGTAGAGCCAGTGGTAGCAGTGAGGAAAATGTCTATAAATGTATAAAAAGACATTTATATACTGGTCCCAGTACTATTAAGCCAGCAATTGTCTAATTTCTGAGGTTTCCCTTCGAAGTGCGGGCTCAATAGCCTGCCTTGTCAGGTGTGTGCGGTTTTCTTTGTCCTATATTCATTACTGCATCCTGCCAGTCGTTAATGGGTCACCTTGGAGGTGCTGGAATGTCCTGCCTGAAGACCATTAGTGAGGAGCACAGATGCCTCTCAGCCCCACACACCTGCTTCTGCCCAAAGCCTGCCCTGCAGCAGTGCTGCCCACACCCATCAGACATCAAGCATTAATGTGGGACTTGTATAGAAACCCTGCACCTCTTGTAGGGTTCCCCCCACCTCGCTGCTCCCCCCTTAGTTTTACATGACCTGGGGGAGGCTGAATGCAGACAGGACCAGACCTGCTGAGGGTCAAAGAAATGAGGCAATCAGGAAGGCAGACTTTTCCCAAGGGGGGGTCGGACTTGCTGGCTGACAGCCGGGATAATGAAACTGCTGGGGAGAAATGTCAGCTTAAATGAGAATGTGCAAAAAGCCAGTTATTGCAGCAGGACTAGTGGGCCATGGCCCTTTGCAGGACAACACGCTGGTTCGGTGTCGCCAGTGGTTAGTTTGTAATGGTTATAAGGATGATTGCTTGCCAATGTAAATAGTTGGATAAACAAACGTATAGGAGTGTGACTGTGGGTGTGAAAACCCCACTCTTTATTTAGAGGATGTGAGAAAATGTGTAGCTTTAATCACATTTGTTGGGGAAGTGCCTGCGGGGGAGATTCGGGTGTGATGAGGAAATGGAAGTGTTTGCCTGGAGGAGAAGAGCAGCTGGGCACTGTGGCATGGGAGCCGGAGATCCTGCCAGAGGGCAGTGCCTAGATCCGTGGGGCCGAAGGGCTTTGGGGCAGCTGTAACCATGTCACTTCCAGGGCTGAGGCTGTGGGGCAGAGCAGTGATTTTCGTGGCTGCAGGCAGCCCTGGGGACCCAGCTGGTGAATGAGGGGAGGGGGTGTTTTTTCCTTTCCTTCCCCCAGCAGCCTGGCCAGCCTTTATGCTGAGCCACGGGGGTTGTGTGGAACCTCCTCCATTGCCTTTCCCTCCAGCTGCCCACAAGGGTGATGTGGGGTGAAGCATCCTTTCCCCTTCGGGTTGGGATGCTTCTCTGCAAGACTGGTTGAAAATCAAGGGCAGGCTGAAGCTCAGCCAAAGACTTAGCAGTTGTGTGCTAAATTTGTAATCACCAGGAGTAAGGGTGCTTTAATTCAGTGAGTCATTGCTTGTTCTTATTAAAGAGTCTGTGGGGACAGCTTTTCTGGCACATGTGGCAGGGTTGAGGTGCAAAGGGGAGCTGCTGTGGTCTGTAGCCAAAGAACTGGTCCCAAAGGCATAAAACTGGCTGGAGGAGCTTGTAAAGGCAATGTTCTCTCAAGAGGACATTGATAGCCCAGGATCAAGCAGGGGAGAGCTGGTCAGGAATGATGCTGTTGCCTCAGGAAGATCCTATCTACAGGCTGGAACAGAGCCATCCTGCCTGGGCACCCTGCCTGGGGCAGGAGCTGGGGTGCTCCAGCTGTAGAATGTGGGAACAGGGGCAGGATGGATGTGCTGATGGCTGTGTGTTTTTCTCCTTCAATTTCCTGTGTTAAGACAGGAAAATGCAGGTTTTAAAATCAGAACGTGCTTTCAGTCATCTTTTTTTGCCCCCCCGCTGTGGCAAGCAGAAGCTGGTAATTTACTTTCTGGAGTTGATCCCCAAGTGTGTATAAACAGATGATGTCTGAAGGGAAGAGCTTTAGAGAATGGTGATGTTAGGCTGTGCTTTTTGAGAATTTAGCTACTATTGAAGTACCTGGCATTACCTTACTACAGTTTAAGTTTTTGATAATGTTCTCCAGACTGCAGAATTAGCAGTAAGATGTGCCATGGATCATGTTGCCAGTCTCTTGCTGGTAGTGGTTTAGTGTGGGACATTGCAGAGAAACCCTGTTAAAATTGGGGTGCAATTTCATAACGTTCAGTGCAATTGCAATACTCAACAGACCTTCTCCAAGTAGCTTCTGCTGTTGATTTAATAAATTAATGATTCTCTTTTGGCCTGTTCTTAGCTTTGCAGCTTCTTAATGTAAGACCCATTGCATTGTTAGATTTTGTTAGGGTCTGGGATCTTGTTGTCTATGTTGGTGGTATTTTCTGTTTTGAGAGGGTAGCCAAGAAAATCACTGAGAAAAGCCCATAAAAAATTGGTGTCATCTGGTTCTAGCCTGTACATTGATTGACCTGCTTTGGGTCTATAGGTTTGGTAGGAGACATCTTCAAATGAACATTTAACATAAATAGTTGCATTCAAAATAAGCAAAGGCTTGCCTGAGCACTCAGTAAATCTATGTTAGATGAGTGAAAAGCAAGGTGCAGCGCCTTGCAAGACAATTGAAAGGAGGCATTCATAAAGACTATCTCTTTATCCAGTAACATTTTGCATGAAAATTAATTATATGTCAATACATAAAAAGCTAAACTGATACTCGACTAATCTTCATTGCTAATTGGTACTCCAAATAGCTGTATTATGTTTGATAACAGATTGATTGACCTGAGCAAAGCTTGTGTATCTCTAGGATAGAGACAATTGAATTGTCATTCAATAAAATGCCATGATGATTATAGCGTATCCTGTAGTTCAGAGATGCTTTCTTCAGTATATTGCCTTTAGTTTTCAATAGGTAGCAGTGGGCTTAGTGTTAATGTTGCCATAGTTAAAATGCAGCCTTTATGTGGCTGTAGGAGTAGGTTTGGGAGTCACCACATTCTGTACTGCAAGTCAGACTTGAAGACCTGATCCACTCCATCAGAGTGGATGATGAAAAATTAAATTAAATTAGCTGTCAGCGTATTTTCTCTTTTTCATGTGGGTGGATATCTAAAACCGGCACATATAACAGCAGCATCCTTAAGAAGATGAGCAAGAAAGATGGAAAACACAAACTTGTACATAAATTTCTTGGATTCAGTGTGTGCATGCAACTGAGAGGAAGCGAAAAGCCACAGGGCACAAAATGCTACATCTTTGTAGGTGGTTCAGAGCTTCAGTATTCAGACAGGCACATAGGTGTTTTTTTGTTACTCATTTTCCTGTAGAAAAGTTTTAAGATTTCAGGTACATAGAGTACAGAGCTCTGGAAAATCTTCAGCAAAGGCAGGAGCAAGAGGATAATAGAACTGAGTCTAATTGGAATATTTTTGGCACTTCTCTAAATAATTAACAATGCTTAAGCTGAGCCATTTTGCTGAGATGTTTTTGTCTCAGGAGCATTATATTAAATCCTGAGATTCAGGATGCCTCCCTCATCATCTACCACCCCATTACTTCCAAAGACGACGTAAGAGGTGTATTGGGGTGAGGAAGAAAGGGAAAGGGGAGAGAAATAGAAAATCTGTTGTCCCAAGTTGTTTCCCTGCTGCTAGTTGTGCCTGTAAAGCTTCCAGCTTACCAGGCACAGAGAGATCCCAAAGAGGTAAACTAAATCTAATTCTCAGCTTGAGAAAGTATTTTTCCTGGGAAAAAAAAATCTAATGAGCAGCTGCTCCTTCTTAGGCAGCTTGGAAACTTTGGGACCTGCCCTGAGGATAGTATTGGCGTATCCATATTCAGTGGTTTGACAGGAAAATGTTTTTTACCATGCGGGCAAGAGTGATCCCTTGGGTGAGAAGAAGAAATCTAAGAGGAATCCTTATTTTGTGGCCGTATCATACTAAATGCAGCACATAGTAAAATCTTACTAGATTAGAGAATGTTTTAGATAAATATGTTGTCAAATAACTCCAGCAGCTAAAACAGACAGGAAAATAGCAGCTCTGTGAGCCATCTAGCAATTGAAATGTATTGAAGATGTCCTCAGATGGCTAATCTGAAGATCTAATGGGCATGCTTATAAATAAAGACATCAGAGGCTAACTAAGCCTTCAGGGATTAAAAATGGGGCAGAAATCTGTCCTCATTTGAGAGCCTACTGCTGAAAGGTGGTGCCAAGGAGTGAAATGCCAACCTGGAAGCTGGTTGCCTAGAAGGATGGTGGTCAGGTTGCATGCAGGGACTTGGATGGATTGGCTAAATGAGAGTTTGTTGGTGGGTGGCAGGGCCCCAAGAACCGGGATCCTGCCAAAACCTGTGTTCAGTGTGGTGTAGGAAAGTGGTACCCAGTGTAAGTGATGTCTCCCAGAAAAAGCCCTGATCTGAGCATCATTGCACAAGGCATGCATTGCATGCTGCCAAGCCCATCTCCCTTTGACAAACCTAATGCCCTGGTTCTGTGTTTCTTCAGCACAGTGTACATAAAGCTTCTCCTGACAAGTTTCCTACCTTGAATCATCTGAAAAGTCCTCATAAGCAGGAAACCACATATGGCAGTGAGTGTCCTTGGCTGCTTATGATGGTGGGCTTTTTTTAGGTGTTGCTAGTATGCAAGGAGTGATTTTTGCTTTTTTTAGTCCAACATATTTCATAAACTTGGAAATGAGACTCCAAGAACAAATTTCTTTTTGACCGCTGTCAAGGAGTTTCAATAGTTTGTTTATCACATCTGTACCAGCTCTTCAGAGAGCCTGAGAAGTGATGGTTTGGGACGTTATCTCCTTTCCCAAGCCTCCGTTTGCTGTATTGTCTTGTTCCCTGGGGACAGCAAACAATGCAAGCAAGTGCTTGGAGCAGATGCTACTGCAAATGTAACTGTGCTGTCATTCCTTTCACCTGGAAGTGTACTTGTGATTTTAGGATTACATTTGGGTGAAATGTTACCTGATGTTTACAGATACATCTACATGCTAAATTCTTTTTCATTTTTTTTAAAATGTCCTCTAATACAAAACAGAGGGCAGACAGAGGTAGCTGAAAATTGCTCATATTATCTTGTGGTCAAAAAGAAATATCCTCAGATTCCATGTTCATCAATGATGGCTTTCTAGTCTTCTAAACAACCATTTTTAGTGGAAAAAACAAGGAGACAGACATATGGATCTGGAAGCTAATGCAGTTCCAGGGCCTGCTGAGCTCCTGGCAGCCACCTCTGTCAGATAATTTCAGACCCACGCTTTCCCCCAGTGAGTTACTTCACAATCCTCTGGAGTCCCTGCCATTCTTCAGTTTAGGTAAGATGCTCTGTGACCTCAGGTAGTCATTAAGAAGTCAGTGGGTTTATATCAACTGGAAATCTCATGGCAATTAAAATAGTCCTGGCAGGATGGGAAAATCGTGAGCGCTTTATCTGGGGTGTCTGTACCTCCCATCATCATGACCTGACTGGAGATGGAAAACCAAGCTCTGTCTGCCTCACCTCTCTGTGTAAAGTTGGGATGTCACTGCCCTGAGTGGGAGGCTGGTTGATATACTTTGGGTCCTGACGCATGAGGATCTTCGAGTTGTTGTCTGTGTGTTTGATAAAACCTTGTTTGTATTCTTTCACCAGTGATGTGTTTGTGTTTAGCCCTAGGCAAGCAGTGGGTGTATATTATGGGTTAACCACTTATGTGATAGCAGAGCCATTAGTTCGCCATTTGAGCTTAAGCGGTACCAGCCAACGAGAGTTTTGAAGGCAAATCATGTTCCTTCCAACCTTCTGTCAGCATTGTCCTTCTTCCTGTCCTTGCCCACAAACAGGAGGAACTAGTGACATTTACCATTTCCCAGTCCAGGAGTCTGTCATACACTCATAAGAACAGCTTGAAGAATTATTTCAGGAGTCTACCTCCTTACACCCGCTAGACTGTCTTTGCCATGTTTGGCAGAATTTGCATGTTCAATTTGTTAAAGTCTAACCTGGGAAATTCCCCAGGCTCTCTCAGCAAACCTGCCCAGGGTTATCTTTACCATTGGAAAAAACCCTAAATTAGATCTTCCTTGCTGCAGTTTGAGTCCATAAGTTCTTGTTCTGCACACTGTCATTGCGGAGAACAGATTGGTTTTTTTCTATTTGTGCCAACCTTTGATGTATTTGCTGACCTCAGAGCAAATCTGATCACTTCACCCATCTCTCACAGGTCTAGACCTTTGATTATTCTTCTCCTCATCAAAGTGTTTCCTTTAGTTAGCTGATCTTTTGTTCCAAGTGCAGGTGGCACAGATTTGGGGTTTTTTTTGGTAACACTAGTTTTTTTAGATACGTATGAGTTCTGTTTGGTTGACTGAAGTAGCTCTTGAGTCTTGAAAACTGTTTTTTATAGACTTGGTGCTATCAGTCAAGTTGCCATTCTGTTAATTTCTCGTGTCCTTATTTCACAGTCTTGCTGCCCTAAGAAATCAAGCTCTTACTTTTGAAGGTCAAGGCTTCTAGGAATATTCTGATCACTTGTTTCCTTTTGAGATAAATGCTGTGTTTTCTTTCCAGTTACAGATGACAGCAGTTTATTAGAAAGTGCATCACGGTATTCATGCATAAAAATCATGGGCAGGTCGGAGGGAAGCAGTCTAAACAATAAAACATCACATGGTCCAGTAAACTCTGGATTCTCCTTTGAAGTCTATGGTAGTCAGACGTTACCTGACCTGGTCCCTGTAGTATTTACTTGAATGGTTGCTTTGCTTTCCAGCCCATTTGCGCAGTAATTTCTGACCTCTCTTTGGCACTTTATAGTGTATTACCTATGAGATCTCTGCAAATTCTCATTGTCATCAACTGAACTGTGAATCTGTGATGCAGCTAGAAAGTTTTTAGGAAGTGAAGAGTTTAAAACCACCCTTCTCATTACTCCAAAAATCCTTCCCTTTTCTATAGTAAAAAAATGCTGTTCATATTCTGTAGCTCTACGCCCCTTTCCTGGAGAAGCACTTCTCTTCATCCTCAGAGTTTCATCAGAAAAAAAACAGTTTTAGGTATTTTGATGGTGATATGCCAGTTGGGGTGACTACTGTTATTTAAATTCTTTGATGTTCTAAACAGACAACATCTGATAACTTTGTCGTTAGCTATTCATTAAATGGGGTAGTAAAGCCCAGAGTATTTTGTGGGATAAGATTTTTTTTCTAAAGTGAATATAACCATAATTACAATTTTTTTCCCTATATTTTTTCTCTTTTGAATGGAAGATGTTTTCACAATAAGCATACATTCAAGAATAATACCATGTGAAGAACACTGATATGTGTGTGGAGTTGCACTTAAATCATTTAGCAGACAATGTGGGTTATAAATGACTCCCTGTCACTCTGAAAAGCTACTTTTCTACATTCTACAATAAAATTATTCACAAGGTCACAGAACACTTGCAAATACTCACAGGGTACCATTCATACAGAATGGCAGGTGAAGAAGGAGTAATAAATAATTGCAGGGTCTTTTCTTTGCCTTGGTGAGTTTGGGATTGGGACACAGCAGCTACCTGGCAAATATAAACTGAGCTAAAAATATTTGCATAAACGATTTGTTTCATGGCCATGAATGCTGAACACACTGGGAACCTGTACAGCCTCTTTGAAAGTCATCTGAAGCATATAAGGGTAAATATTTAGGTAAATAATGTGCAGCCAGCAATTGGACAAGATTTAGGTTTGCTGCTCTAAGAGGCAAGTGCTTAAGTGTCCTTGTAATGTGCAGATGAAAAATCTTGACTTATTTATCGTACAAATTTTAAAAGAAGTGAGAAGGTTTGCTGAGTCTTGTAAATCTCCTGTAATAGGGGGCTTGCCTCAACACTTACCAAAGACAGCAGCATGTCCAGGTGCACTTATAGAGCGCTTTTATAAGGAATGAATTCTCCCTTGGCAGAAATGAGGGGAAATTTACCTGGGCAGAGGAGGCATAGTGGTCTTCTTGTCTCCCTGTCAGGACAGAGCTGATGTCAGAAGCGACAACACAGTAAGCTGTGTTCAAAACCCATTTGCATTCTCTGAATTTGCTTGCCTAATTTGGCTACAGGTAGTGGTGTTTTGGTGCTAACACAGGAGAGATGGGCCCTCCCAGACAAGTGTAGGTTCCCACTCCATCCTTGGGTATACAGTTGAATTTTAAGCATTGTGGAAGTCCCAGGGCCTGGCTTTCCTTGCATATGGAATGGGGGTAAGGTGGAAGGAGCTGCACACGCATAGTGACACTCAAAACCAGAAGCTGCTGATTGGCAGGCAGCATTTATTGCAAACCTTGAAAAACTCTGTTATTTAATCCTGATTTGTGTTTTTTTTAATTTTAAATCCTGCTCTGGGAAGCTGATGGCTTTCAAGAGCAGTCAATAATAGATGCATTGGTTAGAGGGGTGTTTGATGTTTTTTAGGTGTGATGGGGATAAATAGATGGATATGAAGAAAGTTGTCTGTAGAGAAACTTCAAAGTTTTCCTTTGTCGGAAGCAAATCTAAAAGCTGGCACTGGAATTAATCAGTGATTTTTTTAAAAAACATTTTTTACAGTTCTCATAAGCAGGCTTTCTCTGGCATGCAAGAATGGCTTGGGTATTCTTTTGGGATGCTATTTTTGTTGTTGTTTGGGAATTAAAGTTTTTGTACCTATAACTCACTTCTAAATGTGTAATTTCAAAGAATACCATAAATTTCTTTGCCTGTTAGTATTGCAGGATTGGAGAAGGATTGAACGTGAAGTTTTATTAACTGGAGCCCTAGCAATTTCAAAGATACCAGTTGTGCCAGAAGCTTTTCTGACAGGTCTTATTCATAATGGCCTGAATGTGTCCAAGACAGCGTGATCTATAGCTTTTAATCAGCTAATGGATTGAACCTCACAGTGAAACTTGGCTATATTCAGGCAGTTTAGAACAGAAAGGATTTTGCAATTTCACAATTTTCAGTCAGGGACAAGTTTCTGAGGGAAGCAGCAGCATCATTCCTGGCCACTGGTGAATGACAAAGCAATGCTATAATGCAGAATAAAAGGTTGTGTTTAGCTCAGCTTCACTGAAGCAATTCTAGTGGCCTTTGCCCTTGTCCTGATTTAGGATTTTGGATCTTTATATGGTTGTGTTTTGGTCTGGCTATGGGTAAGAGCAAGTAAGGCACAGCAGAGGGAGATTACCACAATTAAGGGATAGATTTCCTCTGTAAGTCTTTATAATCTGTGCTTTTCTCCTGGACTGAAAGTTTAAACACATGGAAAAAAAAAAAAAAGGCCATGTGGAGAAATAGGCAGCGATTGGGGTTGCAACATTTTGTTCTGGTGCTGCAGCGCCAGGGAAAATGTGCTGTCAGGGATGTCCAGCTGTGGGAGATGAGGGAATGCAGGAGGCATGGCCAGGAATGGCACCATGGTGTTCATGCGGAGTATGGCCCCCCTGAGACCACTCAGGCAGATACACAAATACACAGGATGTCTGGAGGAATATACTGGAGTCTGTACAAGTCACCTTGTCAGAACAACTTCTTCATGTCTGAGAGCTCTTCATGTTGGTTAGCGAGGTTGCATGTTTCCATATTTAGTCCTTCTGTCAGCTCTTTCCTTTTGTCTTTTTATTCAAACTTCCAAGACCAGGGAAAAGAAAAAGTTAAAATAGCAAAGAAAAAGAAAAATCAGGTTGATTTAGGTCTTGAGGAGTAGGAGTTGCTAAGAGGTAGAGAGGAGGAGTCGTTCTGCTTTAAGCAGAATCAGAAGATGAAAATTGTCCTGTGACTATGAATTCACTGACTTTAACATGTGTGTGATGAAGGTCCCAAGCTCTGTGCCAGTAGTCACAAGGTAAGGTGAACCTTTCTTTTTTTCCCCTTGCTGCTCTCCCCTTCTTTCAAAAAAATAATTAGGGTACTGACCTCAGTATTGGCCAGCACTAGTGCAGGTGATGCCCTTGGATGCAGGTGATGCTGTTTGCAGCAGCACTTGGGTGTAGATTGAAGCTGGCTTGCCCGCCCTTCCCAATTCTGTGCCTGTAGGGTAAAACCTTTCCTTTAAACAGTCTCAGATTTCCAGATTTCTTACATGTTAAGTGTGGTACTTAAACGTGACATTGCACAATATTTTGGGGGTTGGTATGTTTGTTTGTTAAAAAAAGCTAGAGAAAAGAAGTTGTATTCCTTGGTAATACCTTTTTTTTTTTACTGGGTGATTTTTTTTTTTTTTTTTTGAGAAGAACTTCATTAATCCCTGCAGAGGGGGGTACTGAGGTGATTGTTACAAACACAGGCCTGTCAGGACCCCAGATATCCCGGGTCATGGGAACGGTATGGTGTTGCTGGTGGTCCTGGGAGCATCCCAACTGCCTCCCCTTTCTGCCAGGAGCAAGGTGGCTTGTGCAGGAGTCTTTTGTGGGGATATCCCTCTTCCAGCCCATCACCATGTGCAAAGCAGGACTGAAGGTGCTGGAGAGCTGTGGCAGAGGTGAAGGAAGAGGAGTGGGTTCCCAGGGTCTCCCCTCTACTTGGGTGGGCTGTGGCAGCACAGGACAGTCCCTAGGAGGAAACAGCTTTGGAGACAGGGCTGAACCACTCCCAGCTCTGCCCCCCACACCCATCCATTTTGGCAGGGTGTTGCAGGAGAAGGGCTTGGTGGGGAGATGCAGTGGTGCAGAACCTCTTTGTCCCCGTCCCACTGTTACACCGGGATGGGTACATGAGCAGTGTTATACAGGATTATTTTACAAGCTGTTACTGTACAAGCTGGAGCATGCTTGAGCCCTTAATTAAAGTGCCCTAGTTAGGGGCTGTCTGCATAGAAGCAGCCCTGTTTTCCCACATAAGAAAGGCTCATACTTGAGCTTTCAGAGAGCCACCCAGAAAGACTGATTTTAAAGTGTCGTGGAGAAACTCGTCTTCACAGAGCATCATCTGTGGGCCAAGGTAATCTGTGCTTCAGGACTGGCCCTGCCAGCAGCAGCGTGTGAGTGATTCACAGCCCACCTTTGTTGCTGCTGTGACTGTTTGCCTGGCCCAGGGGGTATGTGACAGTGAAGTCACTGCATTTGAGCTACAGATAAAATGGGAAGGGAAAGAGAGTAGTGGGTGGTGCGGAGAAGGTGCTATTTCATGGTGTTGCAAATGGGAGACCCATGACCAGTGAGAGTACCAGTATCATACTCAAAATGTGCAGCAGATCCGACATGAACCCCCTCTGCTTTCTGCAAAATCTGTCTGTAGAGGAGAAGCAGTGTTTGATGGAGTGGCTCTTTGATTTTAAATAACAGTGAGCAACAGTCTTTTATGGAGAAATTAAAAAATTGTCCTATATCAAATTCTCTTGAGTAGAATGGATGTATTGCTCATTTTGATGCACTTTCATGGAAATAAGGTCTATTGCTGTTGGTGGAATTAGTGATCAGTACTGATCTCCAACTTGATATGGCAAAGGGTGGAGTGACCTGTTCACATCCCTTCTTCTGGGACGACTACTATACCTGGGCAGTCTAGCCACTGTTTTCATAGTAGGCCATATGTGGAAAAAGTTCTGAATATGTTTTGATTTTAGCTTATTATTGCTTGTCTCAGAAAACACTGCATAAGAAGCTTTACAGAGTTTGGTGGTGGTGGAACTAGGTTGTGCCTGGGGAACCTCTGCTGGCGGGGAGGTAGTTGAGGACCAGCTCACACCTTGGGTCCAAGGAAGCCTGGTTGTCCCCACAGTGAGGTGATGCCAGGGGTGGGGCCAGGCACAGCCACAGGCTGAGCCCAGTGTCCTGTTAGAGTTAGAGTGCAGCAGGTTTGGGTGGAGCGAGCCTGCTAAAATCCCACGCTGTGAGCTGCCGGAGCTGCTGCGCTCACACCACCTCAGTGTGAAGGCCTGTCTGGGCACACAGCTGCTCCCAGCATGCAGGCTCCAGCTCCTTGTTTGTAATTAAGAGGTTTCCCAACATCCCCTTGCCGGATTCTTCCCAGCTCTATGTGCTTCTTGGCGAGGAAGTAACTTTCCCAGAGAACCGAGGAACAACCTTGTACTGGAGCAGAGCGGGATGGAGGGCTGCAAAAAGCTGCATGGGTGCAGGCTGAGCCCAGAAAATGTGTTCCTGGCTCTTTGGCAGTGTGTTAAAAGCCTGATCATCCATCAGGAGCAGGAGGGTGGGTGTCATCTGCAGGCACCGAGCCTGTTGCATATGGGGATGCCTGTACTGCCTGTCTGTCTGTCATCTCTGTGCTGCAGGCAGATGGATGGACAGTGAACCCTCATCTCTCAGGTGTAGCACTTCTCTCTTTGTGCATGCCACCTATGAGAGATCACGCTGGCAGGCAGAAAAATCTTGAGTATTTGTACTTTGTGGGAGAGACTGGTCTGGAAAGTTTGTGTGCATGCTCCAAGGTGTGTATCAAAGGGATTGCTCTTTTATAGGGTGTTTCTGCAAATGGAAATTTCGGCAGACCCCTCTCGTGGCTGGTCTCTGTTGGCTCCAGCTGTCCCCTCGCCATAGTCTTCAAGGGATGGTGTGCTGGGGAGGTGACAGAAAATCCAGTACTGTGGGAAGTTAGCAGGGGTGGGATTTGTGCCAGGGTCAAGGGATAGCTGGACTTTTCTTTACCACTCGTTTAACACCAGGTGCTTTCCCTTGTCGAGACAAATGAGCTCTAGATGTATCTTTCCGAGCTCTATTTTTTGCATATGGAGGCCTCATTATTATCCTTGAGCAGCTGTGTTTGTGTGCATGTGGTTTGCTGACCATCTGCCAGCATGGCTGGGTTTGGGGGCACGAGGGAGGGGTTTTAGGTGGATTTTTCTGATCGATTCAGGTCACAGGTGTGTAACCCCCCCAGCATTTTTAATGGGAAGATGGTGCCTGAAATATCTGCATGGAAACTGAGTTGCAGGATCAGGGAGTGCTGGGGAAACCTCCAGGGAGTCCCAGGAAAGCACCATGGGTGGTGAGCAGAATTGGATGGCATGTCCCTTTGGATAAGGGTAAGGTTGGACTTGAGTAGATGGTTGTAGGGTGATCCAAGACTGCCTGTTCAATGTTCAGCACAAGCACCAGGATTTGTCCCATTTAAGTTCAGGCACTTGATCACAGCTTTGGAAGGAGGAAGTGAATTTTATATCACCAGCTCTGTGAGAAGCAGCAGGGTTCAAGCCTGTGTCTGGAAATGGTTTTATCCAGCCTTTGTCCTGCCACGGAGAGACTCTTCCTCAGAAGAAGGTGCTCTCCAGGGAAACCATGGCTGTGGTGGAGCAGGTGCCTTGGGCTCTGCCCTGCAGATGGCAGAGGGACTGTGGTGGACGTGTTTTCAGGTTGCTCCCCTCCCTCAGAGCTTGGGAGGAAGACAGAAGCGTGAGCCTGGCAGAGGTAGGAGGAGCAATTATTGGAAGTACAGTTAATCTTTCTTTAATTAGAAGACATGCTAAATTAAAAGGCCCAGGAGTGATCTCACAGATGTTGGCTTACTGAGAGATAATAATTGGTGTGAGAATCAAATGTTTTGCTAAGCTTTGGATCTGCGTTTGATAGCATTGTTATGCTTTTACGTGCTTAGTTTAAACTGAGAGAAACTTGACCCAAATAGAGAGCTCAAGCTTTGTGTTCTGTCTTCTTCAGGACTCGTTGGATAGGTTTACTTAAACATTAATGATAAAGTGATCATAACAAGAAGAAGTATCGTGATCCTCTATTGTCTGTATGCTTGGAGAAAATAGCAACTAGCTTTAGAAATCTCTGGAGAATAAATCTCTCTCATGGTAACTGCGAGCTTAAACTTTTGACAGCAGCATTTCTGTGTAAATTTCCAGCAGGATAAATCCCAGGCTGTGAGAGGCAAGATGTTGTTTGCACAGAGCAGACAGCCCCTTGCTTTGGGCATTAGATAGCAGAGATGTCCCAGCTCTGCTCAGCAGCAGTCAGGAAAATCTGCCATCTCCTTTTAAAAGTACATCAGGAAGTTTTTCTCATTTTATTCTGGGGTGGTTTAGAAAATTCCTCTGTTGCTTTGGAGGTGGGGACTCGCTGTTAAACCCAGGCTTTGTCAGTCCTGCAGGATAAGTCACTGTTGGAGTCCTTTTCCACACCCCTTGCTGCTGGACCCCAGGGTATCTGTGAGCTTATCAGAATGTGGTGTGTGGCATCACCCTTCATGAGCACACAGCAAAAGGCAAGCACTGGATCCTGGTTGGGGACTTTCCTTTTATATACAAAATTTTAAGCCACCATTTTTTTGAGGTATGGCATAGGACCTGTACTTCCCTTGTAGTTAGTAGGGAACATCCACTCTTGCTTTATGGGATGTCAGTGTTAGTGAGGCTGTGCCTTAATCAGAAAAAAAATCCTCTTTCATGCACAGAAGAGTTTCTGTGGCTATCCTTAGAGCAAATAGGAGAAGCATTTCCATTTCTGTTGAGGGAGAAGCACAAAGGTGGAGAGGATGATGGTGTTCATGTTTGAAGATCACTCAGCGTGCTGGATGTGCCTTCATCCTGGGTGTTCTGCAGAAGTAGAACTTGTGGCACATGAGAAGGAAACTTCTGGATTTTTATGGCCTTTAAATTTTGAATTGAAAGTGCTTTCTATTAGTCTGAATCTGAGCAATGGCATTAGAACAAGCAAAGATAATAATGGAAATTTTATTGATGGTAGACGTAGTTACAAGGAAATTATTGCGGAGAAAATGCAGTTGAACCCAGAATGGGAAGAAATGATGTTGACTCCAATTCAGAAGGCTGAATGATTTCTTTATTATGTCTATATTATAATACATTAATATACTATTTAAAGAGAGATACTAAAACTACATCCTACATTTCTAACTACCACATCTAACTAGGAACTCTAACTTCACTCGTGACTCTCTCCCTGAGAGAGCCCAGACACAGGTGGATTTGATTGGCCATGAGTGCCAAACAATCCTCACCAGTATCCAATTAACCAATGACTCCAGGTAAACAATTCTCCAATGCATTCCACGTGGGAGAAACAAGGGACAGAAATAGAAATGATTTTCTCTTTCTTCACTTTCTGCTCCTCTATGAAAATTTCCTGAGAGAGAGAAGAATGTGGGTACCACAGGAAATAAGGACTGTTCTTTTGAAATCAGTTTTTCAGTATAGTAACTCATTTAACCCAGTGCTTTTCTGACTTAAACCAGTTTTATACTAATGTTTACATCAACTGTGATGGAATTATTCCCAGTTTACTTTGGTAAGTGAGAGGAAAATCAATTGCAGTGTATCGACCTTGAAATGCACTAATTACGTGCTGTCTTGAGCTGGGTGTAGTGAAGAGCTGCTCTCTGTGTCCCACAGAACTTGGCTTCTTTACCCCTTCTTCTTGCAGCAGCCATGGATATTGGTGGTTTAACTGCTAAACCGGTGTTCCTGCCCCTTCAGATGAAAGATCTTGACCCAGAGCTTTTCTTTTGGCAGTCGGCATTGTAACAGAGGGCAGTTGCTGTTTTCACAGGCACTCACATGGCCAGGTCCCATATCCTGGGGAAAAGAAAAGTCTGGGAGATGCTGTTGGCATCGTGCATTTGCCATGCAGCCCCCAAGAGGAGGGTCCTGGCAGAGCCTAGAGCCCGGGCAGGAGATGGGTGAGTGAGGCCTGACTGGTCCCACAGCTGCCACAAAGTGGAACTGAGAAACTCTGAGGTTCCCAGAGCCTCATCCCGACCTCAGAAACACCAGCCAGTTGTTCAGCCCTGGCCAGCACATGCACATCCCTTGCCTTCCCCCCACTCTACCTTTTTAGTTTTTCCCAGGGAGAGGGAGAATATCTGACAGCTTAGGTTTTATTTATTTTGGAGTTGCACTTAATGTCATGCAAGTGTGAAGTGAAACCTGAAGTTGTATGCAATGTTACATAAATAGTTAACCCTTCTCTCGCATGCCTGTTCTTCTGTGTGTTATAGCTTCAGGTCACAAAAGGGTGTTTTTTCTCTCCATGTTTAGGGTCTTATGGTCTGGCTCAGGCACAGGATTAGATACAAGTATAAAGAGATCAAAACACCAATCCAGTAAAGCACTTGCATTTAATCCTGTGCCTCCCCTTGACAATAACAACAATTCTTGTGTTGAGGCTAATATCAGTGTTTACTATCTGAAATGTAAATGCATACTTCTGTGCTTGGCTGAATCAGTGCCCAGTTTTATATGTATGTAGTGGAAAGGAAGAGCAGGGCTGGCCGAAGAGCAAATATTGCAGATGCTCTCTTATCTCATCTGTGTGCTCACACAGCTTTACATCTGTGCAGTCAGGTGGTTCTGACAGCAGCACAGGACCCTGCTGAGGGTCGGGGTGGTTTGGGGATGCTCTGCTGGCTGGTGGGAACCATGCACCTCACCAGGGTGGTTGCTTGCAGAACTGGTTTGCATTTGTTTTTGCATTGTCCTGTGCTGTGGTGGCAGATCTAAGGTGCCTTGTAAAACTATTGCAGCGAATAAATGGCAGCTTCTTCTAAAACGCCTTCAAGAAAAACTGTTACCGGTAGCAGCACAGCCTCTAGAACAAGAGCCACATTCCCCTTGTGTTTACAGCAAAGGCTGCTTGGCTATCTGGAACGTGAGTCTTCCCTTTTCAGCTCAAACACAAGGAAGTCCTTTTTGTGTGTCAGTTGAGAAAGAAAACCACAGAAGTTTCCTCTTCTTTCAATGTACTCTGCCTAAAACACGCTTTCAGGAAATGCTTGTTCCTGCCTGAGAGAGTGCTGGAAGCTCTGCAGTTTGTAGCACAAAACACACGAGGCTAGATCATTTTGCAAGCTGTCTTAATGCAACCCTCAGTAGTGCTAAAATGAGGCTAAATAGCGCCAAGTAGCTGACAATTGTAGTTTAAAGAAGACATGCCAATAAGCAAGTTTTTCATCAAAACTCATTAAGCTCATTAAGTATTGTTACTCCTGCTACTTTTAGATATGACAGCTTGCAACTTCTGGCTACTTGTGTAATTTGTACAGCCTTGTTTATCCTTTTAAAAAATTTGTTACCTACATTTATGTTTACAGCTTTTTCTTTGCATTTCCTTGGGAGTGCAGGCTTTGAAGAAAAGAATTAGCTGGTGAATCAATCTATTTTCTCTAGTAGTCAGAAACCATTTATCTGACTTTTGACTAGAGCTCTGATTCTCCATTAGTTTTATTTTAAAGTCTTTCAGCATTTCTCATTCAGTGAGAAGTTTTGTATTAAGTAACATTAACCAGACATCTCCTTTTGCAGTCAGCCATGGACTCCAATTGATTGTTTGTAAAAGTTTTGTGCAAATGTCAACATAACGCTTTGTTTGTCCATGACTGATGATTGATGTGTTTTGGCACACTGTATTTGTTCATAATTCATGAACTTGCTTTTGTGCCTGGGTTCATAAGTGGCCAGAGTTTACAGCTGTGTAAGTCAAGGTGGCACTTGAGCAGTCGCGATCCCTGTTGACCTGAGACTCCTTTTGATAAAGACAAGTTAAGATTGTCTCATCTCATTTAGGGATTGGCATTTGCATTGCTGTGGGGCGGGAATAATAGGTGCTTGTGGTGGAGATGTGGTTTGTGATTGCTCATCTCCTTGGGTTTGAATCTGTACCCAGCTCAAGTGGCAGAGGAGTTGAAGCTGGGGTTGAGTGTGGATGCTAACAGGCAGAGTTCTGCCAGCCTCTGCTTTCCAACAGATCTGCAGCATGTTTTATACACAGGCTATGCACAGGGAGGCTCAGCAGTGAAAGAAGGAAATGTTTCTGCATTACACAGCCTATTTCTGCTCTCGTTTTCATTGCTGATGAAAATGCTGATGGTAAGCTCTGGTTTTTGCAGAGTTTTCTTGCTTTTAACCCAGCTAGTGACCTTCATAGTGCCCTAATCCACACAGTATGGTCTCTGGACAATATTCTGGCCAAATTACTCATCACGGCAGTACAGTCCCCAAAAGGCTTTAAATGATGCATTAAGCAATGCAGTAGCATCTGCCACATGTGGTTCCTCCTCTCGGGGATGTTTGTGTACGAACAGCTCTGTGTTTTGCTTTGTGCTTTGGAGGGATGGGGACGAGTGTATGCCTGTGAGTGAGAGAGAAGTGCACATCACCTGTGTGCACGTGGCTGACTATAAAGAGGTGCACTGGGTGTCAGAGCTGCAGCCTTGACCTGGCAAAGACTTCAAATTCACACGGTGTGAACAGCAACGGGCGGTTCAAGGAGCACCTTAAGTGTCTCCCTGGATGACAGCCTTATTACTCAGCACCTATTGGGTCTGAGCCCCAGGAGCACAGGTGAGGAGATTGTGGGTGCTGAAAGTGGTGGAGGTAAAGAAGTTTCTTGTGCAGCACCTGGCAAGCAGTATACATGACAAAGAGTCAGTGGACATTTGGAGCAAGGGCTCCTTTCTGTAGAAGTTTAATGCTGTTTAATGCTTAATGGGCAGCCCTGCAGGAGCCTGTTGGGCTGCTTGTTGGGTGAGACCAGAGCAAGAGGAATCTGCAGTGGAGAGGGGAGCACAGCCCCACTTGCCTGTGCACCTGGCCATGCAGCATGAGTCCCACATTCAGTGTGTGACAGAGTTGGGAAGAAAAAAGCTGCTGAAACTGTCCCAGCTTTTGCTCTGGTGACATGTAAACATTTTGATGTGACAGTGACAGCATGCATTACCCTCCTGGTTCACTTCCATGGTGACCTCTCTGTGACATTGTGGAGGCTGCACTGCCATTGCTATGACCATGTGAAGGGCTGCACAACGCCCGGGGAGATGAGAGTGCTTGTGCTGTGTAGTGGAACAGCTACACCTCTGTGTAGACATCTTGCTGTAAATACATAGTCCTGTCTGCAAACACCTCTTGAGGCACTGTTATCTTATCAGCAAGGAGGTTAATAGCACTGAGGATGCTTGGCCTGGAAGAAAAGGAAGGTGCAATCTTCTGTACATCAGTAAATTCATGCCAAAATCACTGCAGAATTTAAATATGTCTTTAGTGACAGAGAAATGTTTGTGAGGATTAACACCTGCCTTAGCAAATTCACACCTGGAGCACAAGTGGGTTTTACTTGAACCGTATGTGTTTGGGATGCTGGGTTAAATAGCTGGGGTTTTGCCCTGTAACTGGGGAGCCACAGAGTGGTTTGGATTGGAAGGGACCTTCAAGATCATCTAGTTCCGACACACCTGCCAGGGCAGGGACACCTTCCACTAGACCAGGTTGCCCAGAGCCCCATCCAGCTCGGCTTTGAACACGTTCAGGGATGGGGCATCCACATTTCCTCTGCACAACCTGTTCCAGTGTCTCACCAATAACACTGAGAATAGTCTGTATACCATCTGGGCCTTGGGGGTAGTGTGGCTACCACTGATTTTATTATATTATCCAGAAGGTTCTGCTGCTGCTGGTTGCATTATGGTAGGAACATTTCTTGCATTCAGAAAGACTGTCTCCTTTCTTTGCAAGTCCAGTATCTTGTGGGCAGATGTGAGGTGGAAGAAGACTGGAGGCTGGACATTCTCACAGCTGCTTTGTCTCAGGCCCCTTGAGGAGCTGATAGAAGTGGACCCCAGCCTTTCCCATTTCAGGCCAATGCCTGAATACTGAGGTGACATTTGTTAATGACAAAGCAAAATGTAATAGCTCAGGGAAAAGCATGATGTCTCTAACAGTGACAGGTGCATTGCAGTAGTTTTTGGGATCCAGGGCTTGGTCTTTCCTTCAGTATAAGGAATCTGAGTGGGTTCCTTGCTGAGATTAACACCTCTGAATCAAACCTGTGGACAGCAGGAAAAAATACAGATTGCCAATTATTTTTGCTAAGATTAACACCTCCAAATCAACTTGGTGTAGAGCAGGAAAAAGATACATACATCCAATTATTCTAGAATGGAAACAATATTTCAAATCCTATTTGGATTTGGAACAGCATCCAAATAATCAGTGGGGTGTTTCTGTGTCTCTGCAACTCCCCTGAAGAGCAAGGAGCAGCAAAATAACCCCGTGTCAAGGTTTAAGGTGGTACAAACCTCTGGATCAGTGGGTTTGACAGGCAGAAACCTGAGTTCAGCCCCAACTGCAGTAGCTGCAGTCCCAGCAGCAGTGGATATTGAGAAAGGCCTGCAAGGGGCTGTGATGCAGAAATGTCTAGCTGGGGGGCGGGGCGGAGGGGCAAAAAAGAGCTGTATTTCTTGGTTTTTTTAGCCAAGGGAGATGGAAATACTTTTACAAGGTTATAACATGCTCCCCAGGATTTGAGCTTCAGAAAATCATTAACCTCTTGAAAGAAAACTCAAGGTAGCTCCATGAAGAGCTGGAAGAGAAAAGACCAAAGAAAAAATTTAACTCTATCTAGAAGTGCAATTTTTCCTGCAAGGGCCATCAGGATGAGCTGTCTCCCTCCTATATATTGGTGAGGCAACTTTTTTGAGTGCAGGTGGCATAACTGCTGCTGCCTTCTCAGTCTGTGTTCCTTTGTATTATCATAATCTTGAAAAAGGTGGAGAAGATAAGGCAAAACATGCTGGCAAACCCAGATACAGTTAATGCAGTTCTGTAGAATTTGTGTCAACAAGCTGAGTGTTTCTGAGGTTATGTTGTAGTGCGTTGTGGAGATATTTAAAACCCCATTGGTGGCAATGCTGGGAGAAATAAAGGGTTTAGAAAACAGAATATAGCTTCATTTGGCAAAGAGTAGGTGTGAGCCATATGGAGTCCAGATGTTCTCAATGCCTTCTGAAAAAGTAACAAATCCAGAGTGGCTGAAGGAGGAATTTCAGACTAAACAAATGAGAAAAATATGTGGCTGAACACAACAGAGCTTTTGAGCACAGCAGTCTCTCTTGCCTCTCTTACCTCTTTGCTATTGCCCCGTTTTGGTGCCTTCTGTGGGAATTTTTAATATCATGTAGAGAAAAGCACATCTTGATAGGCAGAATAGTGTCTCAGCATCTGTCTGCAGTCTGAAGTTGGCAAACAAGGCAAGGTGCTCCATTTTGAGGTATAACAAAGAGAACAATGTTTAAGAGGCGGAAATAAATAGAAAATAGAAACAATTTAAAAAATTCTCTAATTTTCAAACTCCTTTCTTTCAGTATAGGCATCAGTATTCTCTCTTTATATCCTGGTGCTGAATGGTAACTTTTTATCAGTAATACATGATTTGCATTTGCAGCACATCACCTCATTTGCATTTTACTTGTCAAGCAACTTGAATACAAAGAGGTAGAGGCTCCAGCTCTGCAAACATCTATATGTGTGAATAACAGTTCAATTAAACAACGATATACATATGCATGTGTTTTCAGGGTGGAAGACTCTGTGCTCCTTGTGAGGTTAATTTTGGAAGTTTAGGGTTTATTCAAGTTGAGAATAGAGTCCATGTCTCTTGATAGGCAGAATACTCTGAAAGCCGTTCTTCGTTAAATGTATGAACCCGCCTTGTGTTTGCACGGAAAACAGGTTTCCTGATGATTCAAGTTACTTTTCTGTACATGAAGAAAAAAGAAAGGATGATGGAAATATGTGTGACAGGTAGTGTTTAGGAATTCAGGACCATATTCCTTAAAAGCCTGCACTACAATTTCTTAGTCTTGCATCAGCTACATTTTTCTGCTAAACTTACCAGATCCTTAAACTTTGTGTTACCTCCAGCTGAGATACCAGATACCTGTGCTGGTAGAAGCCCCATGCCTAATTGCAGACATAAAGGGAAAACTATGTCTGTTGTCAGATTAATTATTTTGGTTTGGGTGTACAAGAGGAAAAAAAGAGAGGTTGAAATGTAAAATTGTTCTCTAGTTGATTGAAATTTTGTAAGTGTTAGGAAAAGCCCATTTCTGTAAGCTGTATACTAGGAAAATGCATACCTACTCTAGGAGTGTGTCAGGTGTGGGATTGTGCTTTGTTGTATATCTTGCCTTTCCCTGACCTCCTTCTGAGGGATGAGTAAACCTAATCTGCTGGAAAATGAGTGATGTCCACTGGAGCAGCCTCCTTGTAAAAGTAACAGCCCCAGGTTTGAAGCCAGCAGCCTCCACCTGCCCTAAAGCTTGTATGTACGACAGACTGAGTATAACTGCAGTATCTTCTTGTCAGGTTCACCTTGTCCAAATTAAGCTAGGAAATTGGTTTTCTTGAGGCATGCTCCCAGCATTTACTCTCATTAAGGCTTCCTGCTAATGTGAGTGCTCAGCAGTATTTTGCCTTTGCAGATTACAAAGATAATGGGTGAAGGCTGCAGCTAATGAATGGCCTCCTCAGTGTTCTGTGGGCTGAGAAAAACACCTCTCAACTTGAAGGATTTGGCCTGACTTGTAACATTTCTCACTTCAGGATAGCTCATGAAGCACAGGTACCATGGGCCAGCTGTTCCACTGGGGTTGTGCCAGGTCCACTCAGGAGAAAATGACCTTGGAACCCTGAATGCAGGTGGTCACAGCCAACATGGTGGCTACCTGCTAAGAGGTTCAAGCCATGGTCAGAAGTCCCTTCCCTGTGCCAGCTGCCCTGGTACTTTCACAGCACCTTCCCAAAAATGCCAGCCCCCTGCAGAGCTGTTGGTGGCCCAGCTGGCCCACTCCCAGCCCATGATGGTTCCACAGCCTGGCTGTTTGTGTGGATGGGAGACTGTCTCCATCCTCATCCAGGAGCCACCATGAGCAGATGGAGAAATGCTGGTTGGATTACTGAGGACACATCTGGAGCCAGGAGAGGACATGGTCTCTGAGGGAGGGAGGAGTGGAGAACATCTGGGATATTCACTCTTGTACACCGTTGAGGTGCAAAAAGACCATCGATGTGGGTGGTTCTCTCCAAGTCTGAGCCACTCATGTTCATTTTGTTCTCTCTGAATGAAATAGAAAACAGCAAAACAAAGTAGGGTGGCATAAGATACGAGGGTCAAAGTACGTGGTCTAGAAAACAAAGACTTTTGAAAGGGTTGTTTTCTAAGGTTTAGAACATCTTGCTTTTACATGTGTGCATGCTGCTTTATTAAGATGCTTTGAATCTCAGGCTGGAGTTTTTAAGTTGTGCTTCCTTGTCTACTTAAGCAAGGTGTTGTTTTGTTCCTGCTGTCAAAGCTGTTGGTATCAGGTTTGGTTTTTTTGATGTCCTGAAGCACGTGTGCCAGCACTGTGGCAGCATCCAGTTGCTATTTCACGGAAAAACTGTGAACTCCAGGATCTCCTCTTTATTTCAGAACTTATATCAACAGTCTGTCTGACACTTGGGGCTGTTTGTTTACTATGTGCATACTCTAAATACATCCATAAAGGTCTATTGTGGTGTAAGCAGTCTTGAAACCTCCTTTTGGTCTGGAAGCATATACCTTCTGAAGGTTATGATGCCCTAAATGTTCATTTGGTCTGTTGTCAATATTAGCTGAGAGTTCCTGAGCTTGGGAGTACACATGGAAATATGTGGAAGGTGATCAGAAGGGCACTTTAATCTCTGCTGCTGTTGGAACTACAAGTAGGGTCCTGTTTTCTGTGTTAGTGGCGCTCAGGGAGAGAAATGCCATTAGGACGTTTTGTTTTCTTGTCTTGCACCTTCTGAGATTTTCTCGATTTATTCAGTAGCAGTTCTAGCGAAGTAAAGTTCATGTGAGTGATCATGTGGGAAGGTCAGAGAGGATCATTAAATGACCGAAGAATTGGCATTGGGAACACAAATGCCAGTCTAGATTCAGTCACCCCTGCTTTTGACCTCAAATAAACACGAGATTTGGGATGTATGGACACACACTGGTCCTTCAGGTGTTAAAAAAATGATGGCTGCACTGCTGTAATGCTCATCATCCTGTTCTCTTGGTGAACCTCACCATTGAAACACGTGCTCTCTGTGCTATGTAAAGGTCCTCTTAAATAACTTAGTAATACAAACATTTTTACCGTGAATTAGAAGGAGTCAGCAAGCTCCTTCAGAGGATTTTAGCAGTAGAGCTTTGAGAGATGATTCAAGGAACTGAATTCATAGTCACCAGGAAGTGCTAATGATGCTGATAGTGAAAGACAGAGCTTCCCCTTGGCAATTTAATGATGGAGAGAACAAACTGAAGGCTCCCAACCTCTTGGCGTCAGGGTCCTTAGAGACAGCAGACAAATCTTTGCTCAGTGCAGCAAAGAAAAAGCTCTTGGACATCAGCAGTCCCTGAATTCTCCAGGGTTTTGTGCTGCCTGTTAGAGCAGAGAACCTGCACAATGACCCAGATGGGTTGTTTAATGAGATGGCTCTCTAACGAGGGGATGTCATTTTAAAGCTGAGCAAATAAAGTGAGAGATGTAGTTTCAGATGCTTCCTTTTTTTGGGTTTTACTGTGTGTTTGACTGTCCTGCAGCCGAACAGGAAAAAAAATCAGGTGCACAAAAACTCTGGCATTGCAAAGCAGTATTTCACAAAAGCAGATTTTGTCCTGTGTTTCCAGATTGCCTGGAATATTACCTGTTACAGATGGAAAATCTGTTATGGTTTTTTATTTTTTGTCCCAGGAGAAGGTACCATTGTAGCTGTTCAGCCAGAGAAAGGATGGCTAAGTGTACATTGCAAACACATCGATGTGAAGCCCATCTATCTTGGTGACAGAAGGACAAAGAAACACAGCGGGTGTTTTGGTTACTTTTTCTTTCTTTGTTATTGTTTTTCTCTAGAATGAGGGACTAATCACTGTAATCTCCTGTTATTTCTGCTTTTCTTCCAACTTTACAGTAGTTTTTGCAGGTCTCTCTCAGTTTTGTGGAAAAGCCCCAAAAACAACAAAACCAAAACCTGGCAGTGGAATAAAACCATGTGTGGCAGGGTGCATGCACAAGAGAAAAAAAATTATGATTGCAGTAGTAAATTTAATCTGGCAGTTCTTAGTTCTGAAATACATGACTTTGAGACTTTAATTTTCCTTTGATGTGGTTTGGGCATACAGTAACTAACTTGTTTCTATGTTATGGTTTCTGATTGAGCTGTGTGTGGAATTTCCTGTAACTTTTGTGAATTATCAGCCCAGAAGTATTGATTTGTTTCTTTATTTTGTTACCTGTATATTGATGAGTACAATCATTTTCCTGCATGTGTGTGGCTTTTCCCAAGTTTTTAGGATTCTTTGGTTTGTATTTAGTGTGTGTCTTAAAATATGTGCAATTTTTGTCAGCCATGTAATATTGGGCTGTGAAGTTTAATTTTAGTCCAGGTCATGCTCACACTGGTCACTTAAACACTAGTGGATTGTGAGTAGATGCGGTATATTATAAGGTATGGATTTCTTTTGCCATTTAGGGGGATGTACATTGCTGTAAAAAATCAGGTTTTTTTTTAAATAAGCCTTTATATTTTGCAACCTTACAACAAAGACAGATAGTATGTGTGTGCAAAGTATTTAGAGAAACATAAAAATTGTGAGAACAGAAAAGAAGGAATCCCTTCACATCTCATTTCTAGTTGGTGAGTGCCTCACCTCTTCTGCAGCTCTATAAAACTTTCTCTTTGAGTGAAGATCAGTTACGTGAGGGGACAGATTTATTGCCATTCCCCCATGTACTTGATTATGGGCAGTTTTTGATGAGTACTGTTTCCAAGGGTTGTATTTTCACACGTGTGACGGTGCAGCGGCCGCCCGTGGTTGCTGGGGATGGGTGTAGGGCAGGCTGGGTCTGTGCTGCTGTTGCCAAGTCCTGCTGGTGTGGCTGTCAGCTGGCAAAGCCTGACCAGCAGAAAGCCCCAAGGACAGATTCCATTACATGAGCAAAATTGCAGCTTTTTGGTATTTCTGTATTGCTGTGGCCAGGATCTAATTATGCAGCTTTTTATCTGCTTGTGTAGCTGAAGATTAGAAGGAATTACTCCAAAAAGCCACCTGTGCTTGCAGAACTTCCAGTGTAATTTCCACTTTCTCCAGGTCCCCCCTGCCTCCTTCTGCTTAATCCCCACTGCACTTGCCAAATGCTTCCACCCTCTTTTCTGAGTAACCCTAGAGATAAGAGACAGCCTTTGGAGTAAATCCTTGTACCTCTTTATCAATTCATTTTATGCTATACCCAGGTTTTTCTGATACATTTGCTTCTAACAGCATTGATCTGTCTGTACCATTCAGGGATTTACAGCTTCCTTGTCTGTATATCAAAGCAGGAGTAACATTTTGAACGGAAGACTTGTAGTCTTCAAGAGTTTGAGGTGTAGATAATTTTTTTTTAATTAGTGAATCCCCTTTAAGATGCTAAGCAGAAATGCCCTGTTCTCAGTTGGTGAAATTATCCCAGTTGACTGTGAATCACACACAATTACTGTATAAACTGGATCACTTCTAAGGTGGAAGTTGTGCTCTAATTACACTTTTCCCTCTGCAGCAGCCTGCTAACTTCACCATCCTCCAGAGCTGGACCCAGCTGTTGGCCTTTATCAGCATTGCGTGTTGGGTAGGGTACACTTGGAGGGCTTGAGGACAGCTGCAATGGCCAGATTTTAAAGAGGACTGTTATTAAAACTTATATTGTTACTCTTATGTTTGTTTTCCTAATACAGTCAGTTGCAGTGCCCAGCTATAGAAGTGTGTGATTTCTTGCTGATCTGACACCAGCCTTTATGTTGAACCTTGTACTTAAATCTCCAAGTTTTCAAGCTGCAGTTTGGTATAAAGGCTTGTAATTATTTTTGTTGGCAAGCCTAACACTTCAAGATGTTCCAGAGTGAATAGTGATGGAGTCCATCAAGTGATTTCTTGAAATCTCTGAAGTTTATGATGAGTGAATTTTAACCATTCGGTGCTTTCCTCAGTGATTAGCCTTACAGTGCAAATCTGGTCAACACATGAGCTTTCAGGTCAAACTGTTCACTCCCTTCTTCTTTCAGATTTTGATGGATATTTTTCTTTCATGTTTTTTCTTAAAATCAGTTCTTTGAGTTCACTAAATAAAAGTTTATGGAACTTGATGCAAAGTTTACATAAAATGACAGAGAAAAGCATTTTTGAAAATATTACCAGCAAACTATGTTAAATCTTGCCAGCCTTTTGTGAGTACCCATCACTGAGGCTGGGTATGGCTGCCAAATGTTGTTTCCAGCAAAGACTGACAAACCCCAGATGAATTTTAGGTTAAATTGCTTGTAAATAGTTGTCTTTTGCATGTGTTTTCAGCTGAGGTGGTTAAACAAAGGCTTTGCAGAGATAAGTGTGTTCTGCCTCTTGTTTGGATGGGTTGCACACCTTCTGGATGGCTCTCCTGGATTCCGCTGCTTCCCAGTGGGATTTTGGAAGGAAGTGATTAGCAAGCTGCTGATGAGATCTAGTTATACCCCAAAAAGAAGGAGGGGACCAGATTTTCCCAAGTGTTTTGCTCAGTGGTCATCTCAGTGATTCTGTTGCTGTTACTTCTCATTTATCACTGTAGTGATGGAGAGCTTGAACTGGTATATGATTTTTATGGTAGGATTTTAAAAAGTCAAAAAGCAGGTGAGTTGACAAATAAAAACATCCCACCATCACTAATCTTTATTGTGCTGATGATAAAATCAGTATTTGTTTTGCCTTGTCTGAAAGCTGTTTCCTGCAGGCTTTGTCTGGTGTAGAATATTCTGCTGAATCCATGGTCGTGTTAAAGTCATTTATCACTGTCTCGTGGGGTTTTTATTAAACTTCTCTTACGAATGAAAGGGTGATGCATTTATGTTTTTAGGACGACCTGAAAGCAAGGAACTGCTGTGATATCCGAGCCAAAATTTTCAAATTGTATCATATTTAAAATCACCATGGTTTATACAATTGTTAATTTCTGTTAAGTCCTTTGTGGCATGTTTGCATTCAAAGCATGACATAGACAGGGGTTCTGCAAAACACTTGGGCTCTCCAGTCCCACCAAGTAGCTCCAGCAGTGAGGGGTGGTGGGACCCTGCTCTGGCACTTGGCCCCCAGCTTCTGCCTCTGTCCCCAAACCTGCAGGGCTCTCTTCTGTTTTCATATTGCTAAAGCTCGAAGTGTTGGAGTGATTTAAGAAATAATGATAAGATCATGAAACAACTTGCAAGGAATAATCTCTTGTTTTGGGACTTTTGCATGAATTATATGTGTATTACTCCATATTTTTATAAACTCTGTCAATTTCTTTCTGTAGCAATGAATTATTTTCACTCTTCTCTTTTGCTAGCAGACAACACAAGCTTTTCTTTGCTGTTCTTTATCTTCCCCTCCCCCACTCCCAAAAAAGATGAAAGAAAAGAAGAAGGCTTTGATAGATTTATTGCCTGTAAATTTATGAAAGGTGCTACTAAACATCTCAGACTGAATGGCTGAGATACCAGTGAGGATCCAGTTAAGAACCATGTCTGATGTGGTCAGTAAAGTTCTCTGCCTGTTTGATAGTTTTCCTAAAGCTCCAGCTCTCGAATTCCTGGGTTTTCTTGAGAACTTTTGCTCTGACATGCAGGAGAATGTAATTTCTGTTTTCTTGTTTGAAGAGGTAAGTTTGACAACATGACTAGAGCAGAGTAGTGTGTGCTGAAAGCTGTGGAAATAAAGCAGCAAATGAAAGAACTCCAGTTTTACTCATAAAAAAATTCTTTATTTTTAGGCCAATTTTAGGGCTTTTTGACATTTGGTTTTCCCAGTAATGAAATGTTTTAAAGTATCTTTGAGACTGTTAAACAGTTCAACTAAGCTACTTCATAACATTTCACTGCCCTTGGATATTTGTTCTGTATGATTTGAAATGTCTGTACTTTGGTTTTGGGGTTTTCCCCCCTTTCCCTCTCCTGGGTAGGCTGTACAGTATGGTGAGCTCTTTAATGAATATGAAGTGTGCTTTTGTCCTTGCAGTTTTCTTTTGAATTTTTTTTTTTACAAGGCACAGTTTTAAGAGTTGAAATATTAGACATCTGGATTTATTAAAGTCAGTGCTGGGTGAGGGGAGCATTTTATTTTAAGAGCACTTCATTTTCACCTCTGGATAGGCAAGTAATCTTTGAAATGCCCCCGAGGAGCAGAGCCTGTGCCCTTCTGCTACTGAGGCCAAGTCATCTGCTCGTGTTTAAATGAGCCACCATGAAGCTCCCATTTTCAGAGTTTCTTTTGAGAATTGGTTTGTTGATAAAACCTACTAAGGGAGCTGCTTATATGGCATAGTGCTTCTCAAGTTGTTTTCTAAATGTCACTGAAACAAGCTTCTGTGGCATCACTAGTTTTACACAGGGATAAAGAGGCGTGTGCATTGGTATTTTTGGAGGCCAGGCAGGGTTGGGCTCGTGGATTAAGTCCTCTGAGCTGTGGTTTTGCAGGTACTGATACATCTGCTCCTGTTCAAGGCAGCAGATTTGAAGTGGTACACCTTAATTGTGTAAACTGAGAGGTCTAACCATACCCACTGGAGTCATGGAGGCCTGAGGAAAATGAATGCTCTAATATTAGTTAATTGCTTTGAAGATATATATTGAAAATAAGAGTCCTAAGTATCTTGGTAAATATTGTTTCCTTTATTACAGCAATGTATCTCATTTTATGGGAGTCATTTGCAGTAGCACTCGGTTTGTGGTGCTAAAGCGAACCCGTCAATGTGCTTTACAAACTTGAGGGCTGCTCTGTGCTGGTGGCTCCCCTAAGCCGGAGGATGCTCACCCACACGTGCAGCTGCACGAGCTGAAAACCGAGCCCATTTCCGTGCCTGCCTGCAGCCACAGCCCGCAAGCCACACGGCACCTACGGCTGTCACGTCACCTGCGTCCCTCACAGGCTGCGGTGGCTGCAAAGCCCTCCTGCAGCAGTGAGGAGCCAGCCCAGCTCAGGGCAGTGCTGTTTCCCTTCTCTTGGGCTGGCAATGGTGTGGCTGTGTCATCAGCCTCCCTGCTGTTCCCTGGCCACCCTCGCAGATTCCTGGCTGTAGGCTGTGGCGTGTGGAGATTTGGTCAGCAGCCAAAACTAACGAACGGAGGGAATTGAATAAAGAGCGGGTGTTGGCGCAGGCACAGCCGCACCGGTGGGGAGCTGTCGCTGGAACAGGATTTCCACAGGCAGCCAGTTCACTGGGGTTTGTCACCAGCTGAGTTCCAGCACAGCAGGCAGCTTGCAGGCCTGTGAGAGTCACCTTCCACATCCAAAACTCTGGGGTCTGACCAGCTTAGCAGCAGCTTTTCCAGCGTGTCCTGTGTGAGTCTGCATTCGATATCAAAACAGGGTATTAGAAAAACAATTTAGTTGTTACTAGTCAAGTATCTTGCACCTGGACTGCAAGGTGGGACACCATGGGGCTCTTAGTTCAGGGGGAAATGTGATGCCTTAGGTGCTTGCAGAGGTTTGTGTGGCTGAGATGATGAGCTGCACAAGCAGGGCCTGAAGGCTTCACAGTCAGTAGATAAACTGCCTTTATCCAGCTGAAAGTTGACAAAAACATATTTCCACCCAGTCTAAATTCATAGAATCACAGAATGGTTTGGGCTGGAAGGGACGTTTAAAGGCCATCTATTCATACCCCCTGCAATGAACAGAGACATCTTAAACTCAGTCAGAATCCTCTGAGCCCCATCCAGTCTGACCCTGAATGTTTCCAGGGATGGGACATCCACCATCTCTCTGGGGAACCTGTGCCAGTGTTCTACCTCCCTCATTATAAACAAATTTTATCCTTATGTCTAACCTAAACCAACTCCCCTTGTCTCACCAGAGCCTTCTCTTCTGCAGGTTGTACAACACCAACTCTGTCTGTTTTCTTAGAAGTGTTCCACCCCTCCTATCATCTGTGACCTCCTCTGGACCCGTTTCTACAGGTCCATGTCTTTCATGTGTTGAGGACCCCAGAGCTGGATGCAGTACATCTCTATTAATATATTTCTGGTCTTTGAGACATTTCCTTAGCTGTTGTCCTGAATGTTGCCTTCATCCAAAGAAGATCTGCATGTTCTGGCTGTCTCCAGGATGCATAATCTGTCTCTGCTGTAGTATTACATATTTTGAGTCTCTCTCCTTGCTTGCTTCAGAGTGATTTCTTGGTCAACCTGCTTTTGAAGTACCTGTGCAGTACTGTGTGCTGCACAGTTAAAATGAAGTGCAAACTGGTGTTTGCTTCAGCAGAGCTGTCCCTACATGTTGCTGCCACACACCCCAGTGAGTTGCTGTTAACTCATAAAAGGTTGGTAGAGTATGTGAATGTTATTGCACATTCAGCTGTCAGTTCGTTCCCCAAAAGCATGCAGAGTGGGTTAGTGTAAGGATTATTTCCCATCATTTATGGTTTTATTGTTTTCCTTCTCTACTGCTGCTTGCATTAATCTTTTATGTCCTATCAGTAAACCAGAGTTCACGAGCTCCTTATCTCTCTTTTCTACATTATATTGGTCTGTGCTGACTCTTGAGTTATGTGCCTAAGGACGTTTTAATCATACTTTAGTGGCACATGAAAGACATTGCTTCATCCTGCCTATTTCCCATGATTCTGAAGTCATCACAAGAATGTTTTCCTCATTTTCTTCTGAGATCTTCAAGCACTGTCCGTAGCAGTCATATTTTACTTCACCCCCTGTCATGATGTGCCGACCCCAGAATGTACTGTTTGTTGTATGAACAATTCAGATTGTGAAGA